>OZ005656.1:223815878-224428378 GCA_963930645.1 Salticus scenicus | reverse complement strand
AAAAAACTCGTGTTACTATCTTGAAAGAAAAATCAAGATTGAAAGCAGGGCTAAAACCGAGGGGGAGGAGAAACACAACCAACCAACAGGATGCAGCATGAAAATACCAATCAGAGGGGAACACAACCAAAAAACAGAATGCTAGAGAAACACACACACAAAAAAAAAAAAAAAAAAAAAAAAACGGGGGGAAGTATTTTTATTTATTATTATTTTTATTATTTTTAAATATTACTTTACGTTATTTTTTTTAATTATTTATTATTATTTTTTTTAAATATGTAATATTTCCTAAGTTAAAAACATTAAAAATTTTACAGTCGGAGGTTTGCGGTATTGTAGTCCAGACAGTCAAAGACCATCGTGTACAATAATGACGACTGCCTCACGTAAAATCAATAGGTTGTTCACCGAGAAAAATTATGTCGTTTTCATCTAAAATGAATAAGTAATTATTTTCTGAATCCTTTAAGTGCGAATATAGATTTCTGAATTATGCGTATAAGATAAATAAACAAACTGTATACGCAGAATAGTCGAGAAATTCTATGCTTTTCTAGATAGTTAAATGATATCATGAATATTATGGATATTATGAATCCTTTGTATTGCGACAAAGTTTTGCTTGGTTTTATAGAATTGCGTTTTAAAACGAAATTATAGTTATTAAAACCTGCCTCTCGAGTTCGTATTTTTTTTAGAGTTTTTTAAAATGGAATTAACCACGATAATATAGATAAAAACGCTCTAGAATTCTAATAGGAGTTTTTAGAACTCACTAGCAAAGGGAACTAGAATTTGTAAGGATGGCCTGAAATATTTTTACTAGAGCCACAATTTAGTTTCTAGATGTCAGCGATAGAATTATTTTTTTTCAGTATGGTTCCAGTGTACTCCATGTACTACAAAATTATTAACAAGACGTGCAATACATTCCCTCAGTGGGGATTTAATATGGTGATAGCACATGTCTACAGGGCACCGAAAGTTATTGATGCAAAATTGTCCACTTTTTAACTCTGGTGCAACGTTAAACAATCCCAGCTTCCAACCTAAGTAAAATTTCGTTTTCATAAAATAGTTACAATTTATTATGAAAGAAAATATTTGTTTTATAATTGAGAAATGATCCCGGAATTTCAGCTTTGAAAGCATTCTGTTAATCAAGTTTTGTGCTCTACTCCTTTTAAAGATTGTTTGATATGCAGATTAGTTTCAAAAACGTAGAAATGTCCACGATAGTAAAAAAAAAAAAAAAATCGAATACGTAGCAGAAACGTTTCAATTACTTAACAGATGGAACATCGAAAGGTGCGTATGTTTCAGAAAGGTATCAGAGAGCATTCTTAAATTTGTTACGTTTTTGAAAGATTGTAAGCTTTTTGCAACATAACTGAAACGTTCTGTTCTATATGGTTAAATAATAGGGAATGAATTTAAAACCATACTTTCTACAAGAGGCAGGGTTTAAAGTAAAAAAAAAAAAAAGTTACGAAAATAACAGGTTTCGAGATACAACACAGTCTCTAAACATTTCAAAACGTGTAAATCCACCAGAGAAAACAAATGAAATAAAGGACAATGTCAATGTTTTTTTAAGAATCCGATACCTCCTTCTATAGAATATGGAAGTTGGTAAAAATCTTGTGGCAAAAATCTTGTGGTAAAAGTCTTGTTGATAAAATCTAGGTGTGTTGCGGCACCGATACCGGCGTCATATATATGTCAACCTATCTATTTCTCTCTGTTTATATGAGTTAAAAACCCTCAATGGTTTCTTTTAACAAATTTTATATGTTGAGCTTTAGTATTACAATTTTAATTAATGAAATATGAAAAATTAAATAATCTGTGGGCAAATCATGAATAACAATTTATCAGAAGGATTGTTGCAATATAGTTTACTACTTTGATGTTCCAAAATCATAAAAAAAATATTTATAAATCGAGTGATTTTAAAGAAATTATTATTTTTATTTTTTTTTTTATTTTTTTTTCTTGACTTATTTTATAAGCATTATTATTAAATTTTATAAGTAATTTTACTTTTATATGTTATTCATTCCTATTTGATGCTTCATAAAAAATAAAAATTACATAAATTTGAATATATATATTATTTTAAGAAAAAATTTTAAATTCAAAAATTATGTATAAAAATCTAAAAAAAGTGCAATATAGGTGTATATAATGATATACTGCAATATAGGTGTATATCATGAGGTCCTTCAAGAGAAATCTAGAAAAAAATGTTTTATATGTTGTATTAGTAAGTATTTAAATTACAACATATTCTAAATATTTAATCAATAGAATATTGATATGAATGTTATTTTATTCATTATAATAATATTATTTTATTCAATACAAATGCAATTAATCTTCAACCACAATTCGAAATACTTCCTCTATTTCAGTGAAAGGTTTCTGGGAAAGTGAAATATATGCAAGATAAATTAATTAAAGAACAAAAAATGTTTCAGATCATTTCCGAATTAATCAACAGGGCATTGCAGCTTTTCATTTCTTTTTGAAAACGACATTTCTTCACGTCGTTCAGTGCTAGAATTCACATTTCAGCACTTCCTACGTGTTTTGTCAAATCTAATTTGGAAAGGCTTCTGTACGGATATTACTCAATCAGATAATTTTCAAAAGACTTTTGTTATAAATTGCAGTACATAAGAGAGGAATAGTACATTATTTTTAAATATAAAAGATTTTACGAATTTATGAAATGTAAAACCCGTAACAAATTTTATGCCATGTTACAGAGAAAAGTTGTGAACTCGAAATTACAATTTGTTTTTATTAAAAAGCACTATACATTGCAATATAAAGTTAATCACATAATTCGAACAATTTGAACATGCTTTTAACAGTTTCTCTAAAATGACAGTTTATTTAAATAAAACATACTTATTAAACAATTTAAATGAAATGATTTAAATTTTAATCATGTTTATGTGATCAATACAAAATAAATAGGCTCAATTCTTTGGAAGGATATAATATATGCACTGTATTAAATACTATAATGTGCAGTTTTAAATTTAGAAAGTTAAAAAAATTAAATTACAACATAATTTTCAATACCTCTCTGAAACTTTCTCAAGATAACTTAATTATTGACGCAAAACTTTAACTTTTATTACAATTCGTTATTAATTTGAGCGTCATCTACGGATTTTCCAGATAAATTCAGCACAGTGAAGCATCGACAATGCGGCATCAGCAGGAAATAAACTTTGCCAGATTACAGATTTTTTCGGATTACCGATATTCCGAAAACGTATCAAAATCGTCCACCAAGCACAACAGCCATATAAATTTCTTAAAAAATAATCTTTAAACATATATACAAGTCTAAAGTATACCCTATCAAAAAAATATATAGATAATATAACGTTAAGAATACGTTAGATTTGCGAGACAAGAATTTCATTGGTCTTTGTTCAAAATTTTGTCGTGATCTTGATTAATCCGTAAAAAAATCACGTCAGTCCCTACATCGGTAAAATTAAATGAAAATCCAAAAACTTTACTCACGATCGATGAAAGTTAGTCATTATGCTATTACATGAAATTTAAGTTACCTGAGAAATTTAAACTTGATTTAGTTTATAATATGCATCTTCTTTCTTATATCAAGTACTATAAATTCAAAGAAATTAATTCAGCAATTCTAGATTTACAGTCTAAATTCATTATTACTTATGTTGACAAAGCGGCTAATAACTATGAAATTATTTGCAAACGTATTATAAACAACTTATTTTTGATACTATGGATACTAGTAATATTTTTGTTAAGATTAATGACAATATAGAAATAAAAAAAAGGCATATATTTAATTATTACAAGTTAATAAATATAAAAATAATAACTATAATTTTCCTTATTTAGTAGTAATTCCAAAATTTCATAAAGATCCAATTAAATTTCGTACTGTTACTCTTGCCTGTAATGCCTATACTTCTAATGCTAATATTATATTATTAAATATCCTTAAAAAATGACATAGTTATATTGTTTCTAACAAGTGTAATTTTTTTCTAAAAAATAGTTTTCAACTCAAAAATAAAATTTAAAATCTTACTGATATTACTGGTATAAAAACATTTGATTTCAATGATCTTTTTAATAATATTGTTATTAAAGATATGTTTGAAATTATTATTAAACATTTTGTAGAAAATCTGCAGTATCTAAATTGAAATAATAACATACTTCTTCAGCCTTTAAAACTCTGACTAAGTTTATCGTATACCATAACTTCAATACTTCTTTATATAAACAACGTTTAGGATTGCCACAAGGTGGCATTGCTTCTAGTATCTTAACTGATCTATACTTATATTATTATGAGCGTGACATTCAGTGTACTAATTTTAAATTACTACGGTACATAGATGATATAATTATATTATATTTGGATAAACATCACACCAATGTAGACTTACCTGTTAATTATCCTGAAAATCTGTCTTTTAGTAGTACTGATTTGGAATCTAGTGTTATTAGTTTCTTAGATTTTAAAATTATCCTTAATAGTAATAGCCAATTAGAATTTGACTTATATGATAGAAAGAAAGATTTCCCCTTTAAAGTATTTTTTTTTACTAATTTTAAAACATGTTTACATAAATCAGTTTTTGCCAATATTCTTCTTAATTTTAATCTACGGATCAAATATTTAATGTCTGATAAACATCAAAAAGTGCAATTTCGATTCTTTAAAAATCTAGCATTAATTAATGGATATCCCAAACCCCTAATTAATTATTTTTTTAATTATTCTTTTTTTTCCCTCTCAATTTTTATTCCAATTTAAATTTAGGTAAAAAAAAAAAAAGTTTAGTATGTATTCCCATTATCTTGCAATCTTCGTGGCAAATTACAATCGTAGATGGCAGCACTATTCAATCATCTACATTAATTTTCTAAATCCTAAAAAAAAAAAAAAAAAAAAGTATAGTATTTGTCTTCTTTTACTTTGTTCCATGCTTCCTAGCCATTTTGTACAGACATTATATGTATTTTATTTCTTTTTATTTTATTATCCATTCATTTTATTATTTATTCATTTTATTTATTCATTTTATTTTATTTTATTTATTTAATTTTTCCATTATTTTCATAACATTACTGTAGAGGGCAGCACTATTCATGTTACAATATTTATGAATAATAATCTGAATCCTTATTTAAGTTTGGATTCTACCTGAATAGCTCTTTGAATTCTTTATTTTACTCCATGTTCACTGCTATTTTGAACTGACTAACTGTGCTTTTAACTGATATCTGCTTGTTAAATTTTTACATGTGTCTCGTTTATTATAACTTTGAGTTGCATCTTTTTGAATAATATTTTTAAAGAAATTTCGAATTATTATTTGTAGTGGTGAGTTTATTTTGATCTACGATTTTAAATGGTTTTGGATTATCATTTTTAGTGAATTGTTTTATTTTTATCTTCGTTTTTTCTGGTTTTACTATGGGTGTGAACAAAGAAATTCTTAGCTTTTTCTTTCGTTGTGACAGAAAAACATCCATTTTTTAGCATATTTGCATTCTACTAGGCCCTTGAAAACGTTAGAATGCAAATAATGCTTTTTTCTCTATTCCAATTTCCAATAATTCATTTCGATTTCACTTTATTTCTTTTTTGGTTTGATTTGGGTAGTCTTCGCTTATGATCCGAATAATTGTTTTAATACTAAAATTAAATCATGTTTAAATTTCAAAATTTTATGCACTGATAATATTGTATTACTATATATATATATACTAGCAGACCCGGCCACGCGTTGCTGTGACTAAGTTATACGTTGAATTATACGGCTGTAAACTATTTAGTACAGTCAAATTATTATTTACGAACAAAGACGAAAACGTTGTAGCCGATGTAAAAACCCACAGGGTTGAAATTTGAAACTTAGGTCAAAATTTGGAAGCGATTGATAAAAATTTTCGTAGTGTTGATATTAAGCACAAATTAATTTTATTGTAGGGTCCTATAAATTTTAATGGAGAAGTGATATATATTATTTCTAATGCTACTTTGGATAAAATTGCTAAAATGACTAATATATAAATTAAATTCTATTAAAATTCTATTAAAATAAAAGTATAAAAGAAACAGAGTGAAATATAATATATGCTATAATGGATAATTTTACTATAAAATGACCTCATCATTTTAAATATTTTAAAGAGGGCAACAGCTGTAGTTATAAAAAGGAAAACAATAAGGCTAAACCAGAAAAATAAGTAAATTTCATAAATATTTTAAAACTTTAAAATTGGAAATCTTATGAAATATTGGACATTTAAAGTAAATACATGTATCATTTTAAATAGAAAAAGTTTTTGGAAAAGTTTAGTGTATTTTAACGAAGTGATGAGAAGTTTTTGAGTATGTTAAAATTTTAATAGTAAATTCAAGTTAATAAAGATGGGAAACATTGAGGATTAAGATAAGAATAATTATAAGATAAAAAAAAAAAAAAACTTCTTATATACCATGCTTTTAAATTTTAATATACTAATAATATACTAATTAAAAGGAAAATGATAAATATTCTATCATAGTTTGAAGTCAAATTTGTTTTCAAATGCCTAAATAAAATATCTGATGTAAGATACTACTAATATTTTGCAGCGGAATAGATTTCATTTCCGTCATCCTTGGCGAAAAAAAAAAGAATATCGCCAAATTATCTGGCGAAAATATTTAATTCCTTTCAAAAATCATGGTTATTTTAACAACTTATATTAAAAGAGTAATGAATAATATGAAACAATATTTCGTACAATACATATTACATGTCATACCTACGTACAATGAATAATACATATTACATTTCGTACAATGCATACATCTGGCATGTATATTTTCGTGTTACGCTTTTGATCGCCAAATAATAATAATAATAATAAAAAAAGCCAAGGGCGACAGAGTTTTGAAATTTAAAATTAAAATTAAAATTAATTCAATTTGACAGCAAAATAATTCAATCTAACACCCGCGATAACTAATACATATCTATACCCAAATATAAGGATTAAAATCGGGAAATTAAATTTCCTCGATTTTTAATAATTTCTTACAAAAAATCCAATGGGCAATTAACATAGGAAATCTTTTTCTTGGCTGCACAAACGGTCAGTGAGTCACACTTCGCTTGCGTATAGAACTCATAGATATAGTATAGCATATATAGAATAGAGTGATCATTGGGGAGAAAAAAGTTATTCCTTTTCATTTGGGAAAAGACGACGTTTTTACCAAAATATGGCCGTCTTTCCCCGAGTGAATACACACGAGAATACATACTAATATTTTAGCAAATAAAATTTATGAATAATTTATTTGCTAAAGGGGAATGGAAGACTCCAGATACAGTTTCAAATTCATATTTCTTTCTTTTTTTTTTTTTCAATACCACTTAATGGCTGTTTCCAAAGCTTTTATTTATTTTTTTTTCGGCATCAAATATCTTTGTACGATAACATGGGGATGAGAGATCTATATATATTACTATATCTATGATAGAACTACATTAGCACTTTATCAATGTGTATAAAATCTTTAAATTGATTATGACGTCAATTTTCGTGATATGCATAATTTAACTTTTTATAATTTTTTAACGTTCACGTTTGATTAAATGTATTTATTTTTATGTCGAAAGAAAATGAACTCGTATTTTTTTTTTTTTTTGGCAACAATGAAATTAATGGAACTCACAGATATTTTGAAGCAACTTTAATAAAGGTCCATAATTAACAAATAATTGCAATAAAAGAATATTGTGACAATAAATTGAGATAAAAACTATCCTATCTCTCAAGTTGGACCAAACTGCACACAGTGTGCAAAATTTCATTAAAATCGGTTCCTTAGTTTAGGAGTTTACCCCGGACAAACATCGTGACACGTAATTTATATATATATACAGATATATATATATATATATATATATATATATATATATATATATTGCGATATAAAGTTATATTTGAAATCATGTCCCCCCTCCCCCTGTTTGGGGCTGAACTCCTAAAACTCCAGAAATTAGTTTTTAGATATTTTTGTAAGATATATTTTAAAGCAAAATTTTTACGAATACCTTTTTTTTTTTTTTTTCAAGGATACAAAAGAGATATGAAGGATTTTGTGAAATCGCGTTCCCCCCCTCCCTCCTTGTTGGTCGAATTTTGTAAAATCGCTTCTTAGTGGATGTGTACGCCATAGAAAGAACATTGTCACAAAATTTCATGCTTCTATGTCAGGGGTTTGGGGTAAGCGATAATGAATCACTCAGTCACTCACTCAGGACAAACGATTATATATATATATATATATATATATATATATATATATATATATATAGAGAGAGAGAGAGAGAGAGAGAGAGAGAGAGAGATAGATAGATAGATAGATAGATAGATAATTTACACTTATTTTAAATGAGAAGAAATTCCTGATTAAAAATATAAGCGGTTCATACAGGAACGTTTATGATGTATGGATGATTGGGTTTAACGTCGCACTAGTGCTGGGCAGATGGGCAACTAGCGAGGTCTGTGACAGACCCCTAGATCTGGTCTGGCAACATGCCATCACAATTTTGTTCCTCCACGGAAGGGATGGCTCTCCCGCTTCGGTGACCCCCAGAGGTGTAATTTTTGATGGGAACATGGAGGACATTGCGGCTACGACATATTTTACGTACATCAGCCGCCATTGGTGCAAACGACGGTCATTGGTCGGCTGGAATACCGAACCCGCAATCTTCCAATTATGAGGCTGACGCTCTACCGACTGGGCTACCGCAGCCCAGAACTCTTATGATAATATAACCTTTGGAAATGATCCTAACATAATTAAATACCGAAATACAAATTTTTCAGGAGGATACTACAGTTTTATTGTTAAATACCACTAATTTTCTAAAGCTTTCTTCTACCAATTAATGCACTGCATTTCTGGTTTCGTTATAAAGTAACTCTTTTATTAAAAAAAAAAAAAAAAAAACATAGTAACGTCCTCACAACCCTGAAATAAAAATAAATAAATCGAAACATAAAACAATTTAGTCAATAAAAAAAAAAAAAAAAAAAAAAAAAACATAATAATAATAATAATAATAATCAATATTAAACGTTAGGTAGATGAGCCATTGCGCACTGAAATTGAAAGAAAAACTTTAATTTATAAGGACTTAACTCTTTTTAATCACCAAACTTTTTAAAAATTTTATATTTTTGTATCTTTTTTCAGGTTCCGTAGGTCTCTGTATATGATGCTTAAATTAAAAGCAAAAATTATGTAATATTGTTTATGCTAAATGAATGCGAATACTGCATAATAGAGAAGATTCATATACAACAAAAGTTTCTCTTGGACTATGTTGCAATAGTAAATCCATTCTTCTGGATTTACTTAATTTTATTATCATACGTCTATTCAGGAAATATAAATGATTTTTTTCCCAGTAAAAACATAATTTAAAAACATGTACAGAAAATATGCTTTTTATATTTCTACGTTTTTTAGGGGTATGTTTCAGTAGCTCTTTTCTCTTAGTATTAGCTTTCAAATATATCTAATTTTAAATATTTCTCGTAATAATAAAAAAGTCGATCGAAAAAATGGTTGGAGTTTATAGTCATAAAATAATTACGTCCAAGAGCATATATATTGGATTAGAGAGCACATTCTTCATCGAAGGATGTAAAGAACATAAAAATTACTTGACGAATGATTTTTAGTTTTTACAAATGAAGGTCACTGGTTAAGGAGAGTCAAGGAGAGTCACTATATGATTTTTTCTTAGTAAAGACATAATTTTAAAACTCTTTAATCTTAGTATTGGCATTCAAAAATTTCTAATTTTAAATATTTCTCGTAATAATAAAAAATTCGGAGAAAGATTATGACCAAAGGTTGGAGATGGCCAGTAAATAATTACGTCCAAGAGCATTTATTTAATTAGAGAGGACATCCTCCATCGAAGGATGTAAAGAACATAAAAATTACGTGACGAATGATTTTTTGTTTTCACAAATGAAGGTCACTTGTCACCCCCCTAAACCCACTTTAGGACTAGGAGAGTCAAACATTTTCCAATTGTTATAGAATTGCGGAGTGATCTGGTCGTTTCACTCGTCACGTGACCGATGAAAATCATTCTCAATCTTGGATAATCATTAAAAAGGAAATTTTGAAATGAATACGCTCTCTAATAAAATATATGATATTGGGTTTTCGCGAATGATCTAGGATATAGGGGAGTCTTCCATGTTTGATCTATCCGTTCATATATATTTTTTTTAATGATGACCTTGTGCGTATTTGCCATGCGTGTTTTGAAGGAACAACTAAAAACCACAAAAATCTACGAAGACTGGAACAGGTTTTTTTCGCACCAGGTACCCCATGCCCATCATCTTTGCAGCCCATCATCTTCTGGCTTGTAAATGGTAAATATATATTTGTTTTTAAATACAATAGGTGAATACATAGCAGATTTTAAAAGATAATCTCACAAATCTTTATCGGTAGAACACAGAAGCACCGCACTAAATTTAAACTGAAAGTTGTAATCTGTACTTAGACGCTTATCTGATTTTCGCATTCAAAAAAGGAGTCGAAGGTAGTTGTTTATAAGACCGTATATATACCACGCTGATGCCATTAAAAACACAATATTGAATTATACTTAAATTGAAATAAAGAACTAAAAAGAAATAAGTTTACTTATACAAGACTAATAAAATTCAAATAAAGATTTATAAAAGAACAAATTTGTAAACGTATTTATCGCAAAGGCATAAAATTTTGAGATGCAGTTAAGAATCCAGCAATAAGGTTAATGCAAGTTTGAAGAGAAATTAAATTAATTAATATCAAATAGTTAGATTTAGTAAAATTAATTTTTTTAAATAATTGAACTAAAATTCATGAGACGAAAAATTTTATCTAATGAAAGTTAATTATTTCTGGTCAATTGGTGGATTTAAAATCTTCTGTTACACGGTAATTTTGCTTTTTAAAAACTATTACATATATATATAATACATACATTTCTGGTAAATAAATCATTTAAATATAGACAAGTTATTTTTGTTGCTTTTCAAGACTTCAACGCGTTTTTTAATCTTCGATTATCCGTTTAGGTCCACTTTTATAGATTGAAACAAATTTGAGCATTTTGTATTATATTATACTCACATTGTTTACTATATCTGCTTTTGTAAACAATATCTGCATTGGTTTCCATTTTTCATTTAACTTACAGCTCCTGACAGTTTGTTTTCTTGTAAATTTAATTTTTTTTATATGTCTGACCTAAATTTAAAGTTGGTCGGTAACCTCTGAAATTGGCCTGTATATATAATACAGGGCCAGCGAAAAGTTCCACACTCCCTCTGATGTCGTAAATATGTCCGAATAGGGAAAAATGGAGAAACACTTGTTCAAAGAATTCGAGGGAGACCATTTTTATCGAAAATTCTTTAGGCCAGAGGGGGAGGTACTTTTTTGTGATAAAGCCCTGAAAACGTCTTTCAATACAATGGATTTGATATACATTTTTTTGTCCTGCGATAAATATTAAAGGAGATACTTGAGTTTTTAGGGTTTTGAAAAATAAATTTTATACGTATATATCTCCCTTAATAATCATATCAGAACAAAACTATTTATATAAAAATCCGTGACTTGAATAGACGTTATCAGGGATTCTTTACACGGTATATTTTCTTATTGAAAACATTAAAGTTATCCTCCCAAGCCTCACATATAAAAAATGCAGATACATGATATTGAACGGGTAATAGTTTTCACAAATTAAAACCTACACAGAAAAATAGAATTGGAAAATATTGCACTAATCTTATAATCATTAAATGTAAAATCCTACTATAAAGCAAAATAATTGTTTTTCTGTGTGCTCGTGTATTTTTCATAAATAAATAAAAAGTCTGAAAGAAATAGCACTGATACAGGTCACTTTAATACTTTGAAACTAGTTTAAAAAGAGGAGTATTTTATTCTAATCAATCTATTCAACAGACAATTGCGAAACAAATATAAACGTTTAATGTAACCTTTATTGTTGAACGAAAGAATATCAAATTCTCCCTTTATCGAAATCAAAAGAAGTCATCCCGAAATTTAATTCTAATAGAAATAATCAAAGAATACGTTCGTTTAATGATCAAAGAACCAGATGTGAATTTGAAATGTAAGAACCTGACTTTTAGAATAAAAGAGTTTGATTGATTTTTTTTTTTTTTTTTTTTTTTTTTTTTTTACATCATTTTCTCTTTCGTAAAATTTCTTGCGATAAAGCTAGTAAAAAATGAGAATCAATAAATTTAAAATATATAAATTTGAGCGATGTATTATTACGAAGTCTTTCTATATAAAATTAAGGAAATCAAATATGACTAACATTTATTGATTTTATTTGAAAAATCGCACACGTTCAACATTATTCTTACGTTCCAAACACACTGTGTGAAGCAGTTGTCGCATTATATTTTTAACTTCCAATAAAGAGTCTAAGTATAACGTTCTTTTTTTCTCTATTTTGAATAGATGCTTACAGACATATTGAAGACTATTTTGTAACATTTATGACAGCATTTTGAGTTTGAGATACTGTTATGATAAGCATGTACTATAAAACAAAAAGTCATGTGATAAAAAAAAATTAACGCATGATCATAGATCATCGACTTTTTATATTTAATTTGAAAAAAAAAAGGACAGTTAGAGAAATGGTAGAAAATCGCTATATATATTTTTTTTTCTCTTTTTTTCTTTTTTTTTTCTTATGAGCAATTTTAATTTAATAATAATAATAAAAAAAAAAAAAAATCAGAGAACTCCAATACATCCTTGAAAATAATTGATGTTTGATTTAATATTTGAAAACAAATATTGAATTTTTGGACGTTTATATATATATATATATATATATATATATATTACAATTAATAACAATTAATAAGAAAAATTAATATTAAAAATATTCGGCATGTTTTTAGTGCTAATTCAGATACTTTAGTTCATTTGTTTACAATATACAGATCTCGGAGAATATATATACATATTCAACCTGTCATTAAAAAAATTTCTTTATTTATCCTCCTTCACTAAGCTTTGACACTTTATAAATTTATAACTGCGAAAATGCATAAAAATATATTACTTCTATTCTTTACAAAATGAATAAATTAGTCACATCGGGATAAGTAAAAAAATTTTCTTATACTGAAAATAGTATAAAATAATTTGCAAATAAATGTATATAAAGAACCTCGATTCTTCTTGTAATAATGTAAATTAAAAAAAAATAATAATAAAATAAAATAAATAAAATCTTATCATTCAAGAATTAGATAAATCACAATAAAATTATCTTACAATGAAGGAATCTCTCTACAAAGTGAAGAATAAAAAATCGAGATTATTTTTATTCCGATGCTTTTGGTGATTAATGGAAAATCCATTCTTGACATATTGACACACATATGACTTAAAACGAAATAGATTAGAAGTACTTCTTTATGCTTTAATTGGTATTTACGCTGATCATTTCTTTTTTAAGTTTCTACTATCGAAGACTCAATATTATGTATGACTTTCTGTACCGCTATACATATTCAGAATTACTCTTTTATAGATATGTTTTAGATACTTTAATGTAAAAAAAAAAAAAAAAAAAAAAAACCTGTAAATATTTTCTAAACACGCTTTAAAAGTATTTTCTGTTAACATCATTAATATATTCCATGTTTAAACGCATTCTGTCTCATGTTAATTTTATAGAAACATTACTGTCTGTTTTTAACGAAACCTCTGTTGTATTGTCTGTTTCTACCGAAAGTGAAAGCCTCCCAATTGATGCTTGAATATTTTTGGTATGTATGCCGTGTGTGTATGTACAGTGATATACGACACACAATTTGCCCAATTTAATTGAAAATTGATACAATTATTTTTATTCCCAAGATACCTGTATCGATTTTGTTGTATATCGTGATTGTGTTTCGTGTACCGGGACACATCAAAATAATCCCTATCATTATGGTTTATGGTCATAATTTCTGTTAGGTTTATTTTACCATAGAAATACTGCAATGAAACTCACAAACTTTATTAAAATTTAGACAAACGGGTGCATTGAATAATTTTAAAATACACTAGAACACAAAGGACTTTTGATGCATTATCTAACCATAAAGATATACTTAAGTTCTTTAAAAATATTTATAAGCTTTATGGAATTAACTGCAAAGTTATTTTCGTTATATGCGTTTGTAAATCATGTACGGAGATACACAAAGTAATTTCATGCAGTTTTCCATATTCTACGATGGACTATGGACGGCATTACTTGTTCAGTACATGGATAACACGATTACATTCAACACAATGAAATTTATATATATCATTAGAATGTTTAAAAGCATTGCTTCTGTAAAATAGAGTACATCAGATTACTAAAATTACCTTTTATTTTTTGTTCTTATCTGAATTTTATTTAGAGTCATGTTGGCTTTGAGTTTTATCATATTAATGGTTTTATCCGAAGGTTTTCTTAAATGTAAATTGTTGAAAAATTTCAATATAAGTCATTGTCTGTTATACGGGTTCGATAAAAAGAGTACAACAGACGCAACATTTCGCAATGTTTGTCAAATTTATGGGGAGGATGCAATAGGCTAAAGCACATGTTATGACGGTTTCGTAAATTTAGGTATGGCGACAGAAGCTGAAAAGATTAGGCTAGGAATGGACGGCCATCATGCGTTGGTGACGACGATATTGACCAAACAATAAGGAACAACCCGAACACAACCGTGAAAGAATTATCGGAGACCTTCAACTTACACCAGACAACGTCTGGTTAAGTTAAATTTTACGAGAAAGTTAGATCGTTGGGTTCCACATAATCTGACGGCTAATTAACGGGATGACCGAATCGCCACCTGAGTTTCCTTGCTTTCCCAGTACAAAAATGACCCATTCTTGACACGAATTGTGACAGAAGATGAGAAGTGTGTTATGTACCGTAACGTAAAGCATCATAGGATTCTTCGTAAGCATCGTAGGTGTCGCCCTTCTGATCCGCCTGCATCGACTTCGAAAGCTGAACTTCATCCCAAGAAGGTGTTATGTGTGTGGTGGGATGCGCAGAGAAAAGCTTACTGGAAGGTCCTGCCACTCAACCAAAACATCAATGTTGCGTTCTACTGTCTGCAGTTAGACAGGCTGCTTTAAAATTTGGCAGCAAGCGGCCAGGTTTCATTAATCGCCGCGGTGTTATCCTTCATCGCGATAACTCCAGGCCACATACTGGTATCATCACTCGCCAAAAGTTATTTGGTTGAGAAGTTTTATCCCACCCTCCGTATTCTCCAGACTTGACACCAACTGACTGTCGCCTATTTAGTGCGTTCAACAATACCTTCAGTCAAAAAATATTTGATTATCTTGATGCTGTGAAAACTGCCATCCAAGACTTTTTTGACTCGAACCACCGAAACTTTACCGCCGTAGGACTCATCTCCTACCAGAAACCTTGCAAGAGTCATAGCACAATGATGATTATGCACAATATTCAGTATTGTTCATTTTGCATTTATTGCTCTTCTTTATAGGCAATAAAAACGGCTGGAACTTTGGCACTCATCTAATATACTCATAACAGTGGTGTCTAGGTACTTTAATTTTTTTTATATATTTCTACATCAGCTCTAATAGCATTCCCCAGTTGTTGTTTTTTATTCCACTTTTTTTGAAAGCTCTTATTTTATGAAAATTGAATTAATACCAGCTTAATAGTTATTGATCATATAAAAATTATAATTAAAAAAAATGGTTGTATAACAATCATGTCATCCAAACTTTATGTTCACGAGTTAACATTTTTAAAGTTATGCGCAAAAGACAGACACAATAAAGTGGATTGTTTATGTAATTGTTTTTGCCAGTGTTTAATGATGAATAAAAAAAAAAAAAAAAAAAAGAAGCAGATAGATTACATTGCACATATGAATATATATATATATATATTAACATTCTCTTTTAAACGGAATTTAATAGGAAATTAAAATTATAGAAAGCATTATGATTTTTTTTTTTTATATAATGGGCTGTAAACTGCAAATTTTATCTTGATTCCAAAAGACAATGCAAGACCTTCTATATTTCTGTCTACTTTGTATGAAAGAAATAGGTCTTACGTCTAATAGGTAGTCTGATAAAATCGAAAGTAATATGTTTTCCCTCATAGAAACAATTAAAATTTTAAAGTATTTAAATTTAAGATGCAGTAACATATATTCATAAATATTTTTAACTGTGATTATTTTACGCAGTACATTTATAATACAATAGATGTACTTCGATACTGCTGAAAATGTTTTCGTTTAATTTTAGAAGACATTCATATATAATACTTAGGAGTTGTTAAGGTTTGAGTATAATAAAAAGAAATATAGAGATAAAATATATGTAATTTCAATATAGTTTTATGTGTTTCACATATTTTCTCTCTATTTAAAAAGCGCCTTAATCTTTTTTTTTTTTTTTTTTTTATGATTAAACCTGAAATGTACAATTTATTTATCTGCTATATTTTTTTTCAGCTTCAAATATAATAATATATTATTTTTTTTTCTAAATGTAATAAAGTTGGTTATGCAATGTTTTAAAAACTTCCGAATAACAAAAAAAAAAAAAAATTGTACCAGATAATCAATATATCTGCCACTTCTTTGATAAATGAACCTTTAAAACCTCTGCATTACCCCAGTTGAAATACATTCTTGCACGTTTCCTTAAATGAAATTTGAAGATTTATAAAGAAAAGTGAAGCTGCAATCTAGTAAAAAATTTGATTGATGATTTTTCATATTAAGGATTCTCGCTGAAATACACTGAGAACTTTGAAAACACATTTCATACTGGTTTAGTTTAATGACTTTTTTTAACTTTGGAAAACTATTGTAGGAACACATATTTACCTGCTCAGTGTTTTAATCAGTAATTGCAGAAAAGTGTACAGCATGATTTAATTTCCTTGATGTATATATATATATATATATATATATATATATATATATATATATATATATATATATATATATATATATATATATACATATGTGTGTGTGTATGTATATGTATTAAAAGGATGGTTATAATTAAAATTACGATTTCAAAACGCTATAATTTTAAAACTAACCATCAGAGCGATTTGATATTTTACCTGAGCAATCGTAATGCAATGAAAATCTGTTTGGTAAAAGAAAAAAAAAATCTAAAATGTGCCGTTAATTATCCGTAGAGTATTTGCTTCATGAAGCTCCTATTTTTCTCTTTTCACTTTGATTGTTTCCGCTGTAAAAACGTATTTTTGTCTTTTGCTAGAATTTTTTTAAAACCCTTGAAGTCTATTGCTTCCTGCTATTCCATTGTGTTGCTAACAACTTTCCTGTGTTTAATGATTCCATTTGGCGTTTCCCCTGACATTTTCCTAACAGCACCATCTATAGGAAAATGTTGGAACTTCTCTTTTCCTCCCCCAAACAAAATTTCATTGGCTCACGATTGCTCTGGTAAAATATCAAATCGCTCTGATAGGTAGTTTTAAAATTATAGCGTTTTGTAATCGTAACTTTAACCCATTAAGTACCAGATTTTTTTTTTAATTATTTTTTTAAAATTTTGTTACTTTTTAGCATGTAAACAGACATGGTTAATTAAATTTTATGATACTGGAAATAAATATATGATTTTTATTGATTTAAAACTCGATCCCCATTTGGGGATTACGGTACATTGCATGTAAAATAATCATAACATTTTTATGAATGCCATTTAATAACGCATTCTACATGTAATCCAACATCACACTTTACACATTGTTTCCGAACATTTTTTTTGCAAACTGCACATTTTCTCTGTTTTCCATTTAGTGTTCTTTCTAAATAATGTCCTTCAATACTTTTTCTCACATTCTCTGGTACACGTTTCTCGGCAGCCATGCTATATGATGGCCTTCCACTGTTTTTTGGATCAGAAAGAGAATGTAAATTCAAATAAAATCGTGCAACTTCTCTTCTGAAATTTAATAATGGCATTTTTTCATTACCAATGTTGTACACAGTATGAGCATTAACAAGGGCCATATCCACTGCATTAGTAAAAATGGGAAAGTACCATTTTTTGCCCCTGATTCTTATTCTGTACTTTTGTATATTCCAATCAAGCTTGTCAACACCACCCATGTTCTTATTATAGTTTGTTATGGCGTTAGGCTGTGGAATTGATATTTGTTTTTTGTCAGTTCTAGACCATCTTGACACACGTCCTAATGGTAGTATTTCTAAATGATTAGATAACATTCTAACACAACTGTTGTCTTTCCAAACAAGTCCAAATATTCCATTCAATTCATCATATCTATAATCGAAAGACCCTCGAAATTCCTTTTTCATTTCTTTATCTGGTTTTATAGAGCAATTATTCATCCTGTTATATCTCACCGTTCCTGTGGCAGATATATTTCTCTCTTTTAAATTTTTCATCAAATCAAAGCTTGTGAAAAAATTATCAAAATAAAAGCAATGTTCTTCTGGTTTATCAATGATTGCTATTTTATTCAGTATTACAGACATTCCTAATCCATTCGTATTCGTTTCTGAATTGTTACTTATCTTACCTTCATAGACTTCGGCATTATAGCAATATCCTGTCACACCACAACACATTGCCCATTGCTTGAATCCAAAGCGGATGGGTTTGCCTCTAATAAATTGTTTCAAAAAATGATGTCCATAATAACGCACCATTTGCTCATCAATACAAATATTATGCGAAAATACTCCAAACTGCATAAAATTTTTATTTAGCTCATCAATAATTGGTCGTATTTTAAATAATCTGTCTTTAGTTCCATTTATCATTGGTATGTTTGTATTGTCACTAAAATGTAGGTTTCTCTTTATTTCCATATAACGGTTTTTCGGCATGCATTTTCGCACAACTGCTACATTTATGTCTTCTTCTTCTGACCAATACATTTTCTCTTGAGGTAAGGAGTGATATCCAGTTAACAGTAAGATTCCTAAAAAATTTTTCAAACAGTCTTGAGAGAGTGTAAATTCGTGACGATTATTTTGAGCAGCATAAGATATGCTTTCTTTTACGATATGATTTACCAGTTCATTTGTAAAGAACATTTCAAAAATTTCTACTGGTGTTTTACCTTTTACTTTTTCAATCATATTCATTTCACGCTTCTTGCATTCTTCTTCTCCATAACTAGAATTATTGAATGATGCGTGTTTTCTAATCCATTTCGATGCAGGTTTTTCTGTTTTAGATTTCTTTTTTCTTGGAATCGCAACTTCTTCATTACACTTCCCGCCATGTATTTCTAAGGAACCTGGAACATCATTTGGTATGGTATCCTCTAATTCGTTTTCATCTATATCTTCCATATCAGAAACAGCATCCGCTGTATCTGGTGGTAATTCAACTATATCAATAGTACCATCAATATCTTCATCATCTGTCAAATCAAGGTTATTGTCCCAATATTCTTCAAGCTCTCTTAGAGTTGAAAATTTTTTGCAACTCATGATCATCCAAATATAATATAAATAACAAATATTTGTATAAATACAAATGAGAATAGTACAGTTATTATGTATTTATGAAAATCGTACTACGTATTGCAAGGTAATTCAAAGCAGAAAAGACTCTGTAACAACACTGAAAAAAACATGTGTGAAGAGAATTCACACCAACAACTAAGAACATGTATAATTCAGAACACCTGTACAAAAATCCTTTTTCTCCCCCCCCCCCTTTTCTGCTTATCAGTTATTGTTAGTGTCTCCATTTTACTCTTTGATGGGGAAATAGCTTTGAGGATTCACAATGCCAACACCTGCTTATTGTTCCCTCCCCTTCTTCCCCTTCCGGCCCTATCTCTTCCTGTTTCTTTTGTATTATTGTAACTCACACATTTCACATTTTTCAAGGAAACGCCCTTTATGAAATTTCTAGAGACATTTTCCAAATATCTTAAGAAAAAGGTAAGTTCTATTTCAATGTAAATAGGAAATTTTTTTACATCACAATACCCGTGAGCCCCAAATGGGGATCACTGTATTTTCGCTGTGGTCAAATTATAATAAAAACAATTTGAACATTTTTCATGTCATATTATTTAGAACACATGCAGGCATATTCTCTATAAGAAAAAAATAATTATTTCAATATAAAGTATCAGATATTATCTTAGTAAACTGATACATCTAAAAATATGTAATTTACGAACGATTCTTTTAAAGAAAGTTATATATATATAGTTTTTTTTTCAGCAACTCATAAAATTTTCGCTATATATATTAAGAGTAGACTTTAGTGTGAATATACAACTTTAAAAATAAGCGAAAAATCTGAAATTAGAGTGAAGAACATTAAAATTATCTATGATCCCCAAATGGGGATCATGGTAAGAAATGGGTTAATTACAATCACGCTCTACATTAAATGCTCAATATATATTTAAAGCTGTAATGTTTTTCATTTTCTTTTAAATAAATCGTTTTTCTTTTCGAGCATACATTATGTAAGAAAATTATCAATCATAAACAAAATTGATATATGGGATTTTTTTTTTTTTTTAATCCATTCGTTTTAATGTCTCCTAATTTCATTTTTTCTTACTTTAACGGTGAAAATTGTGGGTGTGTATGTGTATTTATGTATATGTTTCAGTGGTCATAATAATATCTAAAAACTTTATTCTATATAACTTAAAATCAACATTTTTGTGTCGTTCGCCATCTATAATTCATAGTCTTTAATATAAAGAAACTCATTATCATTATGAACATATAAAAATTATAATTAAAAAAAATGGTTGTATAACAATCATGTCATCCAAACTTTATGTTCACGAGTTAACATTTTTAAAGTTATGCGCAAAAGACAGACACAGTAAAGTGGATTGTTTATGTAATTGTTTTTGCCAGTGTTTAATGATGAATAAAAAAAAAAAAAAAAAAAAAAAGCAGATAGATTACATTGCACATATGAATATATATATATATATATTAACATTCTCTTTTAAACGGAATTTAATAGGAAATTAAAATTATAGAAAGCATTATGATTTTTTTTTTATATAATGGGCTGTAAACTGCAAATTTTATCTTGATTCCAAAAGACAATGCAAGACCTTCTATATTTCTGTCTACTTTGTATGAAAGAAATAGGTCTTACGTCTAATAGGTAGTCTGATAAAATCGAAAGTAATATGTTTTCCCTCATAGAAACAATTAAAATTTTAAAGTATTTAAATTTAAGATGCAGTAACATATATTCATAAATATTTTTAACTGTGATTATTTTACGCAGTACATTTATAATACAATAGATGTACTTCGATACTGCTGAAAATGTTTTCGTTTAATTTTAGAAGACATTCATATATAATACTTAGGAGTTGTTAAGGTTTGAGTATAATAAAAAGAAATATAGAGATAAAATATATGTAATTTCAATATAGTTTTATGTGTTTCACATATTTTTCTCTCTATTTAAAAAGCGCCTTAATCTTTTTTTTTTTTTTTTTTTTTTTTATGATTAAACCTGAAATGTACAATTTATTTATCTGCTATATTTTTTTTCAGCTTCAAATATAATAATATATTATTTTTTTTTCTAAATGTAATAAAGTTGGTTATGCAATGTTTTAAAAACTTCCGAATAACAAAAAAAAAAAATTGTACCAGATAATCAATATATCTGCCACTTCTTTGATAAATGAACCTTTAAAACCTCTGCATTACCCCAGTTGAAATACATTCTTGCACGTTTCCTTAAATGAAATTTGAAGATTTATAAAGAAAAGTGAAGCTGCAATCTAGTAAAAAATTTGATTGATGATTTTTCATATTAAGGATTCTCGCTGAAATACACTGAGAACTTTGAAAACACATTTCATACTGGTTTAGTTTAATGACTTTTTTTAACTTTGGAAAACTATTGTAGGAACACATATTTACCTGCTCAGTGTTTTAATCAGTAATTGCAGAAAAGTGTACAGCATGATTTAATTTCCTTGATGTATATATATATATATATATATATACATATGTGTGTGTGTATGTATATGTATTAAAAGGATGGTTATAATTAAAATTACGATTTCAAAACGCTATAATTTTAAAACTAACCATCAGAGCGATTTGATATTTTACCTGAGCAATCGTAATGCAATGAAAATCTGTTTGGTAAAAGAAAAAAAAAAATCTAAAATGTGCCGTTAATTATCCGTAGAGTATTTGCTTCATGAAGCTCCTATTTTTCTCTTTTCACTTTGATTGTTTCCGCTGTAAAAACGTATTTTTGTCTTTTGCTAGAATTTTTTTTAAAACCCTTGAAGTCTATTGCTTCCTGCTATTCCATTGTGTTGCTAACAACATTCCTGTGTTTAATGATTCCATTTGGCGTTTCCCCTGACATTTTCCTAACAGCACCATCTATAGGAAAATGTTGGAACTTCTCTTTTCCTCCCCCAAACAAAATTTCATTGGCTCACGATTGCTCTGGTAAAATATCAAATCGCTCTGATAGGTAGTTTTAAAATTATAGCGTTTTGTAATCGTAACTTTAATTACAATCACGCTCTACATTAAATGCTCAATATATATTTAAAGCTGTAATGTTTTTCATTTTCTTTTAAATAAATCGTTTTTCTTTTCGAGCATACATTATGTAAGAGAATTATCAATCATAAATAAAATTGATATA
Organism: Salticus scenicus; assembly: GCA_963930645.1. NCBI lineage: Eukaryota > Metazoa > Arthropoda > Arachnida > Araneae > Salticidae > Salticus > Salticus scenicus. The sequence continues at coordinate 224,405,517 of OZ005656.1, read as the reverse complement.
TGGGATTTTTTTTTTTTTTTAATCCATTCGTTTTAATGTCTCCTAATTTCATTTTTTCTTACTTTAACGGTGAAAATTGTGGGTGTGTATGTGTATTTATGTATATGTTTCAGTGGTCATAATAATATTTAAAAACTTTATTCTATATAACTTAAAATCAACATTTTTGTGTCGTTCGCCATCTATAATTCATAGTCTTTAATATAAAGAAACTCATTATCATTATGAACTATGGACAAATTTTTTATAGTCGATAGCGTTCAAAGCTACTGTTTGTTTAACTGAAAATTTGTAGGTACGTTAAAGGTCACTCTCGTAGATTTATATGTGTGTAGATATTTGTACAGATTTATATATGTGTAGAAATTATACTTAGGAAGGACACAAAAAACGTTTTTATTATTAAAGTTTAAAGATTCAAATTATTTTAGGTGCGTATGCTTATAAACATTATATCAGATGCATATTCCATACAGCACAAAATGTTTCAGTTATGTTGCAAAAAGCTTACAATCTTTCAAAAACGTAACACATTTAAGTATGTTCTCCGATACCTATCTGAAACATTCGCCTTTTTTGATTTTCTAACTGTTAATGACGTAACTGTTGTAACGTTTCTGTTACGTATCTGATTTTTTGTTACGATCGCGGACATTTCTACGTTTTTGACACTAATCGGAAAGTAATCTGAACGATTTTAAACGTTTCTGAAATGTTTATAATGTTTCAAAGTTATATGATTGTTACGTTTCTGGAACATTTTGTGCTGTTAGGGATATTATAAATTGGGAAGAAAAATTTTCAAAAATGAGTTTTTGTTATATTTACTAGATTCCAAAACTCCTAAATCTGAAAATCATGTATTTAGTAGATAAAGTATGTGTGTGCATTTGTGTGTCTGAGTATGTGTGTGCCTGTAATCGACATATCTCAATATATATATATATATATATATATATATATATTCGCAGGAAATTAAAACTCGTCTTCCTAAATTTGTATCATATAAGGATGCTACACTAAAGTTTTCGTTGAGATTAAGCGAATGGTTGTACAGATTGACACAAGAGAATTGAAGTACATTACGCCTATTGGGGGAAATTGAAGGAAAATAGAATTTAACATCTATAGGCTGCACTAAATCAAATGAAATGGATATATATTTATCTATATGAATAAAAGCAGGTTTCGTGTGAAATATGGTAAGAAAAGCATATATCTTTTTTTTTTTTTTTTTTTTGCAGGGCTACACAAAAGAACTAGAATATTGTGGAAGAAACTTTTAAAACTGATGGAAGTGTAAATCAGGTTGTACTGTAAGTTATTAATAAAGTATTATATTTACTTGCACCATGTGGTGTGTACTTAATTTTTAGACTATATACAAGGATGTGGATAATTAAACCAAAATATTTATTTTTGTTGAAAAAAAAAAAAAAAAAAACTATAATATAATACCAAACTGCAAAGGGAATGGAATTAATTCCCCATACCCATACACGATACGTAGCGTATTTTTTTTTAAGCTAAGTGTTCATTGCTTGTTTTTTGTGTATTTACGCGTTGTGAATATTCTTGAATACCGAAATCAAATTCACAACCTTTCATCTTTGTCTCTGTCTCTTATTAAGGTAACTTAAAGCAAATAATTACAGGCAATTCAAATGTTGTATTTTGAAATTAACATAAGTTTGATGCTTGATAAGTTTCAAGGACGTATGAAAGTTGTGTGAATAATTTTAAATGGATTTTAAATTAAGACAAATATTTGGATTCTATATTATTCTAGGTACTATGATAAAAAATGTTGTTCGGAGGAGGGGGGGGGATAGACACATCTCACAGAATTTGTTTTAAACAAAGCTGTTTCAAAATCTATTTTGAATAGTTTTAAACGTTGATTTATATAACAGTACCCTTTTTTACTCCTTTGTCTCTAATCTGTATTTATAGTATTCTATTTCACAAGTACATCGTGTGAGTGTCACACCAGATTATTATTATTATTAGTAGTAGTAGTAGTAGTAGTTGTGAAGGTGTTCACATATGTTTGGTTAAATTTTAATTGAGTTTTTAATTAAAATAAAATCTAATGATAAAGTAATGCATTATCGCAATATAAAAATAATTAAATTTCATGTGTGATATTTTATTCACATAATTTGTTTTCAGACATTTGAAGAAAGAATTGTTTTTTTTAAGTGTCATTAAAAATTGCACAATTTTAATTATACATACGACCTACACTATTTATTAACATAAAACATTAACACACATCATTCAGAAATCTAATTTGTATATGTTTTATATCTAGATTATAAATAAAATGTTTATCTTTTAAATAGAAAAGTAATTTATTTTATGGGATAAAAAGAAAATAAAATAATAATAATATCTAACGGAAATTCTGACATTAAACGTAATTATAAAATAAAAAGTGTTCTCAAATAGTCATAAAACAAGGAAACTCATTGTCAGAATTTATATTATTTCAACACAGGATGTAATTTATTTTAGATTGCGCAATATTAATGACTGCATTTCTTAATCGTCTCTTTCTCTTGTCTAACGGTAGTTTGGCAAAATGTTGGAGATTAAAGGGTTACTACAATTATAAACCGTCATTACAAATTCAAAAATTAACATTGTTTTATCCGATAAACAATGAAAGTATTTGGCACTATAATTTGGCTGTTTTTCTAAAATTTGGCTCTTTTTCTTCAGACATCTCAGATCTGTTCTGGTGTAGGGATCTCAGAACTGCTCCAGATCATAGGATTGTAAACATGTAATTACTTCGCTCTCTCCCCCATCTTATGCGACAAACTCAACATTTAACCCTGGGTTTATGTACTTCATTATTAAATGTTTCACAACGCTCTGTATCTAATTATTGGATATATTAATACTTTATATATTTTTGCAAGAATTATTCAATAAAAGCATCTTGATGACAGCAATTGGACTTATTATTGAAGTATTGCTAACCTAACTTTCTTTACAGAAATCTACATTAGTCAACGATCACGACTACGTGAAGAAATTCATCTTCACAGTAGTAGTAGTAGTAGTAGAAGTAGTTGTAGTAGTAGTAGTAGCATTATTTTTTTTCTTTTTTGAAAACAGTAATTATAAAATCCAATAATTTTTAATTGTTTCCAAGTTATATTTTCTTCAAACGTATTTAGCATAAATATGCGTAATTCAATAAGTAACTTCGTAAATGTAATATTTTATTATAAAACATTTTTTTTATTGGTTAATAAATGATTATAACAGAACTGTTTTAAGTTTCAAAAGCCTTTTACATTAAATCACACGCAATAGTTAACTCACGTTACAAATTTACTATGATTTCCTTCTGTAATTATGCTCTATTTTTTTTCTAATTATCTTACTTATCATTACGGCTAAACTTTTAAGCAGATTTGAGATTTTTTGTTTAATTAACCTGCTTATGAAGTTAACAGCGAATTGAACCGACTTTTTTTTTTTTTTTTAAATTGAAACAAGTTTATGAAATCTGTTAAGTTTAAGTTTTGTGTTAGCAATTATTATTTCTGTCAGTAAAGAGTCAATTAATTAGAAACCCGATACTCTATTTGTAAATCTCTTAAAATTTTCTTATTAGAGAATAACTTTTGTCAGTATTATCAATGAACGAACAGAAAATTTAACAGTATCAGTAATTTAATCGCACCAATTATAAAGTTACGTTAAAATTTTTAAATAGCTGTGTTTTATATTAATAAATTATTAGACATTTTTACAAATTGTTTTTTTAACTTTATTTATTTCTTTATTTATTTTTTTAATAAACAATTTTAATTTTATTTTAAGTTTTAAATGTATTAATAATATTATTAATTGTATTCTTATTTCAAATGAATTAATATAATATTTCCTTATGTAAAATATATTTTTTTTATTATTTTATTACTTTGATTTGGCTTAGGTCATTTGAATATATTTATGAAATTTGACAAATAATGTAATATATATGTATATATGTCTAGAAAATACTCATTTAATATATGATGACAAGATTAGTTTGTCTTCACAATAGAATAACATGAAAAATTGACGTTCATTTACTTAAATACGAATGTATATTTATAAACTTAATAAAAGGACAACGAAAAGGATATATTTAAGATAGATATACTATTTTTAATAAAAATATTATCATTGTTTAAAATACTAAAATTATATTTTAAACAGGATTAAATAGTAAATAAATATTACGAACCAATTTTATGAAATAAACAAAAGAGTGAAAAAAGTATTCACCCGAATTTATTTATTTATTTTATTTTTTAAATAATGTTTTGCTTGTGTAAACTTAAACAAATGGTCACTTTCGAAAAAAATACTATTAGAAATTCGACGCTTAATAAAAAACACCATGAAGAAGATAATTAAAAGTTATTATAAAAAACACGTTAGGAGGTTTAACAAATGTTTTGATGTTTTTTTCATAAAAAGACGTTACCTAAATTTTGCTTATCATTTATTATTATTATAAAATAACACTATTCCTAATTTTTGTTTTAAGACTAAAAAAAAAAAAAAAAAGACTAATTTTTTTCTAATTAAGACTACACACCGCGACAGAAAGATATGAACAAAGGGTATTTTTTTTAATTTTTGAATATGATTATTTTGAATATGAATATTTTGAATATGATTCAAATATTAAATATGTTTTTGATATGATAATATTTTGCTATGATAATAAATGATCAGCACATTTTAGATAATGTTATTTTATGAAAAAAAAAAAAACTTTGTTCCTATCGTTTTGTCGCGGAGTGTAGTCATTAATTAGAAAAATTTTAGTGTTAAAACTTTTCTAAATTAGTCTTAAAACAAAAATTAGTCCTAGAATAGTGTTTTTTTATGATAGTAATAAATGATAAGCACAATGTAGATAATGTTATTTTATGAAAAGTCAAAGAATAACCCTTTGTACCTATCTTTTTGTCGCGGGGTGTAGCATGAGCCAAGATAACCCTTGAAGAAAAAACGCTAATTCCTTTCGTAACCGATAGTGCTTTCTTTAATTTTATGATGTGTTAAGACATTTTTATGTTTCAATAAACATGTTATTTCGATTTAAGGCAAAGGTTTAGTAGTAAAAAAAAATAGCTGTATTTCGTATTCTATTACTTTAAGTTTCACGTGCTATGCAATTTAATTATGTGATAATAATAAATATATGTTGAAACATCCTTATTTTAAACTTATATACACTTAAATCTGTAGTTTTTACATTATTATATTTTTACAACAATTACCTTAGAACGGTAATATTTCAGGAATTTCAAGAGTAATTTTACATATAATCACGAAGTGCAATTCTAGTTATAAAATTTTTTTGTAAAACAGTAATTTTAATATCCAATAATTTTTAACAGTTTCCACTTAATATTTTCCTTAAAACTACTTAGCATAAATGTAAGTAATTTGATAACATTAGTAACTTCATAACTGCAATAATTTATTACTTTATTTTTATTTTATTTTAATTATTTATTTTATTTATTTATTTATTTATTTTTTACTAAATGATAATTAGAGAGCTGGTTCAAGTTTTAAAAGTATTTTCCATTAAATTACATACAAGAGTTAAATTGCTTCAGAAATTTTACTATGATTTCCATTTATAATAAAGCTCACATTTTTTTCTAATTATCCTACTTATCATCACGGCTAAACTTTGAAGCAGTTTGTAATTTTCTTGTTTAATTAACCTGCTTGTGAAATTCAAAGTGAAATGAACGATTGAATTTCTAAATTTAAAATTAAAACAAGTTTATGAAAACTGTTTAGTTTAAGTTTTGTCTTATCAATTATTATTTCTTAAAGAAAAACAAAAGTGTCAATTAATTATAAACCCGATACTCTCTTCGAAAATCTGTTAAAACTTCCTAATTAGGGAATGTCTTTTGTTAGTACTGACAATGAACGAACAGAAAATTTAAGAACGTCAGAAGTTAAATCACACCAATTATAACTTATTTGTATTTTATTAATAGCCGTGTTTTATTATAATAATGTATTGGAAGAATAGTGTTTTATTATAACAGTGTATTAGTATCCTTTATCTAAAACTTACAGATCTTGAATATATTTAATTTGTTATAGTTCTTCCTTTTTGTACCAGAAAAAAGCTATTTATTATTATCATTATCATTATTATTATTATTATTTTATTATTATTAAAATATTTATTATTTTTTTCAATATATTTATTTTGTTTAAACTACAAAAGTAAAATACATACTATTTATTCTTTAAGTATGTCCTTCTTTAAATCTTGAAAAGTACATGTACAGTGTATTTAACTTGGGAGATAAACTTCCAACAAATCGTTTATTCAGTATTCAGTCACCGTGTTTTAAATTTCTTAATTAACTACTCTCTTAATGAAGATCTGACTAATTAATGCTCCCTCGGCATAATCACTATTTTTTAACATAATTTTTCGCTTGAAGGGGATTCCTGAGAGTGTCATTTTGAAAAACAATTAGATTAGAAAATAAACATTCAATCAGATTATTTTATATTTTGAATTACTTTTCAGTATACTAATTTAAGATAATATTTTACAAGATTTCAAAATATTTGATGTAAATTAAATTTATTTGCTACTTTATTCAAATGTGTTTGTCATATTTGATTTATTTTTTTACAGCTGTATATAACTTTTTTTTTTTTTTTTTTTTTTTTTTTTTAATGTAACCGTATAAGTAAAATCTGGAAATTTGTTTAAATATACATTAGAAAGTACTTGATTTCCGTATATTTTGAAATGTTAAAACTCAACATAGTTCAATTTTAATACAATTCACTTGAAATATTTAATGAGAAATTATTTTTTTAAAAAGCATTTTTATAATAGAAAATATTTTATAAAAGGAAAAAAAAAAGTTTAATTTTACATAAAAATGAATAAAAAGTTACCTAAATACTGTAAATATATCTAGTAAGAGGTCTGATTTTAAAAAATATATTATTTAAACAAATTTGCTTTTGTATGGTACATTCCAAAGCATGACTTCCCTAAAAGTAACGCGAATTTATTTCATATACTAACTTCTGCCCAGTGCTACTATCAATATATATTTTTTGAAAAGTAAAAAGTTTATAGAAAATATTTAAAAAAGAAAAAAATGAACATGTAAAGTCGGCACTTTTATGGGTCGGAAAGTTAAAAGCTGACTTCGAGAGGCCTCATGCTTAGTTCGCTGCAACGAAATTGGCAACCCGAGTAGCGTTCGGGCCTAGACCTCAAAGGGTTAAATGTCTCATAATGTAGCAACAAGGATTATATACAATCGTAGTACTTTATTCAACGAGAAATTTGTACTTATTTTTAGAATCATCTCGATCATACGAAATGATCTTTTTATTATTATCATTATTATTATTATCATTATTGTTATTATTATTATTATTTTAGAGAGAAATTAACGATACATTTGATATGAGTCACGCATTTACTGAAACATTTACAAGGAAAAATATGTATGGATCATGAATATATTTGAAAGGATATGTTTTGTTACAGTAATACAGCATAGAAGGATTTATTTCAGTATAAATCATAAAATTATTCCAAGCTCAGTGAATTATTTAATGGAACACACATTTAATAAAATTCTTAAATCAGATGTATTTCTTACGTATTGATTTTCTCTCTCTCTTTTTTTATTTATTTATTTATTTATTTTTGATAAACTATAATTGACTCATCGTATTCAAATTTATGAATCTCAATAAACATAAGTCTCTTTAATCTTTTCAAATAAATTATTTTAATAAATAAAAAAAAAAAAAAATGTTTTTCTGGGTCTTTAATTATTTTATCTTTATATCTTCCTATCTTCATTTTTGCATGTATCTCTGTAGTAATGCATACAATGCGTAAAAATAATGAATTAAAACAGTAAGAGAAGTATATGAAGTTTATATTTTTCTTTATAGAAGTTATATACTTCTTAATTTTGCTATTTTATGGACTCAGTGCTGCCGGAACAATTGTCTCTACAATTATTATTATTATTATATTTATTGTTCCATTCTACATATTTACTTCGATAATGTAAAAAAAAAAAAAAATGCATAACAGTACATTTAACCAGGGAGATAAACTTCAAGAAATCGTTTACGTACTATTCAGTTACCGTACCTTTAAATCTCTTAATTAACTATTCACTTAATGAAGAGCACACTAATTAATGCTACACCAGCCTAATCACAATTTCTGAACCTAATTTTTCGTCTGAAGGGAATTCTTAAACGTGTCATTTAGAATATATAATTAGTATAAATAACAAGTATATAATCAACGCATTTTATATTTTGAGTTATTTTTTCTTTAAAAATATACGTTCAGGGATTTGAAACTGTTTAGTGTAAATTAAACTGACTGTGTAGTTTCAAAGAAGAATTTTTATGATATATGATTTATTTTCTTTGTAATTGTATATCATGAAGCTTGTACCTTATTTTAAATCTAAAATCTTTAAAAGTGATCTAGAATTAAAAACAAAAAAGGCTGATTTTATCTTGTGAAAACTAATTTATATTTCAGCCCCACAAAATGGATTCGCATGGGCTCAGATGTCGAGAATATCGCGGTCAATCGAGGCCCATGCCTCGATGAGTCAGGTCTCGATGACTCACTGGAAAGAGGACTGGAGAGATTCGAAAGATTTTGGAAAGATTCTGGAAAGACTCGTTGAGTCACTGGAGGCCCATGCCTTCAGTGTCTTCTGAGTACCCTAGAGCCAGAGTGCGGTCCCCAGGACATCAAACACTCTCCTGTTTTGATGGGGTGGATCTCCGTCTTGCATTAACCGCATCTTGTCCAAAACAGGGGCACTTTGAATAATGGGAATGAAATCATTTTCCAAAACCTTCACGTACCGTTTAGTATTCACCGTGACGTCAACGAATAACGCACCAATTATACCATGAGTGGACATTGCACACCACACAGTCACCCGTTGAGAGAGGAGAGACTTCTCGATAACGAAATGCCGATTCGAAGTCCTCCAAATGCGCCAATTTTGCTAACTGACAAAACCATCCAAATAAAAGTGGGCTTCGTCGGTAAACCAAACCATATTCACATCAAAGTCATGTTCGTCAATTGTGTGGATAATAGTGTTGACGAAACAGCACTGCTTTTCCATGACCTGGGGCTTACTGGCTGTTGGGTTTGAATTTTCTATGGGAAGACATGCAGGACTTCCACAACAATTTCTAGCAGTGTCTCCCGGTTGATTCCCACCTTCTGTGCAGCTCGTCTGATCGATTTCCTATGGCTGGATTGAAACACTGCGGATGTATCTCGATGTTTCAGGCGTTTTCACACTTTTTTGGCGACCGACATTCCCAACACTGTCATCACGAACACAACTCATTATCTCAAACTTGGGAATCAAGTCCTTGATCATTAGTACACTTGAACCGTTTGTCTTCAGCTTGAACTCGGTCGCAAACTTCCTTCGAACCGCAGTCGGGCTGTTATTCATCGCATAGTAGACCTTTACAAGCGCTATACTCTCAGACACGCTGTACCATGACATTTTCATTTGCAAATGGCCGACGAAAACAAGGAGCGTGCGAGAGCGCATGCATCATGCCCTGTGGCAAATCGTGGAGTTTTAACGTCCTAACGCAAACCGTTCAGAAGATATGACGATTTTGTTTCATATAGTTCAATAATTAATGGCACGTATCTCGATATTTTTTTTTTCATTATTGTATTGAATTTTTTTTAAAGAAATTGCAAACATAAATATTCAAGCAGTCAAGAAAGCTGGAAGAAATTATATTTTTCGGCAAGATTGTGCATCTGTACATACAGTACATATCGTGAAAAAATTGTTCTGTGACAATAAAATTAAAGTTCTGGTTTGGCCCTCAAAAAGCCCCGTTTTAAACATAATAGAGAACGTGTGGGGTATTCTGGTACCAGAATACACTAAAGATGAACTAAAATCGGCCATTCTGTTAGCTTGGAAGACAGGCAACATGGATAATCTCATGCCATTATCAGTCAATGCCAAGGCGTTTACTGACTGTTCTAGAAGTCCATGGTGGCTTTACAAAGTATTAGACAAAGTATCATTTACTCAGGTATTTATTTTTTACATGTGCGTTTAAATTCATGCAGCATATATTTTTGTCATAAATTCAAAAAAAATATTTTCAAAAAAATCATATTGGTTTTTCATTGTTTTGACTCGTATTTTCATTTCTTGAATCATACACATACAGTTTGCATCAAGTGTCACTTATTCATATTTTTTTTATTACACTTCTATACCATTCTAATTCTTAAAACTAAGGTCTGTTTATATTCATGCAACGCACTGTACTAGTAACTTTCTTTGCCCTGCGTGTGTTTCTGTGGTGATTTGTTTGACTGACTATTATTCGTTCTAATTCTTTTCTATTATTAAAAAATGGACTATACATATACAACCCCCCCCCCCCCCCAAAAAAAAAAAATAGAATATTTGTCACTTTTCAATTTAAGTTTAATGTAGCAAAAAATAAGTAAAAAATACACATTTAAATGAACGTGTAACCTTTCTTAGGTTTTAAAGTATATATCGCATTTGGAATACACTTAATTCAAATTAATACTAAACTGAATTATCAAAAAGCTTACAGTGATGATGGTTTATATAGAGTCAAAATAGTAGAATATTAAAACAAAAATAATAAATAAATAAAATAGAATAAATAAAATTTCAAAAAAAAAAAAAAAAAAAAAAATGTATATATATATATATATATATATATATTAACACTTTGACGCGTCACCTTTTGCTAGAATCACAGCTCTGATCCTTTCAGGCATGGATTCCACCAGCTGTTTTCATTTATGAGGTCCTGAACTTTTTTCTTTATAAGATGTCACTAATTCTCGATCGTATTTATATCCAGAGAGTTACTTGGCCAGTTTAATAACGAAATCCCTCTTTCTGTTACCCATATACGAGTCGATTTAGAAGTATGACACGAAGCGGAATCTTGTTGAAAAATTAACGCGTCTTTGCATAAATCCTCAGAGGAGGGCATCATGTAGCATTCCTGATACACTGCGGAATTTACAAGTTGTTTTAAAATACATAATTGTCCTTTTGCAGAAGCACTCATGCATCCCCATACCATGACGGATGTCGCAAATTTGACGGAACGCCTTATACAATATTTTTCAAAAGTTTCAACTTTTAAACGCCAAACCCGAACACCTCCTTCGTCAACAGATATTTAAAATAACGATTCATCACTGAATAAAACACTTTCTCAGTCTTGTTGCCCGCAGAAGAGCTTCTCTTTGCACCAGAGGGTCGTGCACGTCTCTGTTTTATGTTCAGCTTTGGCTTTACTTTGGGGACCCGAGATTGAAACTCCAATTTATGTAATCGCCTAATCGTGGTTGTCTTTGACACGGCAACTCTAGATTCTTTCCAACAATTATTGTAATAAGAAATACTTTTAAAGCGATTGTTTTGGACGATTCGTTTTAATTTGCGTTCATCATTGGCAATCTTTACAAGCTTTCTACCACATTTACTCCGTTTATTTTTTAGTTGGCCGGTTCTTCTATCTTCCTTTAAAGCCTTCGAAACCGTAGACTGTGAAACCTTCACTTGATCTGCGATAAACTGTTGCATTTTACCTGCTTTAAAAAATGATACAATACACGTTTTTGTTGTTTCCGAAATATCACGTTGACGACCCATTTTAAGCGAAAGACTAACTTAAGATCTTCCGAACGTAAAGCTTTATACTTGTTGCAACCTATCGGTTCACAGATATGCAAATTTTCCCCTGCTTTTTAAATGTATCTAGTGACTGAATTGATTATTCTAATTTTATGACCCATATAAAAAAACAACATAATTTTTAAATGTGTTAAAGACCCTTAAATTATTAAAATAATATCTGCATAGTTGTTGAAAACTATTTTGACAATTCCTGAGTAACACACGTCACTTTTGTAATTTACATACGCTTGTTTTACATGACGCATTGCCAAATTTTGCTTAGAAAATGCTGTTATTCTATTATTTTGAATTTGGGTTGTATATAGCTTATTTTCGCTCTCCATATATATATATATATACCGGGAGATAGGGTTTTCACCAAACGTATGAAAAAGAAACCGGGTTTTGTGTGGCAACGAAAAAAAAAATAGTTCTGTTGGCGACCAACAGATGGCGCTATCGTGTTTTATTTCACCAAAAGATTATTTACAAATGAAAAAAGTGTTGATAACTTACAAGTCAGCTTAATTACAGTTAATTAGTACTACTACAGTAACTGCTCAATGTGCTGGCCATCATTCAGAAATACAGCTGTGAAACGATTCACCACACCGTTCACAGGATTTAGTAGCATTTCTTGCGTTATGGCAGACACATTTTGGCGGATGTCATCTTTCAGTGCTGCTAGTGATTCCGGTTGCTCGCGGTACACTTTTGACTTCAAGAATCCTCACAGCCAAAAGTCACAGGGTGTCAGATCGGGAGATCTTGGAGGCCATGCGTGATTAAAGTAGCGACTGAGAATGCGATATTTCGATGCATGTAAGCTTCGACAACCATTACCTGCCGCAGTTGCTCCTTTCTATATCGTTTGTTGCTTTGCATAATCCTACATCAGAAATCCGACAGCGCCATCTGTTCGTCGCCAACAGAACTATTTTTTTTTTCGTTGCCACCCAATACCCGGCTTCTTTTCCATCCGTTTGGTGCAAACCGTATCTTTGAATCTTGATTCGTTTTCGAATTATTCATTTTTAAAGTTTGTCCTGACTTTTGGATCTTCCGGTATATATATATATATATATATATATGTATATTAAATCGAATTTTTGAATTATTGTAGTTATTTTTATGTAATTTCATTCAAATAGAACTAATTGAAGAAATAGACGAGTAAATATTTCATTCAAATAGACTAATTTAATTATAGGTTATCAAAGGTTAATTTTCTGCAACTCTAGCTTGTTTTCGCGTTAAAATAGCTCTTTTCCCTTTAAAAACCCGTTAGAAAGCTCCACCAAAGCAGGAGCAAACTTTGGCGGAGTTCTCGCTCCTTGGCGACTTTTTTGGCAACCTTGGCATAACCATTCTTATTATCGATATCTCAAATGTCTAAGCTTGAACTTGATTAGTGTAGAAGTTATGAAATTTCTAGAAATAAACTTTTAAGCCTCTGCATGATTCGCGTTTCATTCACTGACAATTCACGAACCCCGAGTACGTATATATATATATATAGAGAGAGAGAGAGAGATGTTTAAAAAAAGTATATACATATACTATTATTATTTTTTTTTTGTGTGTGTGTGTGTGTGTTGATCTATTATTGTAACAAATTTATTTTTATCATTACCATTATTTGATACAAAAATTTTATTAGTATCTTAATTAACGTTTTACTTATAGTGTATGCATTTAAAATATTATTATCCCTTTTTTTAAAAATATCCCTTTTTTAAAATTTCCATTTAATAAATTAACTGTAAAAATAAACTTAAAATTCATTTCCATAACGAGAGGAACACCTTATGTCTTAAGATATGCTTTTAAAATTTCGATTTTAACTTAATACTGTTTTTTACATTTCTATTTTTTTCAACCTATGTGATTAATTACAAGTACCCTTGTCGTAATTTCTTCTTTATAAAATTAAATCAGGCATCCGTTCGTTGAGAATAACGAACATCAAAATTATTTAGATTTTTCTTCTGATTGTCTGTCGCATTCTGTGTTTAGAACAAAATAGTTTTGTTCGGAAACTAACTGGCATACATTAAGTTGATTTGTTTCGATTATTTACAAAGACACTTGATAAGTTTCTTTGCATTTTATAAAATTGAATTTAGTGTATTTCTGGAAAAAAAAAAAAGTTGAATAAGAGACGATGTGTATAATAACAAATAAATTATTATTATTATTATTATTATTATTATTATTATTATTATTTTATTTATTTATTTATTATTATTATTATTATTATTTTATTTATTTATTTATTATTATTATTATTATTATTGTTGTTGATGTTGTAAAAATAAGAATTTTTCTTTTTCAAATTTAAATTATTTTTCCGTTAGTTTCTATGTGTTTCAATTTAAAATAAAGAGCTTTGGTTCAAACCGTATTTTGATTTATAAATATTATGATGAGAGATAAATAATAATATTACAAACTAATAAGCCTAAAATAACAATGAATTAAAAATTCTGCATAATCATATATTCTTAGATACCCTAACAGTAATAATAATAATAATAATAATATTTTTTATTAAATTATAAAAAAAAAAAAAAAAAAAAAAAAAAAAAACCTCAAAAATTTAAATAATTTGCAAAGCATTACATTAATTAGCATGAAGAAAAATACTGAAAATCAGATTGCCGTCAGATAAAAGTAATTTGCTATTTGTGTATATATTTCTAAATTAAATAATCTTCTTTCATCAAAATAAGTAAATTTTACACAAAAAGCTGCGTTGTAATACGGATAAGAACATAAATTTATATCAGCAATAGTTTGCAGAATTTCGTCATTTGCGCTTAATTGAACAAAGTCCTTTTGTCACTAACACTGAAACTCCTAAATATACACTTATCTCAAAAAAGTGATAAAAACGATTATAACTAGTATGCTGTAAATATTTAGAATTTTTCCTCTATATTGTTTCATTAAAAACTAGCACTCATTGGTAAACAAGCATAAAAATCTAACCAGAATAAGAGCACAAAATACAATTTTTATATACGTAGCTCAGTAAAAATTTAAACCAATAAAAGCTCCGATATGAGTAGCAATACATTAACCTTAGGAAAGACGCAGAAAATGACATTTTTCGCGTAATCTGTCGTCTTATAGCTACCCGTAGTAATCTTAAATATTACTCATTTGTTCCATCTTTAATTATTAAATTTGGTTCATTTATATATCCTGGAATCTAAAATATTGTTTTCCAATTGACAGGAAATTACAGAATACTATTACCGACTGTCAGCCGATATGCAAACGGATATGAACAACAAAATATTTCATCGTGGTCCTCATATATATAGAATTTTGTGCACTTATACAATATAGTATCAGAGATATAACCTTCACATAAAAAGGTAAATTTGTAATAATGCAGCACTAGGTCATGAGGGATATAAATCAAGAATCTAAACAAGGCCAATTTATTATTCTTATTATTGTTGTTTTAATATTTTTTATTGGTTTGTGAGACATAATGGCTACAAAATTTTGGGAAAGCTAACAAAATAGGACACATACGAGTAATTATTTTATATAAAAGGTCTTATCAGGTTCAGAACATCTAAGAACTTATAAATAGGCATATTTCTAACTTTAACTTTTATATAAGAAGTCAGCAGTTTGACTTTACCTATAGTGCATTGCATTTTGAGTATTTAATCCTTTTTATTTTCTTTCGAACAGTTAAATTAAATAAATAATTCACATATATTTATAAAGAGGTAAATTGTAGATTCTAGAGAGGAAAATATCTGTGTCAATTTTATGCATAACTATTAAATATCTATAAACGTCTATATGGCTGATACATTAAGTTGAATATATAACTACAGTTTTTCTGTATATATGAATATATATTATAATTGATATACTTTTTTTTTTGCTGAAATAGAAATACAATATTTAATTTTAAAACCTCTTAACAGCAAAATATTTTCCAAATGAACAATCCTTCCATCAGAAAGTAACTTTTGAAAATTACTTTTACATTCCTTAAGCAAAGGAACTTACTTTTCTACAAGGATATATAATAAGTTAGATAGTACACTCTGTATCGGACCACCTTTGAGGATATATAATAGTATGTCTGAAAAAAAAAAAAAAAAAAAAAAAAACATTATATGTCAGTGATAATACAAACTCCGAAATGTTAATATAAAGTTGCTTTAATGCAGATTTTAAGCAGAATAGAAATATATTTAATTCATAATTTAAGTCATAATATGAAAAGGGCATGGATTGAAATTCATTCTTTTATGCTTATTTGATCTCATATGAAAATCATCATTACAAAAGAAAATAAGAATAATTCTTTTTAAGTTTTTAATGAACGTGCTTAAAATATTACAATATTATGATAAAATATTTCAGTCAACTATAAAATAATTTATTGCTTATGCGTTTATAGTAATAAAAACAATTTCCTGTTATAGTAGTTAATTATTAAACAATGAATTTATAAAAGCTTTAAATTTATATTAATAATTTATGTTTCAGGTATGACACATGTTTTGTTTAGTATATTTTGAAATTTCAGTTTTCAAAAATTATTTAAATAAATGATAATAATAATACTTATCGATTCTTTAAATTTGCAAAATATTTTATTTTTGTGTTGGTCTTTTATCATTATTTCTTCCATGCGAAAAAATACTCACCTATTTCAGCGTAGATTAAGAGGATTTTCTGATTATTAAAACTTAATCCTTTTTTAATGTGTCATTTTTAAGGAAAATAACAATATTCCTTCTGAAATATGCGGTATAATATTAAAGAAGAGTATTTTTAGTCCCTGCTGACGTTTCTGAACTTTCTAATTTAGGTTTTTTTTAAGCAGTTTATTTCTTTCTTTTAATATTTTAGATGCCTTAAATTTTGAAGTTTCGATTTATAGTAATTTTCGTATTTAATGTTTCTGAAAAAGTACAGATAATACTTAATAAATCTTTATTTTGGTAGAAATATGTTCTTGTAAAATAAAAGTAAAATTGATAATAACAAAGTTTCCTGAAATTAATTAGCTTTCGTGAAAATTATGAAGTTTTTCAATATTTAATTAAAATTATGTATATATATAATTGTATAATTTTATACTTTTAAAAGTTTAAAAATATTATATGTCATTTATTTTTCAACTTCTTTTTTCGAAAAGACCCTAAATTCAATTTTATTAAATACAAAGAACCTAATCAAATGTCTTTGAGAGTAATCGAAACGATTCTCGAAACAAATTACCTTAATCTATGCCAATTAGTTATGGAACAGAACTATTTTATTCTAAACTGAAAATGCGACAGACAATCAAATGAATAATCTAAACCACTAAATAATTAAAAACCACGTGCGAAATAACTATTTAAAAGAGTAAAATCCGCTGTAAAAGGCACGTTAAAAATATTTAAAAGAAATTTAAAAGGTTAAAAAACAGTTAGACAACATTTTTCGTGCTTATTTACTAGCACATCATCAGGTCTCGTTAGTTAATGAAAGCCACCGAGCTTGTTGTTCTAAGAAAGGCTGCCATAGGGTTGCTAAGTCTTTACTCTGATTCTCGTTGATGCATTTATCGCCAAATTTCCAAATCATGATCTTTTCGTATATATCTAATGTGTATTCGGTGTGGGGGGTTGCTAGAATTTTACTTTCCTCCCACTTTGGCTGGGCTTCTTTATTGTCGAGTAAAAGTTGCTTTAATGCCGTGTTTCCGTACAATGATTTAATGGAATGTTTATGTTCTTTAATCCTTTTACTCAAATTGCGTTTTGTTTTGCCAATATAATAAGATGTTATATTATTGATTGAGATGGGGATTGCATATACGCCGCCAACTTTTGTTTTTTTGTCACGATCGGATATTATCAGATTTTTCAATGTTGAGGTTTTAAATGGAATATTATATCCAATATTTTTAAATTGTCGTATTACGGGATGGAAACCTTTATTAAATGAGATTGCGCCAATAAATCTACTAGTTTCGTTTCCAGTTTTTAGATTCGTATTGTTAAGCCGGTTTATTATTCTGCGTTTCAGCTTATTAAATATTGTGATATTGTAACCTTGATTAAGCATAGTCTTTTTAATTAAGTTTAATTCTTTATCTGAGGAGGATTTATAGGTGCAATGTGTGAAGGCTCTATTAATTAATGGTGTAATGGCGTTGAAAAGTAGTTGTTTAGATGTGTAAGAGTTAACAGGTGCTATGGTGAGGGGGGATGTTGGTTTGTGATAAACTTCAGTCCAGATAGTACTATTATCATGATTTCTATGTATCAATACATCGAGGAACGGTATGGCTCTATCTTTTTCTTTCTCGATTGTGAGATTTACAGAATCAAAAATGTTGTTCATATTGTTTACTAGGGTTAGAAGGCTATTATGTGTATATTCCCAAATTATGTAGATGTCGTCTACATATCTCTCATAGAAGGAGGGTTTAAGTATGCTATTAGAAGATTTTCAATGAAGATTTTCAAGCTAAACTTAATGATGTCCTAGTTGAACTCAACGCAATAACAGTGAACAAAGATCCAACTGATACAATAAAAAACTCTATGACTAAACTGGCAAAAGACTTTCCCGAATACAAGAAAGATTTCTACCAATTCCCCCTTTATACATCCGTACCGACTATGTTCGTTAAAATCAAAACACATAAAATTTCAATGCCTCTCCGACCAATCGTAAACAGAAGAATATCACCAGTCTACTTTCTCGAAAAATTTATTAATAGTTTACTTAAACCGCTTATAAACGACTCGTCATACGTAACCGTTTCAAGTTTGAATTTTTTAGAAGATATCCATAAAATTAAACTACAACCTACTGCTAAATTCTACAGCTTAGATGTAAAGTCTCTTTACCCATCAGTTCCACTTAATGCAGTTAAAGATATAATTATTGACAAGTGCAATAATCACAATAACTTAAGTAAGCATGTTAAATTCATAGAAGCCAGTTTAAACCTGATATTTAAAACCAATCACTTTAGAGTTAATAACACTATTTATCAACAAACCACAGGTACACCAATGGGATCATGTTTAGCACCTACTCTTGGTGAAATAACCATGCAACATATTGAGAATACAGTTTTAACAAATAACATACTTAAACCCTCCTTCTATAAGAGATATGTAGACGACATCTACATAATTTGGGAATATACACATAATAGCCTTCTAACCCTAGTAAACAATATGAACAACATTTTTGATTCTGTAAATCTCACAATCGAGAAAGAAAAAGATAGAGCCATACCGTTCCTCGATGTATTGATACATAGAAATCATGATAATAGTACTATCTGGACTGAAGTTTATCACAAACCAACATCCCCCCTCACCATAGCACCTGTTAACTCTTACACATCTAAACAACTACTTTTCAACGCCATTACACCATTAATTAATAGAGCCTTCACACATTGCACCTATAAATCCTCCTCAGATAAAGAATTAAACTTAATTAAAAAAACTATGCTTAATCAAGGTTACAATATCACAATATTTAATAAGTTGAAACGCAGAATAATAAACCGGCTTAACAATACGAATCTAAAAACTGGAAACGAAACTAGTAGATTTATTGGCGCAATCTCATTTAATAAAGGTTTCCATCCCGTAATACGACAATTTAAAAATATTGGATATAATATTGCATTTAAAACCTCAACATTGAAAAATCTGATAATATCCGATCATGACAAAAAAACAAAAGTTGGCGGCGTATATGCAATCCCCATCTCAATCAATAATATAACATCTTATTATATTGGCAAAACAAAGCGCAATTTGAGTAAAAGGATTAAAGAACATAAACATTCCATTAAATCATTGTACGGAAACACGGCATTAAAGCAACTTTTACTCGACAATAAAGAAGCCCAGCCAAAGTGGGAGGAAAGTAAAATTCTAGCAACCCCCCACACCGAATACACATTAGATATATACGAAAAGATCATGATTTGGAAATTTGGCGATAAATGCATCAACGAGAATCAGAGTAAAGACTTAGCAACCCTATGGCAGCCTTTCTTAGAACAACAAGATAAAGCTCGGTGGCTTTCATTAACTAACGAGACCTGATGATGTGCTAGTAAATAAGCACGAAACATGTTGTCTAACTGTTTTTTAACCTTTTAAATTTCTTTTAAATATTTTTAACGTGCCTTTTACAGCGGATTTTACTCTTTTAAATAATCTAAACCATATTGCAGCTTTTTTTATTCTTAACGAGCGGATGTTTTATTTTCTTTAGAAAAAGGAAATTACGAAAGAGCATCTTGTAATTAATCAGATAGGTTAAAAAAAATGAAAATATATAAAACAGTATTAAATTACAACCAAAATTTTAAAAGATTATATAAATCTATCAAGATATTCACATCTTATGGATATGAATTTATAACTGATTTTTACATTTAAGAGATAGACATGAAATTTAAAGGATTTAAATGGATTTCTAAAGTTAAAAAATATTTCTTTGATTTTTATATAACAAATAAGATTTTCATTTAAAATTTTGAGCAAATGAAACAGCAACAATTTAAACAATATTTTGTAAAATTTCCATCATAAAATTTGTAAAATTCGGTCTGGTGGGACTAGTTTCCGGAGACCCTTCACGAAGAAATGCGTTTGTGGTGGTCAGGATAACTCACTATTCATTTATCTTAACTTATCAATTTATATCAAGTTCAATCAAAATGTTATTATTACTATTGTTGTTTTAATATTTTTCATTGGTTTGTGAAGCTTAATGTCTACAAAATTTTCCGAAAACTAACAAAATGGGACACACATACGAGTAAATATTTTCTAAAAAATGTTTAATCATGTTCAGAACATTTCAGAACGTGGAATTTACAAATTTCTAACTTTAACTTCTATATAAGAAGTCAGCAGTTACACTTCGCATTTAATACAGTGCATTTTAAATGTTTATTCTTTTTTTATTTTGCTTCAAACAGTTAAATTAAAATATCAAATCGCATATATATATAAAAAAAAAAGGCAAAATGTAGATTCTAGAGAGAAAAATCTGTAGCAAGTTTATGCATATATATTAACAACCTATAAACGCATATATGGATGATACATTCAGTTAAATATATAACTAAAGTTTTTCTGCATTATATATATATATATATATACGTATACAGTGGGTTGCCAAAATTATGTGGACACTCATAACAATCAAGTTATCATGGTATTTTTCTAAATAAAAAATAAATTATATGTTAAAATTGGTATTTATTACTTTATTTAATGTTAATATACATATTTAATAGCTATATAATAAAAAAATATAATGGAAAAGGATAACAATGTAACATTATGTAAAACATTAATATTTGATGACACTTCATTTGGCTGATATTGGTACTTCAATGCCTCACGGCATGCTTTTTTATGCAGGATTTTGCACTTTCGTTAATTAAAAGAATTTGATGTCAGGCATTTATAAGTTTCGAACATTTGACTCTTGGTTATAATCATTTTCTTCGCAATTTTCCGTTTTGTGATATCCTATAAATTTTCTATGGGATTTCCGTCGGTTGAATTGCTATGCGAAAATAGTACTTCGATATTCCTGGCCCGTAAAAATTCGGTAACTTTTGCCATGATGGCAAGGAACAGAATTTTTCTTAAAAACACTATGCTCACCTTCCAGGAACCATTATTTCATCTGATGAAAAAGAAGAGTTCGTAGAATTTCTTTATATTGGTCTTGTTTCATGGGTCCTTGAACAATGTGTAAATGTTTTACACCTTGGTATTTATAATAGACCAAACAATGATCTTCAATGGATCTTTAACACTTTATATCATGCTTTCAGGGTGAAACTAACCGCCACACAAAACTACTTTTTTCGGCAAGAATTTCAAAAGTTGACTCATCTGTGAAATATACCTAAAATTGAAATGAATTATGGTTTAATTGCAAAAAAATTTAGAAATCATTAAAACTATTAATAAATATCATATATTATCTTGCTCCAATCTTCCACAGTCATGTGACGATTATATTGAGCCCAGACGAGGCATTTCTTTATCATAGTCTCTGTGAGCTTAGGCTATCAAACTGGACAATGGTCTGTCAGACCTTCTTCTGCCAATCTTAGCTGCGTTGTTCTCTTCGAAATAGCAGTACCTAACTCCTGAACAATCTGGGTCAGTGTAACAGCACTTTTTATCCTGTTTCGTAAGCAAATGACACTAATATATCTGTCTGTTCTGGGTGTATTTTATGTTTTCTTCCACACTTCCATGTTCTTTTTGGAAAAAGGGACAGGTTTTTATTAAAATACACATTTATTTTATTTACAGCACATTTAGAAAACTCAACAATATCTGCGACTTTCCTCTGGGAATGTTGTGTATGCTGGAGGAGAGTTTTTATTTCGATTTTGTTTTCTCGGAGAAATGTCACTTCCTGTGACCATATTCAAATTGAAAAATATTAATTGTGTTATAAAAAGTAGTCAAAATGAATATAATTTTGACTCAATAATCAAACTTTATTTGCGTTATTAAATATGCATCAGAATGCACACTAAATTTCAATTACTAGGTTTCAAAGTGCGCGTTCAATACTACATATTGAGATCACTCTACAGCATATATAGAAGCGATTGTCACAAAAATGGCCCTAAGCTCAATATTGTTTGTTTAAATCACTTAAAATAATGTATAACATAATAAAATTTCATAAAAATGCGTTCCAGTAACATTAGAATTACTTTTAGGAATTATAAATGGTATAAAAACGCAAAAATGTAAAAAAAATGTCAGGTGTTCACGTTAATTTGGCAACCCACTGCATATGCATGTATTTCTAATTAATATTTTTTTTTGCGTAAATACAATATTTAATTTTAATACCTTTTAACAGCAAGAAATTTTTGAAATTAACAATCCTTTCATCAGAATTTAACTTTTGAAAATTACTTTTATTTTCCTTAAGAAAAGAAACGATGATATATACTTGTATGTTTGAAAATATTATATTCTCTGTCAGTGAAATTAAAATTTCCGAAATGTTAATATAAAGTTGTTTTAAAGCAGATTTTATGCAGAATATATATATATATATATGTATAATTGATAATTTAAATCATAATATGAACATGACATATAAATTTATTCCGTTTTATTCGTTTTGATCTCCTTTAAAAAGCATCAGTACAAAACATATTTATCTACATATATATATATATATATATATATATTCCTCTTTAATTTCTAATGCGAATGTTTAAAATATTATAATATTATAACAAAATATTTTTATCATTCATATAATAATTAATTGTTTATGTATATAGTAATAAAAGCAATTTACTGTTATAGTAGTTAATTATTATTTAATGGATTTATAAGAACTTTAATTTTATGTTAACAATATATGTTTCAGATATGACACATGTTTGTTTAGTATCTTTTGAAATTTCAGTTTTCAAAAACGATTTAAAAAAAGTTTAATTATCGATTCCTTAAATTTGCAAAATAAATATTTTATTTTTTGTTGGTTTTTCATATTATTTCTTTCATGCTAAAAAATACTCAACTATTTCAGCGTAGATTACGAGGATTTTCTGAATATTAAAACTTAATCCTTTTTTAGTGTGTTATTTTTAAGGAAAATAACGATATTCCTTTTGAAATATATTCTATAATATTAAAGAAGAGCATTTTTAGTCCCTGCTGACCTTTCTAACCTTTCTAATTTAGGTTTTTTTAAGCAGTTTATTTATTTCTTTTAATATTTTAGGTGCCTTAAATTTTGAAGTTTCGATTTATAGTAATTTTCGTATTCAAATTTTCTGAAAAAGTACAGGTAATACTTAAAAAATCTTTGTTTTGGTCGAAATATGTTCTTGTAAAATAAATGTAAAATTGATAATAAAAAAGTTTCCTGAAATTAATTAGCTTTTATGAAAATTATGAAGTTTCTCAATATTTAATTTAAATTAAGTATATATATATATATATAATTGTTTAATTTTATAGTTTTATAAATTTAAAAATATTATATGTCGGTTTTTTTTCAACTTTTTTTTTTTTTCAAAAGACACTAAATTCAATTTTATTAAGTACAAAGAACCTAATCAAATGTCTTTGAGAGAATTTGAAACAATTCCCGGAAGTTACGGCAGAGCATCTTGTAATGAATCAGATAGTTAAAAAAAATGAAAATATATAAAACAGTATTAAGTTACAACCAAAAGTTTAAAAGCTTATATAAATCTATCAAGTTATTATCATCTTGTTGGTACGAATTTAAATTAAATTTTACATTTAAGAGACAGGCATCAAATTTAAGGGATTTGCATGTATTTCGATAGTTAGAAAAATATTTTTTCTTTTCCTTTATATCAAATAAATATCAAATATATATATATATATATGAAATAAAACGTTCATTTAAAATTTCGAGCAAATGAAATATTAACAATTTAAACAATATTTTGTAATATTTCCATGAAAATATTTGTAAAATTCAGTCTATAGGACCTAGTTTCCTGAGTCTCAAGCTAAGACCCTCACAAAGTAATGCGTTTTTGCGGTGGTCAGGATAGCTCACTATTTCCTTATCAGAAATTTTTAAAAATCTTGATTGACACCACACGACTTTCCGAACATGAAGCAATTAACGGTTTTGTAGAAAAAATATTATAAGAGGAGTTGTTAAAGAAACAAAAGAGAGAAAATTATAATGTTGTGTTTGAATAATTTTCTTCGTATAGTACATGATGTTTAATTTAAAGTTACTGAACTTTGATCCCATAGATCATAATGATAAATAATTTTTCGTTGTGTCCCTGTAAAAACATATAAACCTCATTTTCACCAAAATGCCTGTAGTTAGTACAATAGTGACTTATATTATTCATATAGCTTTTCAGATCAATTAAATAAGGCGTTTATCAATTAAATAAGGCGCTCTCACACATTTAAAAATTTTGACCCATAGGCCGTAATGGTAAAGAATTATTCTTTATGTCCCTGTAAAAACACTGTAAGTGCTAACGTCACCAAAATCTATACAGTTCGTGCAAGTGTGACTTATAACATGCGTATTTTTTTTGGACAGTCTAATACGGTGTTTAGATGTTATCGCGCTTTTACAAATATGGCCCCATAGGTCATACTGATAAAAAAAAATTATCGGTGTCCCTGTAAATAAATATATATATATAAGTGCTAGATTCACCACAATCAATAGGGTTCGTGCTAAGTTGACTTAAAATATACGTACCAACTTTCAGCTCATTCGAGCAAAGCGTTTAGACGCTAACGTGTTCACTCACACATACACACACACATAAATACTGATACACACACATACGTACATCATAGTTAAAATAGTGAAAATAATTAGTCAAAATTCGTATTTTTGACATGCTTACAATACTTTCCTTACATATGTCTGTTCGAAAAGTAAAAATAATAGTAATAACAACAAAGAATTTAAAAAAAAAAGAGAGGATTAAAATTTTTGGCAGAATTATATGCAAAACTTGTACATTTTTCAGTACAATTTTCACCATGAATAGCAACGTATCGAACTAAGTTGTACTTTATATCACACCATCCTAGACTTAATTTTCGGCATAGTAAAGCTCGACCGCGCATGGCGATAGTTACTTCTGCTTGTTCAACACTACCTTTGTCAGTAAGTTTGCTGGATCTTTATTTCATTGAGAGTGTTTGGAGTATTATGAAAAGCGCCCAACTGAGTTGGTATTTTCTCGATTAAACACACTAATGGTACAGAATTCAGCTCGCTATTTCGCAGGACAAGTTGCGTCAAATTTACCAACCAATGCCAAGATGAGTAGGGGAGACCGGGGCAAGATGAAGAGCGGGGCAAGATAACGAATGTCTTAATTTTTCCGTTTTCCACTAGGTGGCAGCCTCAATCGGGCACTACTGGTTCTTCTATCGGCCGTTCGTTAAACAATAGTATAGAAACGCTGAAATAGCCATTTTTGTGTTAGTTGTGAAGCTTTGATTGTTTACCGCTGTCACGTTATAACTTTTATGCATGTGTAAATAAGCTCTGCTTCAGCTACTGGTAAGATATATAGTTTCTCTTTAATATTTATGAGTAACTTAGTTTAAATACTACCTATTGCCATGAATAAATGTCAATTAATCGTCTTCCTTCATGGCAATGAAAACGAATATTTTTAAACAGGCAATCCGGGGCAAGATGACGAGCTCGTCATCTTGCCCCGAAACGAATATTTTCTGAACTTGTAGAAAGAGTCCCACCAGGAACTGTAGGCCACTGTAGTGATAACGGCTGGAGCAATGAGGGCACCTTTTTCTCTTTTTTGATGCACTTTTCACGTGAAACCAAGCAATGAATCTCCTGCTCTGTTGATTATTGACAATCACAAAGCTCACATATAACTTTGCAGGCTATCTTATATTGCAGAGAGAAAAACATCATCATGGTTGGGTTGCTGCCCCACACATCACATAGTCTCCAGCCCCTTGATGTGTCATTTTTCAGCCCATTAAAAACCTACTATAGCCAAGCATGTGACAACTTTATGGTCACTCATCCAGGACAAACTATCACAAACAAAAATATTGGTGAGATTTTGAGCACCGCTTACTTCAAAGCAGCTACAGTTGGAAATACCGTTAAAGGGTTTAAAGAATGTGGGATCGAGCCTCATAATCCTATTGTGTTTAGCGAACATGAATTTGCTGCTGCAAAAACTACTGGCCATGATGTTGTTGGCGATGAAACTGAGAATAATAGTGCTAATTCTCAGACCCTGGTAGTAGAAAACCAACATATAAACCCTCCAGAAGAACCAGAACTTATGGCAAATGCTGATTCCGATGCACCAAAGAAGCCTGTTAACGTTTTTGATTTCAAACCATTGCCTAAAGCAACACAGTGTGAGAAAAAAAAAAGCAAAAAACTGAGCTCAAGCATTCTTACAAGCACACTCATCAAAGAAATGTTAGAACAAAGGGAAAAGCAGAAGGAAGAACAGGAAGGTTTAAAAAAACAGAGAAAAGAAGCTCGGGAAGCTAAAAAGGGAGTAAAAAAACTCAAACTAAGTTCCTGTAGGCCTAAGTCTATAAAATCCAGGCCAAACAGTCCAGTTGCATCAACTTCAAAGGATGTCCTGCTTGTGAAGAGGAATATTGTGACCCTCCAACAGAAGAATGGATCCAGTGCTGTAAATGCCAAGAATGGTGGCATGAGGAATGTTCCAATTATGAAAATGGCATTTTTATTTGTGACTGTTGTTAGCTACACAACTAAACACTTCAACATTATGTTACAATGCATTACGCTTAGTTCGATACTTTGTAAGATGTAAAAACACAGTTATCATTTGTTAAACCGTGTAACATATTCAAAAGATAAAATATGTTTAACCTTTTTCAGTGTTGTCATCTTGCCCCAAGGGCAAAGTCATCTTGCCCCAGTACTGGGGCAAGATGACGATTTGTTAAGGTTATGAAAAAATAAAATTATCCTTTAATATTTTTATTTGAAAAATTAAATGGAAATATATTTAATACTACAAAGGACTACTCTAACAGTTCATGTAAAATTTATTTTACTATCCTTAAAAATAAATTAATAAACAATAAAAATTGTTAGCATAGTCATCTTGCCCCGGTCTCCCCTAACTGAATACAACACTCCAAACCCGTTAAGGTTGGCCGAGTGCAGGCAGATAGGGACTGTCCAAAAGTTTTTGAGTAACTGTTTGTATAAGGTTCAGATGTAGATCAACATGTTATTCCCACCACTTTCATAAGCCTTCTCTCCAGAATTTTTTTTTTTTTTTTAATAGTAATCATTTTTTTCCTTTGCACTAATATCTTATGTACCGATTCTAGTCCCATTAGGATAATTTTTTCTTAGTCTTCCTTGGTGTTTCGTTATATATATATATCGTACAGACACACACTCATATATATATAAATATATTATACCACTTACGTAAAATTACCAAAAAAAAAAAAAAAAAAAATCGATGTACAATGATCAAACGTTATGTAATAAGTAAACTGACTGAAAGTGATGAAAACAAAATCAAATCAAATGATTGAAATCGTGCTTATTCGTAATTTTTTCAATGAAATTGTATCAAAAGAGCATGAATAAATTATGGTTTTTAAAATTAAATTGTGCTAAGAGCAAAAATTTCTACTTAACAGATGAAAAACATGTATTTAGAACACCAGAACACCAGATTTTAGATATTTGTTGATGGTAGACACGAAATTTTGTTACCTACGGTTTTGAATAGTTCTTACCAAACTGTATGTTGTTTAATGGGTCTTGAAATATTTTTTTAGTTATTTATTTATCCGTACCTGTTAAAAAAAAAAAAAAAAAAAAAAAAAAAACCTTGCATATCACTAAAGCGAACACTGAATAATCTTGAAATATTTATTATATATATATATATATATATATATATATATATATATATATATATATATATAATAACCGTACCTGTAAAAAAAAAAAAAAAAAAAAAAAAAAAAAACTTGCATATTACTAAAGCGAACACTGAATAATTTAGGCCACGGGACTGGAACTAATAATATTCCTCTGATATCCGGTAGAAAAATAAATAAATATTTTAATAAATAAATAATTAAAAAATACTTGATATTCTATACGAATCGTGGAAGAGGGTCTTTTAACGGGCTCAAGAAACTTTAACTCAATCGGATATGATGGTTAGATGATTTCGAACTTTAAACAACCAAAGTTCAATAGTTATAAATATAAAAAACTTATATATATATATATATATATATATATATATATATATATATATATATATATATGAAAAAACCTATAAGCCCTACAATGATCAAAATGCATGACGCTGACCTATAACATACCTACCAAATGTTAACTTCATTTAATATAGAGTACAGACGCTATCGCTCTTTAAGTGATTTGCATTTACAGTCCATATTGGTAAAGGATCTTTCTTTGTGTCCCCGTAAAAAAATTACTTACAGTTATACTTCAAATCATGCATTATTTATCAAAATTCCAAAATTCGTGCAACAGTGATCTAAAATACTTCAATTTTTACCTCAATCGAATATGCTCAGAATGTTGATTGACATTGCTCCAGATTTAAATACTTTTTCACAATACTATAAATTTTTTTAATCGATTTTAAATTTTTGTACAGAGTACTATTAATTTTTATTCTATAAAACTTTAGAATATACCGATTTCTATAATAATAAATTAACGTTGTCGATGTAAATAGTGACCCAGAATGGCAAGGCGGATAAAGCCCGGCTAATTTTTAAACACAATGTATTATATAAAAAGTATTATTTTTTAAATATTAGAAATTTTATTACTTTTTAAAGTTATTATTAATTTTTAATTATATATATATATATATATATATATATATATATATATATATATATATATATATATGTATATTTATCAAAAGTTATTTTAAACATACCTTTCAAATGTATAGTCATTGTGAGTAAAATATAAATAAGTTTTATTTATTGAGATTTCCTGTATATACATGTTAAATAAAAAAAATAAATATATGATAATTAAAGTATACATATATAAAATAATTACTTGATATAAAAAAAATATTTTTTGAAATAATAAAAAAAGTCAAATCCTTTAATGACTTAACCTTGCATACTAATTTCTGTTAACTCAACAATGAACACAAATTTCGTTAACGCTGTAACGAAGTAAAAGTTTATTATATATAATGACATTATTTATAGAACAGACTGTTTAGTCAATATCATATTTATTGAGCTTTCTGCAGTCTTTTATCAATGAAACGTCGTAATAAATATCGATTAAAATATTGATAAACAATTCCTTAAGTGCTTCATATAACTGTCTTTAAATATAATCAATAACCATAAACAAACTTTACTTTTTTTAAATTCATTTTACGGAAAATACAAAAACGTCTTATCTCCGAAACATTTCCTTCAGATATTTACTTTATCATTTTTCTTGAAATATAAAGGAATTTAAAAGTGTATGGTTTTGACATGTCATTAAAAATGTTTCAGTGGCGTTTGCTTTCATATATAAAGAAATAAATTTGGCTTTAAATATTTTCCCCCGAAGGTAAAGGCAATATTTTTATTATCTTCTCTAATATGTCCAAATAAAGAAATGACAATCAATATATATATATATATATGTATATATACACACAGCTATGAAACACGTCGTAAATATGTGTCATTAAATATTAGGTGAATAATTAACGTTTTAAGCAACAATTATTAATTTATTGTTATTATTTCTATTATTTAAACAGCTGTCATTTAAAACAATGCACATCTAAGAAAAATATGTCTAATAATTTGCAATAATGTTTAAATTCAATTAAAAGGGAGAAATATATATATATATATATATCGTAACTTGAAAAAAAAATTAATGTAGAAGTAATGTATATATATATATATAATAATTAAAATTAAATCTTCTTCACATAACTAAAAATCCATGTAAGCTGTACCGATTTAGAAAGGATGTGGCATTTCTTGTTCAGGTGCAAAAAAATCGTGTTAATATCTTGAACGAAAAATCAAGATTGAAAGCAGGGCAAAAATTGAGTGGGAGGAGAATCACAACCAACCAATAGGATGCAGCATGAAAATGCCAATCAGAATGGAACACAAGCAAAAAACAGAATGATAGAGGGAAAAAAAAAAAAAAAAAAGAAACGGGGAAATGGATTTTTATTTATTATTATTACTATTTTATTATTATTATTTTATTTTACTTTACTTTTATTATTTAATATTATTATTTTGTTTTTGATATATAATATTTTCTAAGTTAAAACCATTAAAAAATTACTAATCGGTGGTTTGCAGGTTTTGTAGCACAGCTAGTCAAAGACCATCGTGTACAATAATGACGACTGCCCCACGTTAAATCAATAGGTTGTTCACCGAGAAAAAATATGTCATTTTTATCTAAAATGAATAAATAATTATTGGGTTGTTCGACAAAAAAAGTCGTTTTTTCAAACCTTTGCTTCTACAAACCAAGGATTTTTCGAACGTGGAATTTTTAAACTTACTGAAAGATGGCAAAAGGTCATCCAACAAAATGGTCAATATATCATTGATTACTGTTCCTTGTTAATATAAATAAATTCATTTTGAAAAACATGAAAGAAAAAAAAAAAAAAAAAAAAAAAAAAAGACATTATTTATCGAGCAATCCAATATTTTCTGAATCCTTTAAGTGCAAATATAGATTTCTGAATTGTGTGTATAAGATAAATAAACAAGCTGTATACACAAAATAGTGGAGAATTCTATGCTTTTCTAGATAGTTAAATGATATCATGAATTATATGGATATTATGAATCTTTTGTATTGCGACAAAGTCTTGCTTTGTTTTATAGAATTCCGTTTTTAAACAAAATTATAGTTATTAAAACCTGCCGCTAGAGTTCATATTTTTTTAGACATTTTTTAAATCGGATTGGCCTTTATAATATAGAAAAAAAATGCTCTAGAGTTCTAATAGGGATTTTTAGAGCTCGCTAACAAAGGGAACTAGAATTTATAAGGATGACCTGAAATATTTTTACTAGAGCCATAATTTAGTTTCTAGTTGTCAGAGACAGAATTATTTTTTCAGTTTGGTTTCAGTGTACTCCATGTACTTAAAAATTATTAACAATCCGTGAAATACATTCACTTAGTGGGGATTTAGTATGGTGATAGCACATGTCTACAGGCCGCCCAAAGGTATTAATCCAAAATTGTCCATTTTGTGGCTCTGATGCAACGTTAAACAATCTCAACTTCCAACCTAAGTAAAATTTTGTTTTCGTAAAATAGTTATAATTTATTATGAAAGAAAATATTTGTTTCGTAATTGAGAAATTGTCCAAGAATTTCAGCTTTGAAAGCATTCTGTTAATCATGTTTTGTGCTCTACTCATTTTAAAGGTTGTTTGATAAGCTAGACAAATTTGTAAATGCCCTAAAAACACAAAATGTTCCGGAAATGTATCAGTCATATAACATCGTAACCTTCGAAATATTTCAGAAACGTTTCGAAACGTTCAATTTGCTTTCCAAATTAGTTTAAAAAACGTAGAAATGTCCGCGATAGTAACAAAAATCGGATATGTAACAGAAACATTTCAATTGCATAACAGGTGGAACTTCGACCCAGACAGCACATCGCCTCCCCAGGATATCTTCAAAATGTCTTGTCGATGGAAAGACATCCCAGAAACGTCCTTAAGTTGTACTGTGGATAAATTAACTCTAACTGTACTGTTAGGGGAAAGGTGCAAATGTTTCAAAAAGGTATCAGAGAGCATTCTTAAATTTGTTACGTTTTTGAAAGATTGTAAGCTTTTCGCAACATAACTGAAACGTTCTGTTCTATATGGCTAAATAATAGTGAACCAATTTAAAACCATACTTTCTACAAGAGGCAGGATTTAATGTAAAATATTTGGAAAAAAAAAAAGTTACGAAAATAACAGGTTTTGCGATAAAACACAGACTCTAAACATTTCAAAACGTGTAAATCCGCCAAAGAAAAGAAAAGAAATAAAGGACAATGTCAATGTTTTATTAAGAATCCGATACCTCCTTCTATAGAATATGGAAGTTGGTAAAAATCTTGTGGCAAAATTCTTGTGGTAAAAATCTTGTTGATAAAATCTAGGTGTGTTGCGGCACCGATACCGGCGTCATATATATGTCAACCTATCTATTTCTCTATCTATTTATATGAGTTAAAAACCCTCAGTGGTTTCTTTTAACAAATTTTGTATGTTGAGCTTCAGTATTACAATTTTAATTAATGAAATATGAAAAAATAAATAGTCTTTGGGCAAATCATGAATAAAAATTTATGAAGAGGATTGTTGCAATATAGTTTACTACTTTGATGTTCCAAAATTATAAAAAAAAAATATTTATAATTCGAGTGATTTTTAAGAATTTTATTCTTTTTCTTATTTCTGGAGTTATTTTATAAGCATTATTATTAAATTTTATAAGTAATTTTACTTTGATATGTTATTCATTCCTATTTGATGCTTCATAAAAAATAAAAATTACTTAAATTTGAAATATATGTATATATATATATATATATATATATATATATATATATATATTCTTTTAAGAAATAATTTGAATGTCAAAAATTATGTATAAAAATCTAAAAAAAGTGCAATATAGGTATATATAATGATCTACTGCAATATAGGTGTATATAATGAGGTTCTTCAAGAGAAATCTAGAAATAAAATGTTTTACATGTTGTATTGGTAAGTATTTAAATTACAACATATTCTAATTATTTAATCATTAGAATATTGATATGAATGTTATTTTATTTATTATAATAATATTATTTTATTCAATACAAATGCAATTAATCTTCAAATATTTCATCAAATTTTCATTTCTCAGCAATATAATATCGAAATATTTCCAACATTTCTGTGAAAGGTTTCTGGGAAAGGGAAATATATGCAAGATAAATTAATTAAAGAACAGAAAATGTTTCAGATCATTTCCGATTTAAACAACAGGGCATTGCAGCTTTTCATTTCTTTTTGAAAACGACATTTCTTTACGTCATTCAGTGCTAGAATTCACATCTCAACACTTCCTACGTGTTTTGTCAAATCTAATTTGGAAAGAGTTCTGTACGGATATTACTCAATCGGATAATTTTCAAAAGACTTTTGTTACAAAATCCAGTGTAGAAGAGATGAATAGTACATTAATTTTAAATATAAAAGATTTTACGAATTTATGAAATGTAAAACCTGTAACAAAATTTATGACATGTTACAGAGAAAAGTTATGAACTCGAATTTACAATTTGTTTTTATTGAAAAGAACTATACATTGCAATATAAGGTTAATGACATAGTTCAAACAACTTGTACATACGTTTAACAGTTTCTCAAAAATGACAGTTTATTTAAATAAAACATAATAATTAAACAATTTAATTGTAATGGTTTAAATTTAAATCATGTTTATGTGATGTTTACAATTCAAATATTCATTCTTTGGAAGGAGATAATATATTGTTTTTAAATACTAAAATGTACAGTTTTAAATTTAGAAAATTATAAAATTTAAATTACAACATAATTTTCAATACCTCTCTGAAACTTTCTCACGATAATTTAATTATTGACGTCAAAGTTTCACTTTTATTACATTTTTTTTTAATCTCAGGGCCATCTACGAATTGTCAGATAAATTCAGTACAGTCAAGCATCGATAACGTGGCATCGGTAGGAATGAAGCGTTGCCAGATTCCAGATTTTTCCGGATTACAGATGTTCCGAAAATGTATCAAAATCGTCCATGAAGCACAACAGTGAAATAATAATTTCTTAAAAAATAATATTTAAAAATGTTTATTAGCCTAATGTATACCCAGTCAAAAATGAATATAGATAAGATAAACCTTTAGACGTTGTTCTTTTTTCAGAATTTTGTCGTCAACCTGATTAATCCGCAAAAAATTCACGCTATTCCCTATATCGGTAAAATTTAATGAAAATCCAAAAACTTTACGCTCGATCGATAAAGGTTTGCCAGTATGCTGTTTCATGATCATTTGTGAGTAAACCTTTGAGTACTACGATTTTCTAAAAAAAAAAAAAAAGGATCAAATTAGAAAAATCAGTCCCAGATTACATGAATTATCGGATTACAGGTTTCTGGATTATTGATGCTTCTCTGTATTTTGCCAATTGTATTTCTGAAGTAGCTCTAACTATATTTTTTATGGCAAATTAGAATATGTCGTTTAAATACATACAGAATTTTTAATGGTCTACTGTTTTACTTATAGTGGCTTAATAATAAAATTTATAGAGATAAATTAAATTACTTTAATTAAAATTTATTTAGACATTTCAATGAAAGTAAAGTAACAACTTTAAAGGTAAACTGTTCTTTTAAGCAAATAAATCAGTGTATTCTTAGGCTGAGTGCTTTAATTATATTTATATGAAATATCATTTATACTTATTTTAAATGAATAGAAATTGTTGATTAAAAATATAAGTGAATAGTACAAGAACGTCTATGTTATTACAACCTTTGGTATGAGGATAATACAGTTTTATTGCTCGATACCACTAATTTTGCAAAGCTTTAGTCAATCAATTTATGTACATCATTTCTTGTTTCGCTATAAAGTCACTCTTTTATTATAAAAATAACAGTGTACAGAAAAAAAAAGTATCGTCTTGGAAACCCTAAAAGTAAGTACATTGAAACATAAAACGATTTAGTCAAATGGAAATAATAATAATAATAATAATAATAATAATAAAGCAATATTAATAGTCAGTTAGATGAGCTATTGAGCTACAGTGCACTGAAATTGAAGCTCAAACTTTAATTTATAATGACTTAACTCTTTTTAATCACCAAACATTTTTAAAATGTAATATTTTTGTACATTTTTTTAGGTTCCGTAGGTCTCTGTAAATGATGATTAAATTAAAGGCAAAAATTATGTAATATTGTTTATGCTATTTTAATGTGAATACTGTATAATAGAGAAGATTCATATCCAACAAAAGTATATCTTGGACTATATTACAATAGTAAATCCATTCTTCTCGATTTACTTTATTTTATTATCATACTTCTATTCATGAAATATAAATGATTTTTTCTTAATAAAAACATAATTTAAATCCCTATAAGCGTTAAGCGCGGCATGCATAGTCAAAACAAAAGACTGGTGTAGCTAAATTTTGAAATATATGTTGTTGTTTTTTTTCCTCGAGAAAATAAGATTAATAAACATGTGTAGTTATACAGTATTAAATTTTCATATGCATACTGTGCATAGTATTAATTTTATGAATCATTAAACCGATATACCGTAAAACGGCTAACGCTGAAAGGGTTAAAACATTTTACAGAAAATGTGATTTTTATATTTCTACGTTTTTTAGTAATATATATCAGTAACTCTTTGATCATAGTATTAGTGTTCAAATATTTCTAATTTTAAATATTTCTTCTAAAAAAAAAAAAAAAAAAAAAAAAAAAAGTTGGTCGGTAAAATGGTTGGAGGTTATGGTATAACAAAAATTACGTCCAAGAGCATATATTTGACTAGAGAGCACATCCTTCATCGAAAAATATAATACATATAAAAATTACGTGACGAATGATTTTTAGTTTTCACTAATGAAGGAAACTTGTCACTCCCTTAAACCTACTTCAGAACAAGGAGAGTCAAATATTTTCGCATTGACATAGAATTGCGGAGGGATTTGTTCGTTTCACTCGTCACGTGACAGACAAAAATCATTCTCAGTCTTGGTTACCCATTAAAAAGGAACTTTTGAATTGAATGCGCTCTCTAATCAAATATATGCTATGGGGTTTACGTGAATGATCTAGGATATAGGGGAGTCTTCCATGTTTGATCAATCCGTTCATATCATTTTTTAATGATGGCCTAGTGCGTATTTACCATGCGTGTTTTTAAGGAACAGCTAAAAACCATATAAAATCTACAAAAACTGGAGCATGTTTTATTTAGCACCAGGTACCTCATGCCCATCATCTTTAAAGTTGCTCCTGGCTTGTAAATGATATAGATATTTCTTTTTAAATATAATATATGTATACACAGCAGAATTAAAAAAAAAATACTCACAAATCTTTATCAGTAGAGGATTGAAGCAGCATACAAAATTTAAACTGAAAGTTGTAATATGTACTTAGACGCTTATCTGATTTTTGCATTCAAAAGAGTCGAAGGTAGTTGTTAATACGGCCGTATATATAACACGTTGATTCCATTAAAAACACAATATTTAATTGCACTTAAATAGAAATAAAGAACTAAAAATAAATAAATTTACTTATACAAGGCTAATAAAATTGAAGTAAAGCTCCACTCCCTCGAATGTCGTAAATATGTCAGAATATTGAAAATGAAAAGAAACACTTGTTCAAAGAATTCAAGGGAGACTTTCTTTGGCGAAAATACTTTAGGACCTAGGGGGAGGTGCTATAGAAGGAAAGTTAAAATATTTAAATAGGAATGTATCTTTTGTCATAAAGCTCTGTAAACGTCTTTTCTATACAATGAATTTGATATAAAAAGCGATAAATATTAAAGAAGATACATGAGTTTTAAGAGTTTTGAAAAATGAATTTTATACTTATATATATTCTTTAATAATCATCTCAGAACAAAACTACTTTTATCAAAATCAATGTCTTGAATAGACGTTTTCAGGGATTCTTTGCACGGTATATTGTCTCATGAAACTTTAAAGTTATCCTCCGAAGCGTCACATATAAAAAAATTGTACATACATGATATTGAAAGGGTAATAGTTTCCACAAATTAAAACCTACACAGAAAAATGGAATCGGAGAATATTTCACTAATTATATGATAATTAATTTTAAAACCCTACTTTAAAAAAAAAAAGCTATTCTGTGTGTTCGTGCATTTATATATATATATATATAAAGTATCTGAAAGAAAATAGCACTGATACAGGAGACTTTAATACCT
Source organism: Salticus scenicus (assembly GCA_963930645.1). Lineage (NCBI taxonomy): Eukaryota > Metazoa > Arthropoda > Arachnida > Araneae > Salticidae > Salticus > Salticus scenicus. Next base: position 224,368,101 of record OZ005656.1, on the reverse strand, counting down.
TCAAACTAGTTTGAAAAGGGAAGTATTTTATTCCGATCAATCTATTCAACAGACAATTACGAAACAAATAAAATCGTTTAATTTAACCTTTATTGTTCAACGAAAGAATATCACATTCCCTTTATCGAAATCAAAAGAAGTCATCCCGAAATTTAATTCTCAAAGAAATGATCAAAGAATACGTCCGTTTGATGATCAGAGTACCAGATGTGAATCTGAAATGTAAGGACCTGATTTTTAGAATAAAAGAGTTTGATAGATTTTTTTTTTTTTTTTTTTTTTTTTTTTTAACTCCGTTTTCTTTTTCATATAATTTCTTGCGATAAAGCTCGTAAAAAGTGAGAATCATTAATTTTAAAATATATAATGTTGAAAGATCTATTATTACGATGTCTTTATATATAAAATTAAGGAAATCAAACATGACTAATATTTATGGATTTTATTTCAAAAATCGCATCATGTTTGAGCATCATTTTTCCATTCCAAACACGCAGTTGTCGCATTAGATTTTGAACTTGCATTAAAGAGTTTAAGTATTACATTCTTTTTACATTCTTTTTTTCTCTATTTTGAATACTTTCTCACATACATATGGGAGACTATTTTGTCACTATTTGATTTTGACATACTGTTATGATAAGTACGTACTATAAAACAGAATGTCAGGTGAGAAACTTAAAAAAAAAAATTAACGCATGATTATATATCATCAACTTTTTGTATTTAATTTGAAAAAAAAAAAAAAAAAATGAACAGTGAGATTAAACGGTAGAAAATCTTCTTTTTCTTTTCTTCCTTCCTTTCTTTTTTTTTTTTTTTTTTTTTGCAAATGAGCAATTTATATTAATGAAAAAATATCTTTTTCAGAAAACTCCAGTACACCTTGAAAAAAAATTGAGTTTTAATTTTTGAAAACAAATATTGAATAATTGGACGTTTATATATATATTTTACAATTAATGACAATTATTAACAAACATTATCATGTAAAATATTCGGTATGCTTTCAATTCTAATTCAGATACTTTAATTCGTTTGTTTACAATATACTGATCTGGTAGAAATATACGTATTCAACCAGTCATTAAAAAAATATCTACATTTTTCCTCCTTCGGTAAGCTTCTTTGATACTTTCACCAAGATTTATAAATTTAAAAACTGTGTAAATGCATTAAAAAAAAAAAAAAAAAAAAATCACTACTCCTATTCCTTACAAAATGCATAAATCAGTCACATCGTGATTTTTTTTTTTTTTTTTTTTTTTTTTTAAGAATTATAATAAAAATATTGGGTTAGCAACTGAGTTCCCGCCGTTTTTTTTTTTTTTTTTTTTTTTTTTTAATTGGAAAAATCTGTATGGCATTAAATACTTTTGACACGAAGTTGTACATCATTCGAAAGAGAATATATTGTTCTGCCTAAATGTATGTTTCGTTGTTACTAAGATACAATTTCTTGTTATTTACAGATCATTAACATGGAATGACAAGTTGAGAAGAATGAGCATTTTCGACACCTCCTTCTTTTGGCCTTTAATCAAGGTTCTAGAACCGCCGAAGCTTCTCGCAACGTTTGTGCTGTGTATGGAGTGGGTGCTATAGCTGAAAGGACCGCCCGTTATTGGTATGCAAAGTTCAAAAAAGGAAAAAAAAAATGACCTCAAAGACGCACTGAGTTCTGGCCGTCCGAGGTGTTGAAAAACTTGTTGAACGTTGGGAAAACGTTGTAAACAACAAAGGACATTACATTCTTGATTAACTACTTGTATAAGTTTATTGAAAAATAACCTTTTAACAAACATCATTGAAAACGGCGGGAACTCAGTTGCCAACCCAATAGTACAAAATAATTTACACATAAAAGTATACAGAGAACGTTGATTCTTCTTGTAATGATTTAAATTTAAAAAATTAAAAACACATCATTCAAAAATTAGATAAATCACAATAATTTTTTTTTTACAATGAAGGTATCTCTCTACAAAGTGAAGAATAAAAAATCGAGATAATTTTTCTTCCGATACTTTTGGTGATTAATGGAAAATCCATTCTTGACTTATTGACACACATAAGACTTATTACGAAATAGATTAGAAGTACTTCTTTATGCTTTAATTGGTATTTACACTATCCATTTCTTTTTTAAGTTTCTACTATCAAAAATTCAATATTATAAATGACTCTTTATACCGCTATAAATACTCAGAAGTACTCTTTTAAAGATATGTTCTAGATTCTTTAATTTAAAAATGACATATATTAACTAAATACGCTTTAAAAGTATATTCCGTTCACATCATTAATATGTTCCATGTTTAAACGCAACCTATCTCATGTTACATTTACAGGTACTTTACTGTGTGTTACTACATAAACATCTGTTGTTTTGTCTGTTTCTACCGAAAGTGAAAGCCTCCTCATTGATGCTTGATTGTTTTTGGTATGCCGTGTGTGTATGTGCGGATATAGACGGCACAAAAGTTGCCCAATTTAATTGAAAATTTAAACAAATATTTTTATTCACATAATACCTGTATCGTTTTTGTTGTATATTGTGATTGTGATTTTGTTTCGTGTACTGCATTGAAATACTGTAAGGAAATTCCCAATAATTATTAGAAATTAGACAATCGGGTGCCATGAATTATTTTTTATCTACACTAGAACACAGAGGATTTTCGATGCATTATCCAACCATAAAGATACACTTTATTTTTTTTTAAAATATTTATAAGCTTTATGGAATTAACTGCAAAGTCATTTTAGTATATGTGTTTGAAAGTCATGTACGGGGATACACAAAGTAGTTTCATACAGTTTTGCATAGTCCACAATGGTCTATGGACGGCATTACTTGTTCAGTACATGGATAACATGATTGCATTACATTCAACACAATGACCAAAAAAAAAAAAAAAAAAAAAAGAAAAAGATAGATATATATATATATATATATATATATATATAAATTAAAATTGTCTATAAAACAGAATTTAATAAGAAATAAAAATTATAGAATTTATAGAATTTATATGAATTACGAATATAATTATAGAATTGTTTCATGTAAATTATAGAATGTACATGTTATAAGATTTTTTTTTAATAATGAGCTATAAACTCTATATTTTATCTTGATTCCAAAGGTAAATAGAAATTGAAAGTAAGGCCTTCTACAATTTTGTCTATTTTGTCTGAATTAAATATGCCTTATTCCTTATAATTAGTCTGATAATAATGAAAGTTTTATGATTTCCTTTATAGGAATAATTACAATCTTAAAGTACAGCGTGAATATAAAAAAAACTACCCCAATATATGAGACCATAGCTGTCATTCCATTCACAGTAACTGAATAAAATTTTGGTGGAAGGTATTTTGAGGTATGCGCTCAAGGATTACATAAAAAATCGCAGTTGAACTCTAACAGTTACGGTTACAGTGACAAAATTTCAAAAATTTCAAAAGACAACACTTACTTTTTTAAAAAAAAATTGAAATGGAATCTCCATAGCCAAAAACCATACATAAAGTTGAAACGGTACCTGTAGCACGAAAAGCACCAGCGCTAGCTTGGTAAGAAATAAAGAAAGAAAAACAACTGTTATGTGTTTACCAGAGCACGACTTTCATTCTTTTAATGACGTCACATTCCACACTGAGACTTTGGTTCAGACTAAACTATACTTAATCTGCTTCGAAACGAAAAGAAGAGATCACGGTATTCTTAATTTCGTGTAAGGCTACTGAATAAAGGCTTTAATTTCGTTGTTAGTCGTAAGACGCTGTCATGACTACGTGGAAAACAAGGCATTGTGAAATGGCAATAAAAATCAATTTTAATGATAATAATGGTGTTTCCCAGTAAAGGGCAAATTGTTCATAGAGGGAAAATGCAAGATACATATCACATATTTCCCAATGCCTTACTTATCACTTAGTATGGTGACGTCAGTCATGACGATGTCTTACGACTAACAACGAATTTAAAACCTTTACTCAGTAACCTATATAAAATTAAGGATACCATGGTCTCTTCTTTTCGTTTCGAAGCAGAATCAGTAGATTTTAGTGAGAGCGGAAGACTCAGTGTGAAATGTGAAGACATTAAGAAAATGAAAGTCGTGCTCTGGTAGTCAAATCACAGCTGGTTTCTCTTTTTTCCTTAGCAAACCTAGCGTTGGTTCTTTGCATGCTAAAGGTTGCGTTCCAACGCTATTTACGTTTTTTTTTTTTTTTTTTTTTTTTTTTTTTTTTGTTATGGAGATCCCATTCAAAAAAAAAAAAAAAAAAAAAGTGTTATCATTTGAAATTTTCGAAATTTTGTCACTGTAACCTAAAGCGATTATATTCTTTTTTCAATGAATTTGGGTACAAAAATGGTGATGTCCTTGAATTTCGAGGTCACAAAAGAAATAAATAATTAAATCATCCTGAATTGTAAAATTTTAGTGATTTTTATGTATAAAGTGCCTAAAAGAACTTATTTCAGATTATTTATTGTACATATAATACGTTATTACGATAAAAAATTAATAAATTTATAACCGGCGTGCCCAAACGTGTTGTATTTTTTGGGGGACGAAGGTAATTTTCGAGGACGTATGGTCAGCCTACTGTAACCGTAACTGCGTTAGAGTTTAACTGTTGTTTTCTATATATTTCTTAAGCGCACACCTCAAAATACCTTCCGGCAAAATTTTATTCAGTTTCTCGGAACGGTGTGGTAGCTATAGTCTCATGAATGAGAGTAGTTTTTTTTTTTTTTTTTTTTTTTTTTTTTTTTTTTTTATAATCACCCTGTATTTTAATCTAAGATGCACTTATATATATTTGTAAATATTTTTAACTGTAATTATTTTACGCAGAACATTTATAATGCGATAGATGTACATCGATACAACTCAAAATGCTTTCGTTTAATTTTAGAAGACGTTGCTGTATAATACTTTGGAGTAGTTAAGATTTGAGTATAATAAAAAGAAGTATAGAGATAAAATATATGTAATTTCAATATACCATTTTATGTGTTTCGCATAATTTTTTCTCTATTTTTAAAAGTACATTCTTCTTCTTTTTTGTCAAACATTAAATCAGAAATGTACAATTTATTTATCTGCTATACTTATTTTTCAGCTTCAAATAATATATTCTTTTTTTTTTTTTTTTTTTTTTTCTAAAATTTTGCCTATGCAATGCTTTAAAAACTTTCAAATAACACAAAAAAGAAAAAAAAAATGTACCACATAATCAATATATCTGTCACTCCTTTGATAAATGAACCTTTAAAAACCCGTGCCTTACCCTAGTTGAAATATATTCTTGCACGTTTCCTTAAATGAAATTTGGAAATTTATAAAGAAAAGTGAAGCTACAATGTAGTGAAAAATTTGATTGATGATTTTTCATATTAAGGATTCTCGCTGAAATATACTGAGAACTTTGAAAACACATTTTATATTGGTTTAGTTTAATGACTTTTTTTTTTTTTTTTACTTTGGAAAACTATTGTAGGAACCTACGAGGAGGAACTCGCTTATTGTAGGAACTCGTATATTTACCTGGTCAGTGTTTTAATCAGTATTAGCAAAAAATTGTACAGCATTAATTTATTCCCTTGATATATATATTCGTTATATATATATGTATATATATATATGGGGGGGGGTTACGTATCTGTATTAACAGTGTGATTATAATTAAAGTTACGATTTTAAAACGCTACAATTTTAAAACTACCAATCAGAGCAGTTTGATATTTTTCCTGAGCAATCGTGATGCTCAGGAATTTTGTTTGGCAAAAGGAAAAAAAAAGTTCCAAAATGTCACGTTAATTATCCTTAAAGTATTTGTTTTATGAAACTTCTCTTTTTCTCTTTTCACTATGACTGTTTCCGCAGTAACACATGTTTTTGTCTTTTTGCTAAAACAAATTGTAGTAAACCTTTGAAGTCTACTGTTATTCCATGCTATTCCATCGTGTTGCTAACAACATTCCTGTGTTAAATGAGTCCATTTAGGCGTTTCCCCTGACATTACCCTGGCAGCGCCATCTATAGAAAAAAGTTGCAACTACACTTTCCCTCCTCCAAACAAAATTTCATTGTTTCACGATTGCTCTGGTAAAATATTAAATCGCTCTGATGGTTAGTTTTAAAATTATAGCGTTTTGAAATCGTAACTTTAATTATAATCACCCTGTACTTTAAATGCTCAATATATATTTGCAACTGATTTTTTTTTTCTTTTAAATTAATCGTTTAACTTTTCGAACATATATTATGTAAGAAAATTATCAATCATAAACAAAATTGAGATATGAGAGATTTTTTTTTTTTTTCATCTATTCGTTTTAAGGTCTCCTAATTTCATTTTTGTTAACTTTAACGGTGAAGTTTGTACATGTGTATGTGTATTTATGTATATATTTCAGTGATCATAATAATGTCTAAAAACTTTATTCTATATAATTTAAAATCAATATGTCTGTGCCTCTCGCCACCTATAATTTATAGTCCTTTTACAAAGGCAAAAAGAAAATCTTTATCATTATGAACTAAGGACTAAATTTTTTACAGTCGATAGCGTTCAAAGGTATAGTTTATTTAACTGAGAAATTTGTAGGTGCGTTAAAGGTCACACTCGACCGATTTAAACAGATTTATATAAGTGTAGAAATTATACTTAGACAGTACACACACACACACAAAAAAAAAAAAAAAAGCTTATAAACATTGTATTTGATACATATATCATAAGTAGGGAATAATTTTTTTTTAATTGGGTTTTTGTTATATTTACTCGATTTCAAAACTCCTGAATCCGAAAATCATCTATTTAGTGGTTAAAGAATGTGTATGCGTTTGTAAGTCTGTGTATGTGTGAGCCTGTAATACTCGCCTTCCAAAACTTCTACCATATAAAGGTGCTAAAGTTTTCGTTGAGATTAAGCGAATGTTTGTACATAGAGACACACGAGAATTGAAATACATTAGGTCTATGGGGAAAATTTAAAGAAAGTGTAATTTTGCATATATAGGCTGCACTAAATAAAATGAAACGGGTATATATTTACCTACGTGCATAAAAGCAATTTTCATGTCGAATATGATATGAAAATCATTCATCTTTCTTTTACAGGGCTACACAAAACATATAGAATATTGTGGTACAAACCTTTAAGATAGACGGAAGTATATTTCAGGTTGCACTGTGTGAACCTAATAAAGGATTATACTTACCTGCACCATGTAGTGTGTACTTAATTTTTAGACGATATACAAGGATGCTGATAATTAAGCAAAAATATTTATTTTTATTAAAAAAGAAAATTATACTATAATATAATATCATGTCTGGGAAAACTGAAATGGAAATGAAATTAATTCCTTATATTCATACAATAAGTCGCGTATTTTTTTAAGCTAAGTATTCATCGATAGTTTTTTGCATATTTACACGTCGTAATTTTTTCTGAATACCGAAATCAAGTTATTCATTTTTGATCATTGTCTCTGTCTCTTAGTAATGTAACATAAATTAAGTAAATGCAGGCAATTCAAATGTTGTATTTTGAAGTTAACATAAGTTTGTTACTTGATAAGTTTGATTGATAAATTCCAATGAGTAGTGCGTGTGAAAGTTCTGTGAATAATTTTAAATGGACTTTTAAATTTAGAAAAGTATGCACTATAATAAAAAAATGTTGTTCGGGGGGGGGGGGGGTTGTAGCTCCCGTCTCACGGAATTTTTTGTTAAACAAAGCTGTTACAAAACCTAATTTTTAAACGTAGATTTATATAACAGTACTCTTTTTTTACCCCTTACACTGAGAAAAAAAAATGGACCACTTTCATCTAGAACGAATATATGGTCCTTTTCTAAATCCATAAACTAGAAATATAGACTTCCGAGCTATGGGTATAATGCACGCCAATACACCGAGAAAAAATTCTAAAACTGACATCAAGACCCCTTCGAAAGCGAATTCTAGAGACATCTATTAGAATTCTTGAGCATTTGCCTATGCTATCGAGGACAAACATATTTGAGAATATCTCCAAATAAATGTGTACAAGAGGCGGGTTTCAGCAGCTATAATCTTGGTTTATGACACAATTTGAGAAAATTTAGCGAGAATTTCTCGTAATACAAAATATTCAGATTATTCATAATATTGTTTCTCCACCTAGAAATGTGTAGACTAGAAATTCTCGACCATTTCATCTATTCAATTTATAGGCGTGCCTCATGCGCATAGCTCGGAAATATACATTTCTAGTTTAAGGATTTAGAAAATGATAATTTATTCATTCTAAAGGAAGACGGTATATATATATATATATATATATATATATATATATATATTCTCCCTGTAGTTTCCAATCTGTATTTATAGTATACTATTTCACAAGGAAATAGTACATCGTGTGAGTGTCACAACATATTATTATTATTATTATTATTATTCATAGTAGTAGTAGCAGTATTTTTTTTTTAAAGAGTAATTTTAAAATCCAATAATTTTTAATTGTTTCCAAGTTATATTTTCTTCAAACATATTTAGCATAAATATGAGTAATTCAATAAGTAACTACGTAAATGTAATATTTTTTTAACAAAACTTTTTTTTTTTTTTGTTAATAAATGATTACTAAAGAATCGTTTTAAGTTTCAAAAGTATTTTACATTAAATCACACGCAAGAGTTAACTCACTTTACAAATTTGCTATGATGTCCTTCTATAATTGTGCTCTATTTTTTCCTAATTACCTTACTTATCATCCCGGCTAAACTTTTAAGTAGTTTTGAAATTTTTTGTTTAATTAACCTGCTTATGAAGTTAACAGCGAAATGAACTGGCGATTTTCTAAAGTTAAAATCGAAACAAGTTTATGAAAACTGTTAAGTTTATTTTTTTCTTATCAATTATTGTTTCTGTCAGTAAAGAGTCAATTATTTAGAAACCCGATACCATCATTGTAAACTTGTTAAAATTTTCATATTAGAGAATGTCTTTTGTCAGTATTATCAATGAACGAACAGAAAAGTCAAAGCTGTCAATAATTAAATCGCACCAATTATAAACTTAAGTTACATTTTATAAATGACAGAGTTTTATTTTAACAAAGTATTAGATAATTTTACAGTTTGTTTATTCACATTAATTTTATGTTAATTAATTTATGTAATTTTAATTAACATTTTCATTTTCATTTAAAATTTAAATGTATCAATATTATAAGTAACTTTATTCGTAATTTGAAATAAATTATTATAATATTTCATTTTATAAAATATATTTACAATTATTTTATTACTTATAATTGGCTTAGTTTATTTGAATATATTTGTGAAATTTTACAAATAATGCAATATATATATATATATATATGACTCGAAATACTCATGTAATATATTATGACAACATTAATTTGTAGTCTCAATAGAATAACATGGAAATTTTACACTCATTTACTCAAATACGAATGCTTATTTATAAACATAATAAAGGGACAACGAAAAGGATATACCGTAGACTGGGGTGACTTTGAAACCGCGCACTGAGCAAAAAACTATACCGCATTCCTCTAGAATAAATAAGTGACGTGACAATTTTCTAAATCCCATTAATAGAAATATAGATTTCCGAGCTATGCGCGTAAGGCACGCCAATAAACTAAATAGACGAAGTTATCGAGAATTTCTAGTGTACACATTTCTAGATGGTGAAACAATATTCTGAATACTCTAAATATTCTGAATATTTTGTATTGTGAGAAATTCTCGCTTGATTTTGTAGAATTTGGTAATAAACCAAGATTATATTTGCAGAATACCGCCTCTTGTAGTTTCATTTTTTTTGCAGATATTTTTAAATAACTTTACCCTCGAGAATATAGGTAAACGCTCTAGAATTCTAATAGGTGCTTTTAGATCTCGCATTCCAAGGGGACTAGACTTTATAAGGATAATATGGAACTATTTCTTCTAGCGCCAGAACTTAGATTCGAGATGTCAGTTACATAATTGTTTCTTAGTGCGGGGTAACATTGACATCCATCATGTTTTGTGTTTGCTGCCTATATTTTCCTCATATACCGTAACTGGGGTGACTTTGACACCCTTTGGACCTGCATTTCGCATTGCATGAGCAAATTATAGGCAGAAAACACAAAACATGATGGATGTCAAAGTCACCCCAGTTTATGGTATTTAAGATAAACATACTATTTTTAATAAAAATATTATATATATATTTTTTAATACTGAAATTCTATCTCAAACAGAATTTAATAGTAAATAAATATTACGGAACACATTATGATACTTTTCTTTAAGTAATAAGCCGTAATCTGTAGAGGAATGTCTCCGGTTTTGGGTAAAGTTTTGGTATTGTCTTATAACTTTTGTTAGAGTAGATATTATGCTAATATATGAATACCAATTGAAAGCTAGAAACCTTAGCTAATGTTTGATGAAGTAACTGTATTGATTCCTTCAACTAGAAAAAAAAGTATTACCAAATTTGTGAAGTGAAAAAAGAGTGAAATAATCTGGTGTGTCACTCACACGACTTTCTCTTATCCTGAAATTTAATACTATAAATACAGGTTGGAGATTAAGAGGTAAGATAACGATGTTATGTAAAACAATTCAAATTAGGCTTCGGAAGAGTTTTATATGATAATTAATTCTTTGTGAGGGGGGCTACCGCCCCCTCAAACCCCCGTTTCATTAATGCGCCTAGATTTATATAAAATTTTATTCGGTTATTAAAAAATAATTCTGTTTTTAAAAAATAATTTAATAAAATTATTATTTAAAAATATTATCTTTTATGATAATGCAGACGAAAAAAAAAAAAAAAAAACAGTTGCACTTCGGGAGTGCTGACAGAAGTGACAACGTGAACAATTACGTGTGTATTTCTTGAATGGTCAGGAAATTTTTTATTGTGTAGGAAATACTTTTAAATGAAGTGTTTTTTTATTCATTAATATAAAATACTACTACAAAAATTATATTACAATTTTATTTAATGTGCTAACTGCAATAGAGACAGTGTCCGGAGATGAGAGAAGTCGTGTAGAGTCGCACCAGATTGTAAAAACGTGAGAAAAATAGTGGCTTTGGCCTTTCTCACGGTTTGTGAGGTCTAACTGGAATAGAGACAGTGTCCGGAGATGAGAGAAGTCGTGTAGAGCCGCACCCGATTGTAAAAATGTGAGAAAAATGGCGGCTTTGGCCTTTATCACGGTTTTGTGAGGTCTAACTGCAACGTTTCCGGCTGCAATCTTTAAGAGACAGTGTCCAAGATGAGAGAAGTCGTGTAGAGCCGCACCCGATTGTAAAAATGTGAGAAAAATGGCGGCTTTGGCCTTTCTCATGGTTTTGTGAGGTCTAACTGCAACGTTTCCGGCTGCAATCTTTAAGAGACAGTGTCTGGAGATGAGAGAAGTCGTGTAGAGCCGCACCAGATTGTCAAAACGTGAGAAAAATGGCAGCTTTGGGCTTTCTCACGGTTTTGTGAGGTCTAACTGCAATAGAGACAGTGCCCGGAGATGATAGAAGTCGTGTAGAGCCGCACCAGATTTTAAAACAACATACAGTATATAATTATTAACACTTCACAATAGAAAGTTATTTGTATGATACATTATTTGTATCATACAAAGATGGAAAGCGTTTGCTGACGATGGCGCGAATTCAATGATTTTTGTTCACCCAAATGTTTTCACTTCAAATGGAAAGCGTTAGCTAACGATGACAGGAGTTCAATGATTTGTGTTCACCCAAAAGTGCTCAACGCGTCTAAAGAAGTTTTAACTTAAAAAAAATACGATTTTTTTCTAAGTTTTTTTTTTCGTTAAAAGTAAAAAAAAATCGATATCGCAGATCGATGGTTCAACCATTCGTTTTAAAGGTATTGGCGAGCTCTTTTGAAAGATACCCATCATGAAAATTTACTCCCCTCGAGGGGGGACTATCCCCACAGGGGGGGGGGGGAGGCGAGGCCCTACATACACAAAAAAAAAATTCCCAGTTAACTATCTCTATTACAAAATATATATATTCGTTTCATTTGGTTTAGTGCAGTGTATAGACGTTAAACTCTACTTACCTGCAATTTCCCCCATAGACGTAATGTATTAGAATTCTCTTGATTGTCCCTGTACACGAACCATTTGCTTGATCTTAACGAAAATCTTACTGTAGCATCCCTATATGATATACATTTAGAATACCAAGTTTGAATTTTCTGCCATAATCTGTGTGATGGGGGGCGGTAGCCACCCTCACACAGAACAAATTATCGTATAAAACTCTTCTGAAGCCTAATTTGAATTGTCTAGCATAGGTTTACATGACAGTTCTCGTTATCTTACCTCTTAATCTGCAACCTGTATTTATAGTATTAAATTTCAGGGTAAGAGAAAGTCGTGTGAGTGACACACCAGATTATTTTTATTTTTTAAATAATGTTTTGCTTGTGTAAACCTAAACAAATGGTCAACTTTGAAAAAATCCTATTAGAAACTCGGACATTAATAAAAAACACTATGAAGAAGATAATTAAAAGTTATTATGTTAACACGTTAATTAACTAAACTAACGCGTTTAGTTAACACGTTAACACGTTAACCTCCTAAAGTTAACACGTTAGGTGGTTTCACAAATATTTTGCTGTTTAATTCTTCTTCGGAAGGAAGCTTATAATAGTTCATTATAACGCCGGTCTAATTAAAATCACCATTATATATATATATATATATATATATATATATATATATATATATACTAGCTGACCCGACAAACGTTGTTTTGTCATATAAATTATTTCTAGAGAATATTTTGCTAGAAAAAAATAACTAACTTATTGTAAGTGTGTTAGGATGTGGTATATAAGTGGAAGATGTATGGAGCGCTGTGAACGGTGAAAGAATATAAAAATAACAAAACACCAATCATTTATTTTTTTTAATTTATTAAAATTGATTCTTTAAAATTATATACATATCGCTACTTATAACAATATTACTAAAAAACAATATCATTCCCTTAATGCAACAGAGTGTACAATATTTTTTGTTATCCCATCTTTCGCCAATACAAACAAACTGGATGGTTTGCCCACTCGATAGCCACGTATAATTGTCCGTGTGAAAAACATGATGTGCTCAAATCTAAGCCACAGACAGACATTGTTTGGCCCTGAGACTTATTGATAGTCATTGCAAATGCCAATATAATTGGAAATTGAGGGCGTTTAAATTGAATTGGCACATATGTGTGTATAATAGGAATTCGCAGTAGTAATATATTTTCACCTCGGAATTCGTCATTTAAAATGATGGCTTCGATAACATTTTCCATTAATTTTTTATGACTAATCGCGTGCCGTTGCACAACCGTGGTGTGTTCAAATTACGAAGCAAAATAACCGGAGATCCAACCTTCAGTTGTAAAATATGCGGTGGCATGCCTGGTAAATCCAATAAGTTTAAAAACTTTGTTGGATAATTTACAGCTTCGGTGGCATCGCAAACTGTATCATTAGATTTGTATGACACCAAGTCTCCTGGTAACAAATGTTGTATCTTGAGATACAATTCGTTGACGTCCACATTTTTTGCTGCTAAAATTGCTCTTTCTGCCAGCCACTCACGATTTGTGTATCGTCTGTGTACATCGGGAAATATCTGGTCAATAAGAGCATCTTGAGAATCAATGATTGTGCAGAAATCGGTCGGTAATTTTATGCATCCAGTTTCATCTGTAGTAACTTTTCCATCGCCGATATCAAACAATTGTTTTGAGAATATTTCAGCGGATGGATCTTGAAGCTTTTGAACGCACAAATTTACTTTCAGTTGTACTTTTTCAACATTAAGCCACAATGACGATGATTTTAAGCACGCGTTGATCTCATCAGCGTATGTTGAACGCGGAATAACGGGAAGTGTTTGTCTGAAATCACCTGAAAAGAGTAACAGAGTGCCGCCAAATAGTTTGTCGTTGTTTTTTATATCTTTCAATGTCCTGTTCGACGTCTCAATCGAATGTTTGTGTTCCATAGTGCATTCATCCCAGATAAGAATTTTACACCATTTCAGCACTGTGGCCATGGACGATTGTTTTTTTATGTTGCACACTGCGTCTGGGTTATTTTGAATATTTAGTGGCAGTTTAAATAATGAATGAGCTGTTCTGCATCCATCCAATAAAGTTGCCGCAATGCCAGATGATGCAACAGCCAATGCAATGCCATTATTTGATCGTATTTCGGCGAGAATTAGCGAAATAAGGAATGTTTTGCCAGTTCCACCTGGTGCACCCCCCCAAAAAAAAGAATCCACCTTGTCCTGCCAAAACTGCGAGCATGATGCGGTCGTAAATGGTTCTTTGTTCTTCATTCATTAGTGGGACATTGCGAGCAACAATCGCTGCCATTTCTGCAGTATTATATTGTAGTTCACGATTCAATTCAGTGCTTATTAAATCAGATGCATTTCGATTTGTTGAATGCATACCAAAATGACTGAGTGGTAAGTTGGCAATGATAATGCAAAGATCTTCAATAGTAATCAATGCTTCATTGTACATAGCGTCACTGAATACTATCGTTAGATCGTTGCACCGTGAACGATGTTGATGCAATATATCATTATTCGTTGAATCTTTGTGATTATCCCATAATGTCTCTGCTCGGGCCGAGAAACATGTAGTCAACACTATAGCGAATAGTAGACGAATTTGTTTTGCTGTACAGTTCAGTCCTACTTCAGCAAGCATACACTCCCACTGGTTGTCGTCTTCCAGCAAGCTGAGTGCAAGGCATGCATCTTTATAAGTTGGATACTGTTGTCCATTCACTTTACGTAAATCTTGAAATGACAAAGGGGCGATGACATTAACTAATAACAGTCGAAGATAAAAGCACTCAGTCTGCCTTGGATTGACCGTAAATACTCGTTCCAAGATGTTTGATTTGAATAAACCGGGACATGCATCAATCGGCGTGCCTTGCTTGCGGGGCATCCATTTTTTTGTTGGAGCCCATGTGAAATAGCGTGGTACTTCTGAATAGAGTAATGTCCGTGCAAAAGCACCAAAAGCATCCGCACGATTACACAATTCAAAAAATTCGGTGAGTGTAGTTTTTGGTGGATTTATAGCACGATCAATCGCTGTCTCGCTCGTGAAATATACGCGCTGGACATTTTCAAGATGGACGGCTAAATGGAGAACTGCTGGATCCCGTTCATGAATTGGGAAACCAAAGATACGCCAAACAGCTTCATTGGAGCTCACGTACCGGCCAATTTGGTAAAGTGTTATTTCATCTTTGTTATTCAACGGAGGAGCATACACATTGGTATTTTCAACTCGAAATACAGCCATATCACTGCCTTTATTCACATACTTGCAAATGTATTTGATGCTATTCACTGAACTGCAGAACTGAACATTAATATGAGCATTGAATGTTTTGCTCAGCAGAGGCGAATATGGGACCACCCATCGGTTATCAATGTCAATATCTATGTTGTTGACATAGATGACCGCCATAGATGATAAGATTGTCTGCCATTATCGGGAATTCTTCGACGATATATTGGATATCCGTCAACATTTGTGATCGTGAAATTTTTCGGAAAACTTTTAGTACATTTTCCATCTGCACAAATAATAATGGCCTAAAAATTCATTTTTCATTTTAACATAAAATAACTCCGTCGGATATTGACGAATTTTTTAAAAGAATATACCATTTTAACTAATTTTAACATTTTAACAATATTAACGTTGAAAAAATATTTTAAACACTTACGGTTAAAAATTCATTTTTCATTTCAACATTAAATAAATTCTGACATCGTGTTTACGATTCTAAAATATTAACTTTGAAAAAAATATTTTAAACCTATCGTAAGATACGGTTACGATTCTAAAAATATTATTTTGAAAAAATATTTTAAACACTTCGTAAGATACGGTTAAAAATTCATTTTTAACACGCTTTTATTAGCTTCACCTGTATGTATGTATGTATGTATGTATGTTTGTAACTTCTCTGGGAGCAAACAAAAAATTTATATTGTAAAAAAAATACTTTCCCTACGTGAACGATGCGGCGTCGAGGTAAGGCGCCGCGCTACGAATCTAAAGGTCCAGCGTTCGATCCCCGTTAGGGGAGATTTTTTAAAAATGGTTTTTGTTAATTCTAAGTTATTTTAATTAAAGATTTAAATGTATGTAAATACAACGGTGTGTCACTCACACGATTTTCTCTTACCCTGAATTTTAATACTAAGATAGATATTTCGTGCTTTTTAGTTCACATTTCTATAAAAGCGTGTTCTTTAATTTTTTAAAACTATAATATTATTCATTTCAACATTAAATAAATTCTGACATCGTGTTTACGACAACTCACGCCATCTAGGTGGAAAAGTTGTTGAAAGAGTTGGTTAAAAATTAATTAAGAAAGAACTAATTAAGTTACAACTTTCATTTGTAAATCTAAACCATTCTCGAATCCACCTGAAGACACACAAAAAATTTCATTAAACTCAGTCCAGCCGTTTAGGAGGAGTTCAATGACATACACACGCACAAAAGAAATATATATATAAAGATATATATACTGGACATAATTATAAGACACTAAACTAATTTGGCAAATAGTGAAAGAAAAGATTCAGAGCTTAAAAATTATTTTTGAAATGGGTCAAAAACATAAATTTATTCTGTTATCACACGTAATTTTTTTACAGAAATGATAATTTTATAGAGTTTAATAAAAAAAATTAAAAATACTACGGACAAAATTATAAGACACTCTAAATTTTTAATTCAAACGCCTGCTTTTTTTTCGAAAATAATGTGCGATATGTAAATTTTCTGCACGCTGTTACGACGTCAACAGTTAACTAAAGCAGACGATAACCGACTTCACGCATTTGCAAACATGCCACGAGGTACAGAATTAAAATAAAGTGAAATTCGCGAAATTTGGAGATTAAATGGAACTGGTGCTTTAATTAATAATATTTCAAAATTTATTAAACGCTCTAAATGTGCAATTAGAAATGTTTTGAAAAGAGGAATTAACTGAACGATGATTAAAAGATCTGGATGTACTCCTTGCTTGTCCTCGAGAGACAGACGCCATGTGCTTTCGCTCGCTACACAGGATAAGATGACCACTACAGGCATTAAAAATGCTTTTAAACTGAATTGTTCAAGAAGAACCATTCGCAAGGTGTTGCATAATGCTTACTATGTGAAATATAAAAAATTAAATAAAAATCCACCGCTTCTAAGCCGGCACAAAATGGAGCGTCTAAACGTCGCTAAACAAACTATGGCCTGGACCTCCAAATAGTACTCTGTGTTATTTTCTCATAAAAAAAAAAAAAGTTTAACCTGCATGGTCCTGTCGGGTTTCAATATTATTGGCATGATTTACGGAAGTCTCCTCATGTACTAATGAGCCGTCAAATGGGTGGAGGCTCAGTAGTGGTTTGGTCTGGTTTTTCGGCTCAAGGGAAAACGGATATTGTTTTTGTGCGTTCAAGACTGAATTCCGGAAAGTATAAGAATCTTATTGAAGATCAACTAGCCATATACGGTGAACTTCATTGTGGCGAAAACTACACATTCCAGCACAATAATTCGTCGATTCATGCATCACACAAAACAAAAAAGTGGCTTTCAGAGCAAAGTACCAATGTTCTACCATGGTCCTTTTGCTTCTCAGACTTAAATAACATCGAAAACTTGTGGGGGATCTTAGCTCGTGCAGTTTACCGAAATGGGAGGCAGTTTATATGTGTCGAAGACCTAAAGAATGCTATAAAATTTGCTTGGAAAGAACTGTGTTGCGATATTTTGTTTGAATTCATAGATTCGATGCCGAATCGCACCTTTCATGTTATAAAAAACAATGGCGGCTCCACCAAAAATTGAATAACCATGTTAGAGAATTTTCTTTTAGACCGTTAGTGTCTGCTAATTATGTTGACCACTGTATTTGGAAAAAAACGGCTGGCGTCTTTTAATTTTGTCCATTATCTTTTAAAGTTTTTTCATTAAATTGTATGAAAATATCATTTCTGTAAAACAATTACATGTGATAACAGAATAAATTTATCTTTTTGACGTATTTGATAAAATATTTTTAAGCTCTGAATTTAAATAAGTTTAAAAATGATTTTTTTTATTATTTATTACAAACACATAAATATTTTTGCTTTTATAAATGTAAAATCTGTCAAAATAAATTTATAATTATCAAACAGAATGGTAAAATATTTCGAAACTTTAACTAAAAACATTTTAATTAATGCAAAAAATTACAGTTATAAACGCATTACATATTACAAATATGTTTTTATAATCAATCTGAGCCTTTCTCGAATTTTAATTAAATTACTAATTTCCGAAATTTTGTCAGAAACTTTTTTAATTATATTGTAATTTTCAATCTGTTTGAAATTATAATATAAAAATATATACTAAAAATGTCTATTAAATATCTCGAAATGTCAGCAATGTCAGAAACAATTACATTAAATGTATAGTTTTCGTTTTCGTTCTTTTTATATATAACAATTAAATATACTAGTGTAATTATAAATGTAATATATGTAATTATGAATGTAATTATAAATTTCAGATAACTTTCTTTATTTGCAATTCGTAAGTTGTATATAAAAATGATATAAATTAAAAATTGATGTACAATAAATATTTAATCATCCCATATTCCTTACTCACCATAAAATAAAGAGACTATCGTTTTCATAAGGAAGTGGCGTTTATTCTTAACTACCATTCTCCATTAGTTGGTCTAGCTTTTGCCACCAAGATAGCATGAGCTTTTAGCCCTTAAAGAAGAAACGCCAAGTCCTTTCGTAACCGACAGTGCTTTCTTTAATTTTACGAGGTGTAAAGACATTTTTTTTTAAATAAACATGCATTTTCGATTTAAGACAAAGGTTTAGTAGTTAAAAAAATAGCAATATATCTTATTCTATTACTCAAAGTTTTATGTGTTATGCAATTTTGATATGTGATAATAATAAATATATTTTGAAACATCCTTATTTTAAACGTATATACACTAAAATTCGTAGCTTTTACATTATTATATATTTACAACAATTATCTTAGAACGGTAATATTTCAGGAATTTCAAGTGTAAGTTTACATATAGTCACGAAGTGCAACACTACTTATAATTTTTTGTTGTTGTTGTTGTTGAAAAATATTAATTTTAATATTCAATAATTTTTAACAGTTTCCAATTCATATTTTCCTTAAAACTCCTTAGCATAAATGTGCGTAATTAGATACCATTAGTATCTTCATAATTGCAATAATTTATTACTTTTTTTTTAACTAAATGATAATTAGAGAGCTGCTTTAAATTTAAAAAAGTATTTTCCATTAAATTACATAAAAGAGTTAACTTGCTTCAGAAATTTTACTATGATTTCCATGTATAATAAAGCTCAATTTTTTTTTCTTATTATATTACTTATGATCACGGCCAAACTTTTAAGCAGTTTCTAATTTTCTTGTTTAATTAACTTGTTTGCGAAATTCAAAGTGATATGAACTAGCGACATTCTAAAATTAAAATTAAAACAAGTTTATGAAAACTGTTAAGTTTAAGTTTTGTCTTAACAATTATTATTTCTGAAAAAAAATTAATAATAATAAAAAGGCAATTAATTAGAAAATCGATAATCTCTTCGTAAATCTGTTAAAACTTCCTAATTAGGGAATGTCTTTTGTCAGTATTGTCAATGAAGAAACAGAAAATTTAAGAACGTCAGAAGTTAAATCACACCAATTATAACTTATTTGTATTTTATAAATAGCCGTGTTTTATTATAATAGTGTATTGGAAGAATAGTGTTTCATTATAATAGTGTATTAGTGTTCCTTTATCTAAAACTTATAGATCTTGAATATATTTAATTAGTTATAGTTCTTCCTTTTTGTACCAGAAAATTGCTATTTATTATTATTATTACTATTATTGTTTTTTTATTATTATTATTAAAATATTTATTATTTTTTTCAATATATTTATTTTGTTTAAACTAGAAAAGTAAAATACATACTATTTATTCTTTAAGAATGTCCTTCTTTAAATCTTGAAAAGTACATGGACAGTGTATTTAACTTGGGAGATAAACTTCCAACAAATCGTTTATTCAGTATTCAGTCACCGTGTTTTATATTTCTTAATTAACTACTCTCTTAATGAAGAGCTGACTAATTAATGCTCCCACGGCATAATCACTATTTCTGAACATAATTTTTCGCTTCAAGAGGGTTCCTGAGAGTGTCATTTTGAATCATTAGATTAAAAAATAAACATGAAATGAGATTATTTTGTAATTTGAATTATTTTTCAGTATACTAATTTAAGATAATATTTTACAAGATTTCAAAATATTTAATGTAAATTACATTTTTTGCTACTTTATTCAAATGTGTTTGTGATATTTGATCTATTTTCTTTATAGCTGTATATTACTTTTTTTTTCTTAATTTTTTAATGTAAACGTATAAGTAAAATCTGGAAATTCGTTTAAATATACATTAGAAAGTACTTGATTTCCGTATATTTTGAAATGTTAAAACTCAACTTAGTTAAATTTTAATACAATTCACTTGAAATATTTAATGAGAAATTATTTTTTAAAGAAGCATTTTTATAATAGAAAATATTTTATAAAAGGAAAAAAAAGTTTAATTTTACATAAAAATGAATAAAAAGTTACCTAAATACTGTAAAAATATCTAGTAAGAGGTCTGATTTTAAAATATATATTATTTAAACAAATTTGCTTTTGTATGGTATATTCCAAAGCATGACTTCCCTAAAAGTAACGCAAATTTATTTCATATACTAACTTCTGCCCAGTGCTACTATCAATATATATTTTTTGAAAAGTAAAAAGTTTATAGAAAATATTTAAAAAAGAAAAAAATGAATATATAAAGTCGTCACTTTTATAGGTCAGAAAGTTAAAAGCTAACTCCGTGAGGCCTCATGCTTAGTTCGCTGCAACGAAATTGGCAACCCGAGTAGCGTTCGGGCCTAGACCTCAAAGGGTTAAATGTCTCATAATGTAGCAACACGGATTATATACAATCGTAGTACTTTATTCAACGAGAAATTTGTTCTTATTTTTAGAATCATCTCGATCATACGAAATGATCTTTTTATTATTATTATTATTATTATTTTTATTTTAGAGATAAATTAACGATACATTTGATATGAGTCACGCATTTACTGAAACATTTACAAGGAAAAATATGTATGGATCATGAAAATATTTGAAAGGATATGTTTTGTTATAGTAATACAGTATAGAAGGATTTATTTCAGTATAAATCATAAAATTATTCCAAGCTCAGTGAATTATTTAATGGAACACACATTTAATAAAATTCTTAAATCAGATGTATTTCTTACATATTGATTTTCTCTCTCTCTCTCTCTCTCTTTTTATTTATTTATTTATTTATTTTTGATAAACTATAATTGACTCATCGTATTCAAATTTATGAATCTCAATAAACATAAGTCTCTTTAATCTTTTCAAATAAATTATTTTAATATTAAAAAAAAAAAAAAAAAAAAAAAAAAAAAAAATCTCGGTCTTTAATTATTTTATCTTTATATCTTCTTATCTTCATTTTTGCATGTATCTCTGTAATAATGCATATAATGCGTAAAACTAATGAATTAAAGCAGTAAAAGAAGTATATGAAGTTTATATATTTCTTTACAGAAGTTATGTACTTCTTAATTTTGCTATTTTATGCACTCAGTGCTGCCGAAACAATTGTCTCTACAATTATTATTATTATTATATTTTTTGTTCCATTCTACATATTTACTTCGATAATGTAAAAAAAAAAAAAAAAAATGCATAACAGTACATTTAACCAGGGAGATAAACTTCAAGAAATCGTTTACGTACTATTCAGTTACCGTACTTTTAAATCTCTTAATTAACTATTCACTTAATGAAGAGCACACTTATTAATGCTACAGCAGCATAATCACAATTTCTGAACCTAATTTTCCGTCTGAAGGGAATTCTTAAGCGTGTCATTTTGAATATATAATTAGTATATAAAACAAGTATATAATCAACACATTTTATATTTTGAGTTATTTTTCTTTAAAAATATACGTTCAGGGATTTGAAACTGTTTAGTGTAAATTAAACTGAATGTGTAGTTTCAAAGAAGAATTTTTATGATATATGATTTATTTTCTTTGTAATTGTATATCATGAAGCTTGTACCTTATTTTAAATCTAAAATCTTTAAAAGTGATCTAGAATTAAAAACAAAAAAGTCTTATTTTATCTTGTGAAAAAGTAATTTATATTTCAGCCCCACAAAATGGATTCGCATGGGCTCAGATGTCGAGAATATCGCGGCCAATCGAGGCCCATGCCTCGATGAGTCAGGTCTCGATGACTCACTGGAAAGATGACTGGAAAGATTCGGAAAATTTTGGAAAGATTCGAAAGATTTTGGAAAGATTCGAAAGATTTTGGAAAGATTCTGGAAAGACTCGTTGAGTCACTGGAGGCCCATGCCTCCAGTGTCTTCTGAGTACCCTAGAGCCAGAGTGCGGTCCCCAAGACATCAAACACTCTCCTGTTTCGATGGTGTCTATCTCCGTCTTGCATTAACCGCAACTTGTCCAAAACAGGGGCACTTTGAATAATCGAAATGAAATCATTTTCCAAAACCTTCACGTACCGTTTAGTATTCACCGTGACGTCAACGAATAACGCACCAATTATACCATGAGTGGACATTGCACACCACACAGTCACCCGTTGAGAGAGGAGAGACTTCTCGATAACGAAATGCCGATTCGAAGTCCTCCAAATGCGCCAATTTTGCTAACTGACAAAACCATCCAAATAAAAGTGGGCTTCGTCGGTAAACCAAACCATATTCACATCAAAGTCATGTTCGTCAATTGTGTGTATAATAGTGTTGACGAAACAGCACTGCTTTTCCATGACCCTGGGACTTACTGGCTGTTGGGTTTGAATTTTGTATGGGAAGACATTCAGGACTTCCACAACAATTTCTAACAGTGTCTCCCGGTTGATTGATGTGCAGCTCGTCTGATCGATTTCCTTTGGCTGGATTGAAACACTGCGAATGTATCTCGATGTTTCAGGCGTTTTCACACTTTTTTGGCGACCGACATTCCCAACACTGTCACACGAACGCAACTCATTATCTCAAACTTGGGAATCAAGTTCTTGATCATTAGTACACTTGAACGGTTTGTCTTCAGCTTGAACTCGGTCGCAAACTTCCTTCGAACCGCAGTCGGGCTGTTATTCATCGCATAGTAGACCTTCAAAAGCGCTATACTCTCAGACACGCTGTACCGTGACATTTTCATTTGCAAATGGCCGACGAAAACAAGGAGCGTGCGAGAGCGCATGCATCATGCCCTGTGGCCAATCGTGGAGTTTTAACGTCCTAACGCAAACCGTTCAGAAGATATGACGATTTTGTTTCATATAGTTAAAAAATTAATGGCATGTATCTCGATATTTTTTTTTCATTATTGTATTGAATTTTTTTTAAAGAAATTGCAAACATAAATATTCAAGCAGTCAAGAAAGCTGGAAGAAATTATATTTTTCGGCAAGATTGTGTAGCTCTACATACAGCACATATCGTGAAAAAATTGTTCTGTGGCAATAAAATTAAAGTTCTGGTTTGGCCCTCAAAAATCCCCGATTAAAACATAATGGAGAACGTGTGGGGTATTCTGGTACCAGAATACACTAAAGATGAACTAAAATCGGCCATTCTGTTAGCTTGGAAGACAGTCAACATGGATGACCTCATGCCACTATATCAATCAATGCCAAGGCGTTTACTGACTGTTCTAGAAGCCCATGGTGGCTTTACAAAGTATTAGACAAAGTATCATTTACTCAGTTATTTATTTTTTACATGTGCGTTTAAATTCATGCAGCATATATTTTTGTCATAAATTCAAAAAAAATATTTTCAAAAAAATCATATTGGTTTTTCATTGTTTTGACTCGTATTTTCATTTCTTGAATCATACACATACAGTTTGCATCAAGTGTCATATTTTTTTTATTACACTTCTATACCATTCTAATACTTAAAACTAAGGTCTGTTTATATTCATGCAACGCACTGTACTAGTAACTTTCTTTGCCCTGCGTGTGTTTCTGTGGTGATTTGTTTGACTGACTATTATTCGTTCTAATTCTTTTCTATTATTAACAAATGGACTATACATATACAACGCACACACACACACAAAAAAAAAAAGAATATTTGTCACTTTTCAAATTAAGTTTAATGTAGCAAAGAATAAGTAAAAAATACACATTTAAATGAACGTGTAACCTTTCTTAGGTTTTAAAGTATATATCGCATTTGGTATACACTTAATTCAAATTAATACTAAACTGTATTATCAAAAAGCTTACAGTGATGACGCATCACCTTTTGCTAGAATCACAGCTCTGATCCTTTCAGGCAGGGATTCCACCAGCTGTTTACATTTATCGTGACTGATACTGTTCCATTCACTCTGGGCAGCAATGAGTTCAATTTTGTTGGTGGGAACTAGGTCCTGAACTTTTTTCTTTAGAAGATGTCACAAATTCTCGATCGTATTTAGATCCGGAGAGTTACTTGGCCAGTTTAATAAAGAAATCCCTCTTTCTGTTACCCATTTACGAGTCGATTTCGAAGTATGACACGAAGCGAAATCTTGTTGAAAAATTAACGCGTCTTTGCATAAATCCTCAGAGGAGGGCATCATGTAGCATTCCAGTATATCTTGATACACTGCAGAATTTACACGTTGTTTTAAAATACATAATTGTCCTTTTCCAGAAGCACTCATGCATCCCCATACCATGACGGATGTCGCAAATTTGACGGAACGCCTTATACAATATTTTTCAAAAGTTTCAACTTTTAAACGCCAAACCCGAACACCTCCTTCGTCAACAGATATTTGAAATAACGATTCATCACTGAATAAAACACTTTCTCAGTCTTGTTGCCCCCAGAAGAGCTTCTCTTTGCACCAGAGGGTCGTGCACGTCTCTGTTTTATGTTCAGCTTTGGCTTTACTTTGGGGACCCGCGATTGAAACTCCAATTTATGTAATCGCCTAATCGTGGTTGACTTTGACACGGCAACTCTAGATTCTTTCCAACAATTATTGTAATAAGAAACACTTTTAAAGTTTTTCGCGATTCGTTTTAATTTGCGTTGGACGATTCGTTTTAATTTGCGTTCATCATTGGCAATCTTTACAAGTTTTCTACCACATTTACTCCGTTT
This sequence comes from Salticus scenicus, assembly GCA_963930645.1. Lineage (NCBI taxonomy): Eukaryota > Metazoa > Arthropoda > Arachnida > Araneae > Salticidae > Salticus > Salticus scenicus. The sequence continues at coordinate 224,342,676 of OZ005656.1, read as the reverse complement.
ATTTTTTAGTTGGCCGGTTCTTCTATCTTCCTTTAAAGCCTTCGAAACCGTAGACTGTGAAACCTTCACTTGATCCGCGATAAACTGTTGCATTTTACCTGCTTTATAAAATGATACAATACACGTTTTTGTTGTTTCCGAAATATCACGTTGACGACCCATTTTAAGCGAAAGACTAACTTAAGATCTTCCGAACGCAAAGCTTTATACTTGTTGCAACCTATCGGTTCACAGATATGCAAATTTTCCCCTGCTTTTTAAATGTATCTAGTGATTGAATTGATTATTCTAATTCTATGACCCATATAAAAAACCAACATAATTTTTAAATGTGTTAAAGACCCTTAAATTATTAAATTAATGTCTGCATAGTTGTTGAAAATTATTTTGACAATTCCTGAGTAACACACGTCACTTTTTTAATTTACATACGCTCGTTTTACACGACGCATTGGCAAATTTTGCTTAGAAAATGCTGTTATTCTATTATTTTGAATTTTGGTTGTATATAGTTTATTTTCGCTCTCTCTCTATATATATATACCGGTTGATCCAAAAGTCAGGACAAAGTTTAAAAATGAATAATTCGAAAACGATTCAAAATACAAAGATACGGTTTTCACCAAACGGATGAAAAAGAAACCGGGTTTTGTGTGGCAACGAAAAAAAAATAGTTCTGTTGGCGACCAACAGATGACGCTATAGTGTTTTATTTCACCAAAAGATGATTTACAAATGAAAAAAGTTTTGATAACTGACAAGTCAGCTTAATTACAGTTAATTAGTACTACTACAGTAACTGCTCAATGTGCTGTCCATCATTCAGAAATACAGCTGTGAGACGATTCACCACACCGTTCACAGGATTTAGTAGCATTTCTTGTGTTATGGCAGACACATTTTGGCGGATGTCACCTTTCAGTGCTGCTAGTGATTCCGGTTGCTCGCGGTACACTTTTGACTTCAAGAAGCCCCACAGCCAAAAGTCACAGGATGTCAGATCGGGAGATCTTGGAGGCCATGCGTGATTAAAGTAGCGACTGAGAATGCGATATTTCGATGCATGTAAGCTTCGACAACCATTACCTGCCGCAGTTGCTCCTTTCTATATCGTTTGTTGCTTTGCATAATCCTACATCAGAAATCCGACAGCGCCATCTGTTGGTCGCCAACAGAACTATTTTTTTTTCGTTGCCACACAAAACCCGGCTTCTTTTCCATCCGTTTGGTGCAAACCGTATCTTTGTATCTTGATTCGTTTTCGAATTATTCATTTTTAAAGTTTGTCCTGACTTTTGGATCTTCCGGTATATATATATATATATATTAAATCGAATTTTTGAATTATTGTAGTTATTTTTATGTAATTTCATTCAAATAGAACTAATCAGGTTATCAAATGTTAATTTTCTGCAACTCTAGCTTGTTTTCGCGTTAAAATAGCTCTTTTCCCTTTAAAAACCCGTTAGAAAGCTCCACCAAAGCAGGCGCAAACTTTGGCGGAGTTTTCGCTCCTTGGCGACTTTTTTGGCAACCTTGGCATAACCATCCTTATTATCGATATCTCAAATGTCTAAGCTCGAACTTGATTAGTGTAGAAGTTATGAAATTTCTAGAAATAAACTTTTAAGCCTCTGCATGATTCGCGTTTCATTCACAGACAATTCACGAACCCCGAGTACGTATATATATATATATATATATATATAGAGAGAGAGAGAGAGAGAGAGATAGAGGTAGATATGTTAAAAAAAATTATAGACATATACTATTATTATTATTATTATTATTATTATTATTTTTTTTTTTTTTTTTTGTGTGTGTGTTAATCTATTATTGTAACAAATTTATTTTTATCATTACCATTATTTGATACAAAAATTTTATTAGTATTTTAATTAACGTTTTACTTATAGTGTGTGCAATTAAAATTTTATTATCCCTTTTTTTTTTTTAAATATCCCTTTTTTAAAATTTCCATTTAATAAATTAACTGTAAAAATAAACTTAAAATTCATTTCCATAAAGAGAGGAACACCTTATGTCTTAAGATATGCTTTTAAAATTTCGATTTTAACTTAATACTGTTTTTTACATTTCTATTTTTTTCAACCTATGTGATTAATTACAAGTACCCTTGTCGTAATTTCTTCTTTATAAAATTAAATCAGGCATCCGTTCGTTGAGAATAACGAACATCAAAATTATTTAGATTTTTCTTCTGATTGTCTGTCGCATTCTGTGTTTAGAACAAAATAGTTTTGTTCGGAAACTAACTGGCATACATTAAGGTGATTTGTTTCGATTATTTACAAAGACACTTGATAAGTTTCTTTGCATTTTATAAAATTGAATTTAGTGTCTTTCTGGAAAAAAAAAAAAAAAAAGTTGAATAAGAGACGATGTGTATAATAACAAATAAATTATTATTATTATTATTATTATTATTATTATTATTATTGTGAAAATAAGAATTTTTCTTTTTGAAATTTAAATTATTTTTCCGTTACTTTCTATGTGTTTCAATTTAAAATAAAGAGCTTAGGTTCAAACCGTATTTTGATTTATAAATATTATGATGAGAGATAAATAATAATATTACAAACTAATAAGCCTAAAATAACAATTAATTAAAAATTCTGCATAATCATATTTTCTTAGATACCCTAACAGTAATAATAATAATAATAATAATAATATTTTTTATTAAATTATTAAAAAAAAAAAAAAAAAAAAAAGTCATTTGCGCTTAATTGAACAAAGTCCTTTTATCACTAACACTGAAACTCCTAAATATATACTTATCTCAAAAAAGTGATAAAAACGATTATAACTGGTATGCTGTAGATATTTAGAATTTTTCCTCTATATTGTTTCATTAAAAACTAGCACCCATTGGTAAACATGCATAAAAATCTTACCAGAATAAGAGCACAAAATACAATTTTTATATACGTAGCTCAGTGAAAATTTAAACCAATAAAAGCTCCGATATGAGTAGCAATGCATTAATCTTAGGAAAGACCCAGAAAATGACATTTCTCGCGTAATCTGTCATCTTACAGCTACCCGTAGTAATCTTAAATATTTCTCATTTGTTCCATCTTTAGTTATTAAATTTGGTTCATTTATATATCATGGAATCTAAAATATTGTTTTCCAATTGACAGAAAATTACAGAATACTATTACCATCTGTCAGCTGATATGCAAACGGATATGAACAACAAAATATTTCATCGTGGTCCTCATATATATAGAATTTTGTGCACTTATACAATATAGTATCAAAGATATAACCTTCACATAAAAAGGTAAATTTGTAATAATGCAGCACTAGGTCATGCGCGGTATAAATCAAGAATCTAATCAAGGCCAATTTAAGTCAAGGTTATTATTCTAATCATTGTTGTTTTGATATTTTTTATTGATTTGTGAGACATAATGTCTACAAAATTTTCTAAAGCTAACAAAATAGGACACATACGAGTAAATATTTTATATAAAAGGTCTTATCAGGTTCAGAACATCTAAGAACTTATAAATACACATATTTCTAACTTTAACTTTTATATAAGAAGTCAGCAGTTTGACTTTACCTATAGTGCATTGCATTTTAAGTATTTAATCCTTTTTATTTTCTTTCAAACAGTTAAATTAAATAATTAATTCACATATATTTATAAAGAGGTAAAGTGTAGATTCTAGAGAGGAAAAAATCTGTGTCAATTTTATGCATAACTATTAAATATCTATAAACGTCTATATGGCTGATACATTAAGTTGAATAGATAACTACAGTTTTTCTGTATATATGAATATATATTATAATTGATATACTTTTTTTTTGCTGAAATAGAAATACAATATTTAATTTTAAAACCTCTCAACAGCAAAATATTTTCCAAATGAACAATCCTTCCATCAGAAAGTAACTTTTGAAAATTACTTTTACTTTCCTTAAGCAAAGGAACTTACTTTTCTACTAGGATATATAATAAGTTAGATAGTACACTCTGTATCAGATCTCCTTTGAGGATATATAATAGTATGTCTGAAAAAAAAAAACAAAAAACATTATATGTCAGTGATAATAAAAACTCCAAAATGTTAATATAAAGTTGCTTTAATGCAGATTTTAAGCAGAATAGAAACATATTTAATTCATAATTTAAGTCATAATATGAAAAGGGCATGGATTGAAATTCATTCTTTTATGCTTATTTTGATCTCATATGAAAAGCATCAGTGCAAAAGAAAAGAAGAATAATTCTTTTTAAGTTTTTAATGAACGTGCTTAAAATATTACAATATTATGATAAAATATTTCAGTCAACTATAAAATAATTTATTGTTTATGTGTTTATAGTAATAAAAACAATTTACTGTTATAGTAGTTAATTATTAAACAATGAATTTATAAAAGCTTTAAATTTATATTAACAATTTATGTTTCAGGTATGACACATGTTTTGTTTAGTATATTTTGAAATTTCAGTTTTCAAAAATTATTTAAATAAATGATAATAATAATACTTATCGATTCTTTAAATTTGCAAAATATTTTATTTTTGTGTTGGTCTTTTATCATTATTTCTTCCATGCGAAAAAATACTCACCTATTTCAGCGTAGATTACGAGGATTTTTTGAATATTAAAACTTAATCCTTTTTTAATGTGTTATTTTTAAGGAAAATAACAATATTCCTTCTGAAATATGCGGTATAATATTAAAGAAGAGTACTTTTAGTCCCTGCTGACGTTTCTAAACTTTCTAATTTAGGTTTTTTTAAAGCAGTTTATTTCTTTCTTTTAATATTTTAGATGCCTTCAATTTTGAAGTTTCGATTTATAGTAATTTTCGTATTCAATGTTTCTGAAAAAGTACAGATAATACTTAATAAATCTTTATTTTGGTAGAAATATGTTCTTGTAAAATAAAAGTAAAATTGATAATAAAAAAGTTTCCTGAATTATATGTCGTTTCCTTTTCAACTTTTTTTTTCCCCCAAAAGCCACTAAATTCAATTTTATTAAATACAAAGAACATAATCAAATGTCTTTGAGAGTAATCGAAACGATTCTCGAAACAAATTACCTTAATCTATGCCAATTAGTTATGGGACAGAACTATTTTATTCTAAACTGAAAATGCGGCAGACAATCAGAAGAATAATCTAAACCATATTGCTGCTTTTTTTATTCGTAACGAACGTATGTTTTATTTTCTTTAGAAAAAGGAAATTACGACAGAGCATCTTGTAATTAATCAGATAGGTTAAAAAAATGAAAATATATAAAACAGTATTAAGTTACAACCAAAATTTTAAAAGATTATATAAATCTATCAAGATATTCACATCTTATGGATACGAATTTATAACTGACTTTTACATTTAAGAGATAGACATGAAATTTAAGGGATTTAAATGGATTTCTAAAGTTAAAAAAAATTTCTTTGATTTTTATATAACAAATAAGATTTTCATTTAAAATTTTGAGCAAATGAAACAGCAACAATTTAAACAATATTTTGTAAAATTTCCATCATAAAATTTTGTAAAATTCGGTCTGATGGGACTAGTTTCTGGAGACCCTTCACGAAGAAATGCGTTTGTGGTGGTCAGGATAACTCACTATTAATTTATCTTAACTTATCAATTTATATCAAGTTCAATCAAAATGTTATTATTACTATTGTTGTTTTAATATTTTTCATTGTTTTGTGAAGCTTAATGTCTACAAAATTTTCCGAAAACTAACAAAATGCGACACACATACGAGTAAATATATTCTAAAAAATGTTTAATCATGTTCAGAACATTTCAGAACGTGGAATTCACAAATTTCTAACTTTAACTTCTATATAAGAAATTAGCAGTTACACTTCGCATTTTATACAGTGCATTTGAAATGTTTATTCATTTTTTATTTTGCTTCAAACAGTTAAATTAAATTATCAAATCGCATATATATAAAAAAAAGGCAAAGTGTAGATTCTAGAGAGAAAAACCTGTAGCAAGTTTATGCATATATATTAAAAACCTATAAACGCATATATGGATGATACATTCAGTTAAATATATAACTAAAGTTTTTCTGCATTATATATATATATACATATACAGTGGGTCTCCAAATTAATGTGGACGCTCATAACAATCAAGTTATCATGGTATTTTTCTAAATAAAAAATAAATTATATGCTACAATTGGTATTTATTACTTTATTTAATGTTAATGTACATATTTAATAGCTATATAGTAAAAAAATATAATGGAAACGGAAAACAATGTAACATTATGTAAAACATTAATATTTGATGACACTTCCTTTGGCTGATATTGGTGCTTCAATGCCTCACGGCATACTTTTTATGCAGGACTTTGCACTTTCGTTAATTAAAAGAATTTGATGTCAGGCATTTATAAATTTCGAACATTTGACTCTTGGTTATAATCATTTTCTTCGCAATTTTCCGTTTTGTGATACCCTATAAATTTTCTATGGGATTTCGATCGGTCGAAATGCCATGCGAAGATAGTACTTCGATATTCTTGTCCCGTAAAAATTCGGTAACTTTTGCCATGATGGCAAGGAACAGAATTTTTCTTAAAAACACTATGCTCACCTTCCAGGAACCATTCTTTCATCTGATGAAGAAGAAGAGTTCGTAGAATTTCTTTATATTGGTCTTGTTTCATGGGTCCTTGAACAATGTGTAAATGTCCTACACCTTGGTATTTATAATAGACCAAACTATGATCTTCAATGGATCTTTAACACTTTATATCATGCTTTCAAGATGAAACTAACCGCCACACAAACTACTTTTTTCGGCAAGAATTTTAAAAGTTGACTCATCTGTGAAATATAACTAAAATTGAAATGAATTATGGTTTAATTGCAAAAAAATTTATAAATCATTAAAACTATTACTAAATATCATATATTATCTTGCTCCAATCTTCCACAGTCATGTAATGATTATATTGAGCCCAGATGAGTCATTTCTTTATCATAGTCTCTGTGAGCTTAGGCTATCAAACTGGACGATGGCCTGTCAGACCTTCTTCTGCCAATCTTAGCTGCGTTGTTCTCTTCGAAATAGCAATACCTAACTCCTGAACAATCTGGGTCAGTGTAACAGCACTTTTTATCCTGTTTCGTAAGCAAATGACACTAATATATCAGTCTGTTCTGGGTGTATTTTATGTTTTCTTCCACACTTACCTGTTCTTTTTGGAAAAAGGGACAGGTTTTTATTAAAATACACATTTATTTTATTTACAGCACATTTAGAAAACGCAACAATATCTGCGACTTTCCTCTGGGAATGTTGTGTATACTGGAGGAGAGATTTAATTTAGATTTTGTTTTCTCGGAGAAATGTCACTTCCTGTGACCATATTCAAATTGAAAAATATTAATTGTGTTATAAAAATGTAGTCAAAATGAATATAATTGTGACTCAATAATCAAACTTTATTTACGTTATTAAATATGCATCAGAATGCACACTAAATTTCAATTACTAAGTGCGCGTTCAATACTACATATTGAGAGCACTCTACAGCATATATTGAAGCGACTGTCACAAAAATGACCCTAAGCTCAATATTGTTTGTTTAAATCACTTAAAATAATGTATAACATAATAAAATTTCATAAAAATGCGTTCCAGTAACATTAGAATTACTTTTAGGAATTATAAATGGTATAAAAACGCAAAAATGTAAAAAAAATGTCAGGTGTCCACGTTAATTTGGCAACCCACTGCATATGCATGTATTTCTAATTAATATATTTTTTTGCGTAAATACAATATTTAATTTTAATACCTTTTAACAGCAAGAAATTTTTGAAATTAACAATCCCTTCATCAGAATGTAACTTTTCAAAAATTACTTTTATTTTCCTTAAGAAAAGAAACGAGGATATATACTTGTATGTTTGAAAAAATTATATTCTCTGTCAGTGAAATTAAAATTTCCGAAATGTTAATATAAAGTTGTTTTTAAGCAGATTTTATGCAGAATGTATCATGAAAAACGGCAGTTTTTCTAGTGACGCAAGCGCAAAAACAAACGAACGCCACGACACTCAGCGGAAACGGAAAAACGAACGAAACTGCGACACTTATATATACAGGAATTTTAAGATCAAAGTAACCGCTGAAAGCCGACACTTAATATCTCAGGAAATATGGGAGGTTATGTTCTGATATTTTCAAAATAGACTTTCACCTTCTGTCTGATCCTACCCTGAAATCGCTACATTTCTGCGTGATATATATTTCGAGATATGAATTGGCTCATTTAAGCTATAAATGGGCGGCCTAATGTGTAAGAATTTTTTCTCGAATATGGCTCGAGCGAATTTAGTTTAATTGATATATGATATTAATCGCTTTTATCTGATGTGCCTGACATCTCCCTTTTCCCTAGGAAAACTCTTGTTTTTTTTATAACTCAGTTTAAAAATCGAACTATTTTTTACTCCGAAAATACCGTGATGCGGCAGATTCGCGGACGAATTTCTTCTCTTCCATCTGAAATACTGAATATCAAATAATCGTTTTGGCTCCATCTATCGGGGAGCGTCAAAAATAAACACAAAAAAAAAAAAAAAAAATATTTTTCTTTTTTTAAAATATATATATTAAATGAGTTATTTATTTAGGTACTTGTATTTTATATGACATTTGTTTATCAAAAATATTCTTTGTATTTACATTGTTTTCATGCTGATACGTTGTTAACTTTCAAAATTGGTTCTATTTTAAAAGGTGATTGCAACAACAAAAAATTTTTCTTTTATTTTCATAAAAATGACAAATAATATGATAATCATATGCAAATATTTGTAATTTTTTCAAAATTAGGTGATAAATCACTTAAACTACGGATTGAAAAAATTCTTAAAACAGAATTTGAAAATAATTAATTTGCTCATTAAGTTTCTAGTATATATATAATATAAATATTACAAAATGTTAAGCTATAATAAAATTTTGAATAGATTAAGATTTTTTTTTTTTTTTAATTAAATTCATAACAAGCTATACTACTTAAATATTTACCAGTATAAAATTTTCACGATTTTTCTATTATTATTTATTTTTCTCTTTTAAATCAAATCTATACCTAAAAAATTATAATAAGAAATAAATATAAATAAGAAATTTTTGTCATTTTTAAAATGTACTATATTATGCCTTTGTAATGTTGCATGTGTCCATCTTTTTTATCACTTTTTATAAAATTTTGAAATTTTATTTAGTTTGTTATTTTGTTCGAGTATGACCTATAAAACAACACTTTTAATACAGTGTTATAAATCATTACCATGCTCCTTTAATTTTGCGTTTTGATCATTAACCCCTAAAAAGTAATGATATCAATACAAAAAACCCTTAACGGGTTAAAAGTTTGTGACGCAGCACTGTACTTTATGGCTATAAGAATTAGAAATACGGGTCTTAAAAATAATGATATCAAATTTTCAGTGACGCTTTGATATTAATTAAATTATACATAGATTTTCTTATTTCAGTTTGCTTTTTCCTTTTATTTATATTTACAGTGTAAACGTTATTTTCAGCATAAAATAATATATAGCATTTACTCATTGATACCTTTCCATTCACATCTCTTATACTATGAAAGCATGTGTTTTAAAAGAAATTATATGAAATTCCAGTAACGCAGTGGTGTTACATTAAGTGATTTGTTTTTAAATTTCTCTGCAATTATTTTGTTTTGCATATTAAAGTATATGTGCACATTGAAATATTGCTTTTAATTTTCAAATACGCTGTCAAATATATCACTTTCATTAAGCTTATATTATGTACTGAAATATATTTATTTCAATGAATTATTCTATCTTTTGCGTCACGCCATCCAAAACTGTAAGTAAAATATATGGAAATGTTTACTTTGTGTCATTTCATCCAAATAAATTGAAAATGCATGCAAATAGATATCGTGATGCAAAGAAAAAAACTGTGAAATTTTTTTCAGTTTTGGATGGCGTGACGCAAAAGATAGAATAATTCATTGAAATAAATATATTTCAGTACATAATATAAGCTTAATGAAAGTGATATATTTGACAGCGTATTTGAAAATTAAAAGCAATATTTCAATGTGCACATATACTTTAATATGCAAAACAAAATAATTGCAGAGAAATTTAAAAACAAATCACTTAATGTAACACCACTGCGTTACTGGAATTTCATATAATTTCTTTTAAAACACATGCTTTCATAGTATAAGAGATGTGAATGGAAAGGTATCAATGAGTAAATGCTATATATTATTTTATGCTGAAAATAACGTTTACACTGTAAATATAAATAAAAGGAAAAAGCAAACTGAAATAAGAAAATCTATGTATAATTTAATTAATATCAAAGCGTCACTGAAAATTTGATATCATTATTTTTAAGACCCGTATTTCTAATTCTTATAGCCATAAAGTACAGTGCTGCGTCACAAACTTTTAACCCGTTAAGGGTTTTTTGTATTGATATATATATATATATATATATATATATATATATATATATATATATGTATGTATGTATGTATAATTAATAATTTAAATCATAATATGAACATGACATATAAATTTATTCCGTTTTATTCGTTTTGATCTCCTTTAAAAAGCATCAGTACAAAACATATATATATCTATATATATCTATCTATCTATATATATATATATATATATTCCTCTTTAATTTCTAATGCGAATGTTTAAAATATTATAATATTATAACAAAATATTTTAATCATTCATATAATAATTAATTGTTTATGTATGTAGTAATAAAAGCAATTTACTGTTATAGTAGTTAATTATTAATTAATGGATTTATAAGAACTTTAATTTTATTTTAACAATATATATTTCAGATATGACACATGTTTGTTTAGTAGCTTTTGAAATTTCAGTTTTCAAAAACTATTTTTAAAAAGTCTAATTATCGATTCCTTAAATTTGCAAAACATTTTATTTTCTGTTGGTTTTTTATCATTATTTCTTTCATGCTAAAAAATACTCAACTATTTCTGCGTAGATTACGAGGATTTTCTGAATATTAAAACTTAATCCTTTTTTAATGTGTTATTTTTAAGGAAAATAACGATATTCCTTTTGAAATATATTCTATAATATTAGAGAAGAGTCCCTGCTGACGTTTCTAAACTTTCTAATTTAGGTTTTTTTAAGCAGTTTATTTCTTTCTTTTAATATTTTAGGTGCCTTAAATTTTGAAGTTTCGATTTATAGTAATTTTCGTATTCAATTTTTCTGAAAAAGTACAGATAATATTTAAAAAATCTTTGTTTTGGTCGAAATATGTTCTTTTAAAATAAAAGTAAAATTGATAATAAAAAAGTTTCCTGAAATTAATTAGCTTTTATGAAAATTATGAAGTTTCTCAATATTTAATTTAAATTAAGTACATATATATATATATATAATTGTTTAATTTTATAGTTTTATAAATTTAAAAATATTATATGTCGGTTTTTTTCCAACTTTTTTTTTTCAAAAGACACTAAATTCACTTTTATTAAATACAAAGAACCTAATCAAATGTCTTTGAGAGTATTCGAAACGATTCCCGAAACAAATTACCTTAATGTATACCAATTAGTTGCGGAACAGAACTATTTTGTTCTAAACAGAAAATGCGACAGATAATCAGAAGAAATATCTAAACAATTTTGCTGTTTTTTATTCTTAACGAACGGATGCTTGATTTTATTTTAGAAAACGGAAGTTACGGCAGAGCATCTTGTAATGAATCAGATAGTTAAAAAAAATGAAAATATATAAAACAGTATTAAGTTACAACCGAAAGTTTAAAAGCTTATATAAATCTATCAAGTTATTATCATCTTGTGGGTACGAATTTAAATTAAATTTTACATTTAAGAGACAGACGTCAAATTTAAGGGATTTGCATGTATTTCGATAGTTAGAAAAAGATTTTTTCTTTTCCTTTATATCAAATAAATATCAAATATATATATCAAATAAAACGTTCATTTAAAATTTTGAGCAAATGAAATATTAACAATTTAAACAATATTTTGTAAAATTTCCATCAAAATATTTGTAAAATTCAGTCTGTAGGACCTAGTTTCCTGAGTCTCAAGCTAAGACCCTCACAAAGTAATGCGTTTTTGCGGTGGTCAGGATAGCTCACTATTTCCTTATCAGAATTTTTTTTAAATCTCGATTGACACCACACGACTTTCCGAACATTAAGCAATTAACGGTTTTGTAGAAAAAATATTATAAGAGGAGATGTTAAAGAAACAAAAGAGATAAAATTATAATGTTGTGTTTGAATAATTTTCTTCGTATAGTACATGGTGTTTTATTTAAAGTTACTGAACTTTGAGCCCATAGATCATAATGATAAAGAATTTTTCGTTGTGTCCCTGTTAAAACATATAAACGTCATTTTCACCAAAATGCCTGTAGTTAGTACAATAGCGACTTATATTATTCATATAGCTTTTCAGATCAATTAAGTAAGGCGTTTATCAATTAAATAAGGCGCTCTCGCACATTTAAAAATTTTGACCCATAGGCCGTAATGGTAAAGAATTATTCTTTATGTCCCTGTAAAAACACTGTAAGTGCTAACGTCACCAAAATCTATACGATTCGTGCAAGTGTGACTTATAACATGTGTATATTTTTTTGGACAGTCTAATACGGTGTTTAGACGTTATCGCGCTTTTACATATATGGCCCCATAGGCCATACTGATAAAAAAATATTTATCGGTGTCCCTGTAAATATATATATATAAGTGCTAGATTCACCACAATCAATAGGGTTCGTGCTAAGTTGACTTAAAATATACGTACCAACTTTCAGCTCATTCGAGCAAAGCGTTTAGACGCTAACGTGTTCACTCACACATACACACACACATAAATACCCACACACACATACGTACATCATAGTTAAAATAGTGAAAACGTATAGAAACTTCAAAATTTTAAATTCGTATTTTTGACATGCTTACAATACTTTCCTTACATATGTCTGTTCGAAAAGTAAAAATAACAGTAATAACAACAAATAATTTTAAAAAAAAAAGAGAGGATTTAAATTTTTGGCAGAATTGTATGCAAAACTTGTACAATTTTCGGTACAATTTTCACCATGGATAGCAACGTATCGAACTAAGTTGTACTTTATATCACACCATCCTAGACTTAATTTTCGGCATAGTAAAGCTTGACCGCGCATGGCGATAGTTACTTCTGCTTGTTCAGCACTACCTTTGTCAGTAAGTTTGCTGGATCTTTATTTCATTGAGAGTGATTGGAGTATTACGAAAAACGCCCAACTAACTTGGTATTTTTTCGATTAAACACACTAATGGTACAGAATTTAGCTCGCTATTTTGCAGGACACGTTGTGTCAAATTTACCAACCAATGCCAAGATGAGTAACTGAATACAACACTCCAAACCTGTTAAGGTTGGCCGAGTCCAGGCAGATAGGGACTGTCCAAAAGTTTTTGAGTAACTGTTTGTATAAGGTTCAGATGTAGATTATCGTGTTATTGGCAACACATTCATAAGCCTTCTCTCCAGAAAAAAACATTTTTTTTTTTTTTTTTTTTTTTTTTAGTAATATTTTTCCTTTGCACTTATATCTTATGTACCGATTCTAGTCCCATTCGGATAACTTTTTCTTAGTCTTCCTTGGTGTTTCGTTATATATATATATATCGTACAGACACACACGCATATATATATAAATATATTATACCACTTACGTAAAATTACCAAAAAAAAAAAAAAATCGATGTACAATAATCAAACGTTATGTAATAAGTAAACTGACTGAAAGTGATGAAAACAAAATCAAATCAAATGATTGAAATCGTGCTTATTCGTAATTTTTTCAATGAAATTGTATCAAAAGCGCATGGATAAATTATGGTTTTTAAAATTAAATTGTGCTAAGAGCAAAAATTTCTACTTAACAGATGAGAAACATGTATTTAGAACCCCAGAACACCAGATTTTAGATATTTGTTCATGGTAGACACGAATTTTTGTTACCTGCGGTTCTGAATATTTCTTACCAAACTGTATGTCGTTTAATGGGTCTTGAAATATTTTTTTACTTATTTATTTATCCGTACCTGTTAAAAAAAAAAAAAAAAAAAAAAAAAAAAAAAAAACCTTGCATATCACTAAAGCGAACACTGAATAATCTTGAAATATTTATTATTATATATATATATATATATATATATATATATATATATATATATATATTAATCGTACCTGTAAAAAAAAAAAAAAAAAAAAAAAAACTTGCATATTACTAAAGCGAACACTAAATAATTTAGGCCACGGGACTGGAACTAATAATATTCCTCTGATATCCGGTAGAAAAATAAATAAATATTTTAATAAATAAATAATTAAAAAATACTTGATATTCTATACGAATCGTGGAAGAGGGACTTTTAACGGGCTCAAGAAACTTTAACTCAATCGGATATGATGGTTAGATGATTTCGAACTTTAAACAACCAAAGTTCAATAGTTATAAAGATAAAGAACTTTTATACATATCTATGAAAAAACCTATAATTCCTACAATGATCAAAATGCATGACTCTGACCTATAACATACCTACCAAATGTTAACTTCATTTAATACTGAGTACAAACGCTATCGCTCTTTAAGTGATTTGCATTTACAGTCCATATTGGTAAAGGATCTTTCTTTGTGTCCCCGTAAAAGAATTACTTACAGTTATACTTCAAATCATGCATTATTTAACAAAATTCCAAAAATCGTGCAACAGTGATATAAAATACTTCAATTTTTACCTTAATCGAATATGCTCAGAATGTTGATTGGCATTGCTCCAGATTTAAATACTTTTTCACAATACTATAATTTTTTTTAATCGATTTTAAATTTTTGTACAGAGTACTATTAATTTTTTTTCTATAAAACTTTAGAATATACCGATTTCTATAATAATAAATTAACGTTGTCGATGTAAATAGTGACCCAGAATGGCAAGGCGGATAAAGCCCGGCTAATTGTAGTATATCTTTCTAATTTTTAAACACAATGTATTGTATAAAAAGTATTATTTTTTAAATATTAGAAATTTTATTACTTTTTTAAGGTTATTATTATTATTTTTAATTATATATATATATATATATATATATATATATATATATATATATATATATATATATAATATATATATATATATATTAATCAAAAGTTATTTTAAACATACCTTTCAAATGTATAGTCATTGTGAGTAAAATATAAATAAGTTTTATTTATTGAGATTTCCTGTATATACATGTTAAATAAATATATATATATATATTATAATTAAAGTATACATATATAAAATAATTACTTGATATAAAAAAAATATTTTTTGAAATAATAAAAAAAGTCAAATCCTTTAATGACTTAACCTTGCATACTAATTTCTGTTAACCCAACAATGAACACAAATTTCGTTAACGCTGTAATGTACGTATTTACGAAGTAAAATTTTATTATATATATTGACATTTTTTATAGAACAGACTGTTTAGTCAAATCATATTTATTGAGCTATCTGCAGTCTTTTATCAATGAAACGTCGTAATAAATATCGATTAAAATATTGATAAACAATTCCTTAAGTGCTTCATATAACTGTCTTTAAATATAATCAATAACCATAAACAAACTTTACTTTTTTTAAATTCATTTCACGGAAAATACAAAAACGTCTTATCTCCGAAACATTTCCTTGAGATATTTACTTTTTCATTTTTCTTGAAATATAAAGGAATTTAAAAGTGTATGGTTTTGATATGTCATTAAAAAAATGTTTCAGTGGCGTTTGCTTTCATATATAAAGAAATAAATTTGGCTTTAAATATTTTCCCCCGAAGGTAAAGGCAATATTTTTATTATCTTCTCTAATATGTCCAAATAAAGAAATGACAATCAATATATATATATATATGTATATATACAAACAGCTATGAAACACGTCGTAAATATGTGTCATTAAATATTAGGGGAATAATTAACGTTTTAAGCAACAATTATAAATTTATTGTTATTATTTCTCTTATTTAAACAGTTGTCATTTAAAACAATTCACATCTAAGAAAAATATGTCTAATAATTTTCAATAATGTTTAAATTAAATTAAAAGGGAGAAATATATATATACATATATATATATCGTAACTTGAAAAAAATTTTAATGTAGAAGTAATGTATATATATATATAATTAAAATTAAATCTTCTTCACATAACTAAAAATCCATGTAAGCTGTACCGATTTTGAAAGGATGTGGCATTTCTTGTTCAGGTGGAAAAATTCGTGTTACTATCTTGAAAAAAAAATCAAGATTAAAAGCAAGGCAAAAACGGAGCGGATCACAACCAATCAAAATCGGATCACAACCAACCAATAGGATGCAGCATGAAAATGCCAATCAGAATGGAACACAAGCAAAAAACAGAATGATAGAGGAACAAAAAAAAAAAAAAAAAAAAAAAAAAAAAAAACGGGGAAATGGATTTTTATTTATTATTATTACTATTTTTTTATTATTATTTTACTTTACTTTACTTTTTTTTATTTATTATTATTATTTTGTTTTTAATATATAATATTTCCTAAGTTAAAACCATTAAAAAATTACTAATCGGTGGTTTGCAGGTTTTGTAGCCCAGCTAGTCAAAGACCATCGTGTACAATAATGACGACTGCCCCACGTAAAATCAATAGGTTGTTCACCGAGAAAAAATATGTCATTTTTATCTAATATGAATAAATAATTATTGGGTTGTTCGACAAAAAAAGTCGTTTTTTAAAACCTCCGCTTCTACAAACCAAGGCTTTTTCGAACGTGGAATTTTTAAACTTACTGAAAGATGGCAAAAGGATGTCCACCAAAATGATCAATATATCATTGATTACTGTTCCTTGTTAATATAAATAAATTCATTTTGAAAAACATGAAAAAAAAAAAAAAAAAAAAAAAAAAAAAAAAACCGACATTATTCATCGAGCAACCCAATATTTTCTGAATCCTTTAAGTGCGAATATAGATTTCTGAATTGTGTGTATAAGATAAATAAACAAGCTGTATACACAAAATAGTGGAGAATTCTATGCTTTTCTAGATAGTAAAATGATATCATGAATTATATGGATATTATGAATCTTTTGTATTGCGACAAAGTCTTGCTTTGTTTTATAGAATTCCGTTTTTAAACAAAATTATAGTTATTAAAACCTGCCTCTAGAGTTCGTATTTTTTAAGAGATTTTTTAAATCGGATTGGCCTTTATAATATAGAAAAAAAAATGCTCTAGAATTTTAATAGGGATTTTTAGAGCTCGCTAGCAAAGGGAACTAGAATTTATAAGGATGACCTGAAATATTTTTACTAGAGCCATAATTTAGTTTCTAGTTGTCAGAGACAGAATTATGTTTTTCAGTTTGGTTTCAGTGTACTCCATGTACTACAAAATTATTAACAATCCGTGAAATACATTCACTTAGTGGGGATTTAGTATGGTGATAGCACATGTCTACAGGCCGCCCAAAGGTATTAATCCAAAATTGTCCATTTTGTGGCTCTGATGCAACGTTAAACAATCTCAACTTCCAACCTAAGTAAAATTTTGTTTTCGTAAAATAGTTATAATTTATTATGAAAGAAAATATTTGTTTCGTAATTGAGAAATTGTCCAAGAATTTCAGCTTTGAAAGCATTCTGTTAATCATGTTTTGTGCTCTACTCATTTTAAAGGTTGTTTGATATGCTAGACAAATTTGTAAATGCCCTAAAAACACAAAATGTTCCAGAAATGTAACAGTCATATAACATAGAAACATTAGAAATATTTCAGGAACGTTTCGAAACGTTCAATGTGCTTTCCAAATTAGTTTGAAAAAAGTAGAAATGTCCGCGATAGTAATAAAAATCGGATATGTAACAGAAACGTTTCAATTGCATAACAGATGGAACTTCGACCCAGACAGCACATCGCCTCCCCAGAATATCTTCAAAATGTCTTCTCGATGGAAAAACATCCCAGAAACGTCCTTAAGATGTACTGTGGATACATTAACCCTAACTGTACTGTTAGGGGAAAGGTGCGAATGTTTCAAAAAGGTATCAGAGAGCATTCTTAAATTTGTTACGTTTTTGAAAGATTGTAAGCTTTTTGCAACAAAAATGAAACGTTCTGTGCTGTATGGGTAAATAATAGTGAACAAATTTAAAACCATACTTTCTACAAGAGGCAGGATTTAATGTTAAATATATATATATATATATATATATATAACGAAAATAACAGGTTGCGAGATACCACACAGTCTCTAAACATTTCAAAACGTGTAAATCCACCAGAGAAAAGAAAAGAAATAAAGGACAATGTCAATGTTTTTTTAAGAACCCGATACCTCCTTCTATTGAATATAGAAGTTGGTAAAAATCTTGTGGCAAAAATCTTGTTGGTAAAAATCTTGGTGTGTTGCGGCACCTATACCGGCGTCATATATATGCCTACCTATCTATTTTTCTCCGTTTGTATGATTTAAAACCCCCAAAACCCTCAATGTTTTCTTTTAACAAATTTTGTACGTTGAGCTTCAGTATTACAATTTTAATTAATGAAATATGAAAAAATAAATAGTCTTTGGGCAAATAATGAATAAAATTTTATGAAAAGGATTGTTGCAATATAGTTTACTACTTTGATGTTCCAAAATTATAAAAAAATATTTATAAATCGAGTGATTTTTAAGAATTTTATTTTTTTTCTTATTACTGGAGTTATTTTATAAGCATTATTATTAAATTTTATAAGTAATTTCACTTTTATATGTTATTCATTCCTATTTGATGCTTCATAAAAAATAAAAATTACTTATATATATATATATATATATATTCTTTTAAGAAATAATTTGAATGTCAAAAATTGTGTATAAAAATCTAAAAAAAGTGCAATATAGGATTATATAATGATATACTGCAATATAGGTGTATATAATGAGGTTTTTCAAGAGAAATCTAGAAAAAAAATTTTATATGTTGTATTGGTAAGTATTAAATTACAACATATTCTAATTATTTGATCATTAGAATATTGATATGAATGTTACTTTATTTATTATAATAATATTATTTTATTCAATACAAATGCAATTAATCTTCAACCACAATTCGAAATATTTCCTATATTTCAGTGAAAGGTTTCTGGGAAAGTGAAATATATGCAAAATAAATTAATTAAAGATCAAAAAATGTTTCAGATCATTTCCGATTTAATCGACAGGGCATTGCAGCTTTTCATTTCTTTTCGAAAACGACATTTCTTCACCTCGTTCAGTGCTAGAGTTCACATTTCAGCACTTCCTCCGTGTTTTGTCAAATCTAATTTGGAAAGAGTTCTGTACGGATATTACTTAATCGGATAATTTTCAAAAGACTTTTGTTATAAATTCTAATACATAAAAGAGGAATAGTACATTAATTTAAATATAAAAGATTTTACGATTTTATGAAATGTAAAACCTATAACAAATTTTACGCCATATTACAGAGAAAAGTTATGAAGTCGAATTTACAATTTGTTTTTATTAAAAAGCACTATAGATTACAATGTAAAGTTAAATGTATAATTCGAGCAACTTGAACATACGTTTATCAGTTTCTCAAAAATGACAGTTTATTTAAATAAAACATAATATTTAAACAATTTAAATAAACTGGTTTAAATTTTAATCAGGTTTACTCCAATCTTTGGAAGGAGATAACGTATGCACTGTTTTTAAATACTAAAATGTGCAGTTTTAAATTTAAAAAGTTAAAAAAAAAATAATTACAACATAATTTTCAATACCTCTCTGAAACATTCTCAAGATAATTTAATTATTGACGCAAACGTTTCACTTTTATTAAAATTCGTTTTTTTTTTTTTTTTTTTTTTTTTTTAATCTCTGCGTCATCTACGACTTTCTCAGTTAAATCGGTTACAGTGAAGCATCGATAATGTGGCATCGGCCGGAATTAATTGTTGCCATATTTCAGATTTTTCAGGATACAGATGTTCCCTAAATGTATCAAAATTGTCTACCAATCACAACAGCCAAATAATAATTTCGTAAAAGTAAACTTTAAAAACTTTTACAAACCTAATGTATACCCTATCAAAAATGTATATAGATAAAATACACGTATGGAATCATTTAAATTTATAACTGAGAGACAAAAATTTCGTTGTTCTATTGGACTATATTAATTATAAAGCCATTGGACTGTAGTGCACTGAAATTGAAGCATAAACTTTAATTTATAATGACTTAACTCTTTTTAATCACCAAACCTTTTTTTTTAATTTAATATTTGTATATATATATATATTTAGGTTCCGTAGGTCTCTGTATATGAAGATTAAATTAAAGGCAACAAGTATATAATATTGATTATGCTAATTGAATGTGAGTACTGTTTAATAGAGAAGATTCGTATACAACAAAAATTTTTCTTGGACTATGCTACAATAGTAAATCCACTCCTCTCGATTTACTTTATTTTATTATCATACGCCTATTCATAAACGTAAATGATTTTTTCTTAGTAAAAATATAATTTAAACGTTTACAGGAAATATGCTTTTTATATTTCTACGTTTTTAGTTGTATGTATCAGTAATCTTTGATCTTAGTATTAGCTTTCAAATACGTCTAATTTTAAATATTTCACCTAATAATAATAATTAAAGAAAAAAAAAATTGGCTGGTAAAATGGTTGGAGATTATAGCCAAAAAAAAAAATTACGTCCAAGATATTTGATTAGAGAGCACACCCTCCATGGAATGATGTAAAGAACATAAAAAATACGTGACGAATGATCTTTAGTTTTCACCAATGAAGGTCAGATGTCATATATATATATCACATACTTTTGGTAAATAAAATATTTAAATATAGGATAAGTTAGTTTTGTTATTTTTCAAGTATTAAACGCGCTTTTTAATCCTCCTTTCACCGTTCAGGGGCACTTTTATAGATTGAAACAAATCTGGCCATTTTATATTATATTATACGCATATTGTTTACTATATCTACTTTTGTAAACAATATCTGCATTGATTTTCATTTTTCATTTAACTTAAAACTCCTGACAATTTGTTTCCCTGTAAATTTATTTTGTTTTGATATGTCTGAACTAAATTAAAAGTTTGTCTGAACCTCTGAAATTGACCTGTATGTATATATATATATATATATATATAATACAGGGCCCGCGAAATGTTCCACACTCCCTTCAATGTCAGAATATTGAAAAGAAAATACAGAAACACTTGTTCGAAGAATTCGAGGGAGACATTTTTGGCGAAAATACTTTCTCTCCGAGGGGGAGGTGCAAAAGAAGGAAACTAAAAAATTTAAAAAAGGAAAGTATTATTTGTGATAAAGCCCTGGAAACTTCTTTTCCATACAACAAATCTGATATTAAAAGTTTTGTCCTGCGATAAATTTTAAAGGATATACTTGAGTTTTACAATTTTTTAAAAATGAATTTTATACTTATATATCTCTTTTAATAATTATCTCAGAACAAAACTATTTATATCAAAATCCTTGTCTTGAATAGACATTTTCAGGGATTCTTTACACGGTATATTTTTTCATTGAAAACTTTAAAGTTATCCTCCCAAGCCTCACATAAAACAAAAATGTACATATAGGATATTGAACGGGTAATTGTTTCCACAAATTAAAACCTACTTAGAAAAATGGGATTGGAGAATATTTGGTGCAACTATAGTATTTCCCCACAGCTGAATTTGGCGATTTTTCTTTGGCGCCGATTTAAACGAAAAACGATGTAGTTCTGGACTGTTTGCGATATAATATGGCAGCCTGAATGCTATTTATTTTGGATTTATAATTTTATGATTCGTGATTTATAATTTAGTTTATGAATTTATCATTTATGATATATGATTTTTAGATTTATGATTTAGCCATAATCGCCAAAAATAAATCGCCAAATTCAGCTGTGGGGAAATACTATAGTTGTTCCCAATATTTCAATAATCATATGATCATTAAATGACAAATCCTACTAAAAAAAGCAAAAGAAATGTTTTCCTATGTTTCGTGTATTTATCATTAAAAAAAATTCTAAAATAAAATAGCACTGAAACAGGACACTTTAATGTCTTGAAACTAGTTTAAAAAGGGAAGTATTTTATTCCGAACAATCTATTCAACAGACAATTACGAAACAAATAAATACGTTTAATTTAAACTTCATTGTTCAACTAAATAATATCACATTCTCCCTTTATTGAAATCAAAAAAGTCATCCCGAAATTTAATTCTAAAGGAAATAATCAAAGAATACCTTCGTTTAATGATCAAAGTACCAGATGTGAATTTGAAATGTAAGAACCTGACTTTCAGAATAAAAGGGCTTGATTTTTTTTTCTTTTACATCACTTTCTCTTTCATATAATTTCTTGCGATAAAGCTAGTAAAAACTGAGAATCATTAATTTAAAAATATATAAAGTTGAACGATCTATCATTACGATGTCTTTCTATATAAAATTAAGGAAATCAAAACGACTAACATTTATTGATTTTATTTGAAAAATTGCATCATGTTTTAATATCATCTTTACGTACCAAAAACACTGTGTAAAAAAATTATTGAATTAGATGTTGAACTTGCAATAAAGAGTCTAAGTATAACGTTCTTTTTTCTTTACTATTGAATATTTTCTAGGAGACATATTGGAGACTATTTTGTCGCATATATGTTAGCATTTTGATTTTGACATACTGTTACGATAAGCATGTACTTTAAAACAAAATGTCAGGTGAAAAACTTAAAAAAAATAACGCATGATTATATATCATCGACTTTTATATTTAATTTGCAAAAAAAAAAAAAAAAAAAAAAAAAAAAACAGTTAGAGAACTGGTAGAACTGGTATTAATTTGCAAAAAAAGGAACAGTGAGAGAACTGGTAGAAAGTCCTCTTTTAGAAAATATCTCTTTCGGAAAACTCCAATACAACCTTTAAAAAAATTGAGTTTTAATCTTTGAAAACAAATACTGAAGTTTTGGACGTTTATATATATATATTACAATTAATGACAATTATTAACAAAAAATATCATATAAAATATTCGGCATGCTTTCAATGCTAATTCAGATACTTTAATTCATTTGTTTACAATATACTATTCTGGGAGAAATTTACGTATTCAACCAGTCATTAAAAATTATCTACATTTTTTCTCCCTTTGGTAAGCTTCTTTGACACTTTCACCGAGATTTATAAATCTGTAACAGTGAAAATGCATAAACGTTTCAGATCATTTCCGATTTAATCAACATTGCAGCTTTTCATTTCTTTTTGAAAACGACATTTCTTCACGTCGTTCAGTGATAGAATTCACATTTTAGCAATTCCTACGTGTTTTGTCAAATCTAATTTGGAAAGAGTTCTGTACGGATATTACTCAATCGGATAATTTTCAAAAGACTTTTATTACAAATTCTAATACATAAAAGAGGAATAGTACAGTAATTTTAAATATAAAAGATTTTACGAATTTACGAAATGTAAAACCTGTAAAAAATTTTATGCCATGTTACAAAGAAAAGTTATGAACTCGAATTTACAATTTGTTTTTATTAAAAAACACTATACATTGAAATATAAAGTTAGTCACATAATTCGAACAACTTGAACATACGTTTTACAGTTTCTCAAAAATGACAGTTTATTTAAATAAAACATAATAATTAAACATTTTAAATGTAATGGTTTAAATTTGAATCATGTTTATGTGATCATTACAACAGAAATATTCATTCTTTGGAAGGAGATAATATATTGTTTTTAAATACTAAAATGTGCAGTTTGAAATTTAGAAAGTTAAAAAAAAAAAAAAAATTAAATTACAACATAATTTTCAATACCTCTGTGAAACTTTCTCACTATAATTTAATTATTGACGTCAAAAGTTCACTTTTATTACAATTAATTTTTTATCTTAGGGCCATCTACGAATTTCTCAGATAAATTCAGTACAGTCACGCATCGATAACGTGGCATCGGCAGGAATTAAACGTTGCCAGATTACAGAATTTTTCGGATAACAGATGTTCCAAAAATGTATCAAAATCGTCCATCAATCACAACAGTGAAATAATAATTTTTAAAAAAATAATATTTAAAAATATTTATTAGCCTAATGTATATCCTATCAAAAATGAATATAGATAAGTTAAACGTTTAGAATAAGTTAAATTTGTAATTGAGAGACAAAAATTTCGTTGTTCTTTTTTCAGAATTTTGTCGTCAACCTGATTAATCCGCAAAAAATTCACGCTAATCACTATATCGGTTAAATTAAAGGAAAACCAAAAACTTTACCCACGATCGATAAAAGTTTGAGAGTATGCTGTTCCATGATCATCTGCGAGTAAACCTTTGAGTACTACGATTTTCTAAAAAAAAAAAAAAAAAAAAAAAAAAGCAAAAAGGAAAGATCCGTCCCAGATTATAGGAATTGTCGGATTATAGGTTTCTGGGTTATTGATGCTTTTCTGTATTTTGCCAATTCTATTTCTGAAGTAGCTCTAACTTTATTTTTTATGGCGGATTAGAATATGTCGTTTAAATACATACAGACTTTTTAATGGTCTACTATTTTACTTATGGTGGCTTAGTAATAAAATTTAAAGAGAGAAATTAAATTACTTTCATTAAAATTTATTTAGACATTTCAAGTAAAGTAACAACTTTAAATTTTAAACTGACCTTTCAATCAAATAAATCAGTGTGTTTTTAAGCTGAGTGCTTTAATTATATTTATACGAAATATAATATATACATATTTTAAATGAATAGAAATTGCTGATTAAAAATATAAGCAATTCATAAAAGAACGTCTATGTTATTAAAATCTTTGGTAATGATCCTAACATAATTGAATACCCAAATGTAAGTTTGTCAGGAAGATACTATAGTTTTATTGTTAGATACCACTAATTTTGAAACTATTTATGTACATCATTTCTCGTTTCGCTATAAAGTCACTGTTTTATTATAAAAATAACAGTGTACAAAAAAAGAAAGTATCGTCCTGGAAACCCTCAAAAAAAAATAAGTATTTTGAAACATAAAACGATTTAATCAAATTAAAATAATAATAATAATAATAATAATAACAAAGCAATATTAAAAGTCAGGTATATGAGCTATTGAGCTACAGTGCACTGAAATTGAACAATAAACTTTAGTTTATAATGACTGAACTCTTTTTTATCACCAAGCATTTTAAAAATTTCATATTTTTGTATATTTTTTTAGGTTCCGTAGGTCTCTGTATATGATGATTAAAGTAAAGGCAACAATTATGTAAGATTGGTTATGCTAATTCAATGTGAATACAGTGTAATAGACAAGATTCATATACAACAAAAGTTTCTCTTGGACTATGTTACAATAGTAAATCCATTCTTCTCGATTTACTTTATTTTATTATCATACGTCTATTCGTGAAATATAAATTATTTTTTCTTAGTAAAGAAATAATTTAACTAGTATGTTGTGGCCACCACAAGACTTTCTTCTATATTTTCCTATACATATTCAATCAGTAACAATATTAAGAAAAAAAAAATACGATTTTTTTTTCTAAGGTTTTTTTTTTTTTTTTTTTTTTTTTTTTTGGAGGGGGGGGAGGTACTTGTTTTTTTTAAGGACACTTCCCCCCCAAGGGGGGGAAGCGATGCCCCCCCATGCACAAAAATTTTTTCCTAGTTACGTACTATTATTATCAATAATTCATATTAATTTTACAATCACAAGTGTAAAATAACTCTTATTATGCACATTTATACGAATATTTGTCTTATTCTGCCATGTTAAAAATTTAGATAAAATGCTATCACAGCGCCTCCTGTTGAGCTATTGATCCGCAAATATAATCAGCACCAGTTTATGTCGGGGACCAACTAAATACCAAGTTTGATAAAATTTCGTTTAAAAAAAAAAAAAAAAAAAAACGATTTTTTTTCTAAGTTTTTTTTTTTTTTTTGTTAAAAGTAAAAAAAAATCGATAACTTTGTTTTAAATTATCACAGATTTATGGTTCAACCATTCGTTTTAAAGGTATTGACGAGATCTTTCGAATGATACCCATCTTCAAAATTTAACCCCCCTGGGAGGGAACCGATGCCCCCCCCCATGCACAATTTTTTTTTCCTAGTTAACTACTACTATTATCAATAATTCATATTAATTTTACAATCACAAGTTTAAAATAACTCTCATTATGCCCATTTATACGGAATTTTGTCCTATGAAATGCGATCACAGCGCCACCTGTTGAGCTATTGATCCCCAAATCTAATGGGCACCAGTTCATGTCAGGGTGCAACTAAATACCAAGTTTGGTTAAATTTCATTCATTGGTTCGTGAGATACAGCGTCCACAAAAAAATGATACAGACACACAGACAGACAGACAGACAGACATTTTTTAAAAACTATCAATTCGTGTTCAGGACATCCCAAAACGTGTAGATCCGTCAAAAAACGGAGGTCGAAAATTTTCGCGAATCCAATACTTTCTCTATATTACATATAGAAGAAAGTAAAAACATGTACAGAAAATATGATTTTTATATTTATACGTTTTTTAGTGGTATGTTTAAGTAACTCTTTGATCTTGGTATTAGCTTTCAAATATTTCTAATTTTAAATATTTCTCGTAATAATAATAAAAAAAAAATCGGAGCAAAGATTATGAGCAAAGGTTGGAGATTATGGCCAAAAAATAATTACGTCCAAGAGTATTTATTTAATTAGAGAGCACATCCTCCATCGAAGGATGTAAAGAACATAAAAATTACGTGACGAGTGATTTTTAGTTTTCACAAATGAAGGTCTCTTGTCACCCCCCTTAAACCCACTTTAAGACAAGGAGAGTCAAAAATTTTCGAATTTTCATAGAATTGCGGAGGGATCTGGTCGTTTCACTCGTCACGTGACAGATGAAAATCATTCTCAATCTTGGATACCCATTAAAAAGGAACTTTTGAATTGAATGCACTCTCTAATCAAATATATGCTATTGGGTTTACGTGAATGAACTAGGATATAGGGGAATCTTCCATGTTTGATCTATTCGTTTATATCTTTTTTAATGATGACCTAGTGCGTATTTACCATGCGTGTTTTGAAGGAACAGCTAAAAACTACAAAAATCTACGAAGACTGGAGCATGTTTTATTTTGCACCAGGTACTTCATGCCCATAATCCTTCTTCTGGCTTGTAAATCTTAAATATATATTTGTTTTTAAATAAAATATGTGCATATACAACAGTTTAAAAAAATAATAATCTCACAAATCAGTAGAACACAGAAGCAGCGCACCAAATTTAAACTGAAAGTTGTAATCTGTACTTTGACGCTTATCTGATTTTCGCATTCAAAAAAGGAGTTGAAGGTAGTTGTTAATACGGCCGTATATATACCATATTGATGCCATTAAAAATTCAATATTGAATTATACTTAAATTGAAATAAAGAACTAAAAAGAAATAAGTTTCCATATACAAGACAAAGAAAATTGAAATAAACATTTATGAAAAAATAAATTTGTAAACTTATTTATGGGAAAGGCATAAAATTTTGAAATGCAGTTAAGTATCCAGGAATAAGGTTAAGGCAAGTTTGAAGTGAAATTAAATTAATTAATATCAAATACTTAGAATTGGTAAAATTAATTGTTTAAATAATTGAACTAAAAGTCATGAGAC
The DNA here is from genome assembly GCA_963930645.1 of Salticus scenicus. NCBI lineage: Eukaryota > Metazoa > Arthropoda > Arachnida > Araneae > Salticidae > Salticus > Salticus scenicus. The sequence continues at coordinate 224,314,752 of OZ005656.1, read as the reverse complement.
GAAAAATTTAATTTAATGAAAGTTAATTCTTTTCGGCCTATTATATATATATATATAAATAAATAATACACATTTTTTTTGGTAAATAAATCATTTAAATGTAGGATAAGTTATTTGTGTTATATTTCAAGAGTTAAACGTGTTTTTTAATCCTCGATTCACCGTTTAGGGGCACTTTTATAGATTGAAACAAATTTGAGCATTTTGCATTATATTATACGCACATTGTTTACGATATCTGCTTTTTGTAAACAGTATAGGCATTGATTTCCATTTTTCATTTAATTTAAAGCTCCTGACAGTTTGTTTCTATGTAAATCTAATTTATTTTGATATGTTTGACCTAAATTTAAAGTTGGTCGGAACGCTCTGAAATTGGCCTGTATATATATATATATATATATATATATAAGACAGGACCCGCGAAAAGTTCAACACTCCCTCCGACGTCGTAAATACGTCAGAATATCGAAAAATGGAGAAACACTTGTTCAAAGAATTTGAGGGAGACCATTTTTAGCAAAAATACTTTGGGCCCGACGGAGAGGTGCTAGAGAGGGAAACTTAAAAATTTAAAATAGAAAGGTATCTTTTGTGATAAAGCCCTAGAAACGTATTTTCAAAACTGATATAAAAAGTTTTGTCCTTCGATAAGTATTAAGATGAGTTTTAAGAGTTTTGAAAAATAAATTTTATACTTATATATCTCCTTTAATAATCATCTCAGAACAAAATGATTTATATCAAATCATTGTCTTGATTAGACATTTTCAGGGATTTATCTCACGGTGTATTTTCTCACTTAAAACTTTAAAGTTATCCTCTTAAGTAGGGTGCATCGAAAAACGCGTTTTTTTTCTGCAATTCAATTCTAATAGCGTGGAAAACTTGCGCATAGGCGTCATTATAAATGAAAAAATATTTTTTTTTTTTTTTTTCAAAATTTGAAATCGCGCAGAAGGCCTAAATTTACCAAAAAAGCCAAAATACCGGTAAATTTTAAAAAAATGCAAAAATTACAAAAAAATACATTTTTTGTTCTAATAGTGAAAAAAGTGTTTTTAAGAGTGTCCTTAATGCATATAAAATATAATTAGACCCATTCTTGTTTTACTGAATTCGCGCAAAAAGCCTAAAGTTGCGTGTTGTATCGTAAAAAAACGATATTTCATGATTTTCGACGATTTTTAAACATGTGCCAAAACCCATAAAAGTTTTATTTTTAATTTGTAATAGTGTAAAAACCATTCAAAATAGTTTTCCCAATCCAGAAATAATACTTTCAGACCTGTAATTCCTTAAATGTATTCGCGCAAAAGGTCTAAATTATAGTATAAGTTAAGTTATAGAGTCCCGTAAAAATGCCGTTTTCCATATCTGATGAGTATTTATTTAACACATTAAGGTTTGTAATAAGACTCTAACAAGTGATTTACAAAAAAAATGTATTAGCCAAACATATCATATTGCAGCTCTCAGCTCATTTCAACATTTAATCTGTGCTGAAATGACCCAGGACTCACGGCGAGGACGTGGCTGCAAGGCGAGTCCCACCTCCACCCTACCCAACCAACCAATCAGGATGAATTTTATTTACAATATTTACAGTAACTATTTACTTTGTACAATGCATATATGTTCGTTGTAGGCAAAAGGTTATTTACATAGAAGCCCCTTTGAATTCTGACTTTGAATTAAATGTGGGCATCAGCTGTCTTGATTTTAAAGTAGCTCTAATATAACCATCTCTATTTTCATGCCCGCACACTTTTTCTGCTGCTTCTGTAACCAGTTTTACACACCTCTCAACTGACTTGGTGTGACATGGGAATTTGAGGTAGTTAAACTCTGGTAGCGCTTTGTCTTTCAATAAAGAAGCAATGTATCCAGTTGGCATCTTGGACTGTAGTGGCGGCGGTGTTAACTTGCAGACTGATTAATCAATTAGTTCGGTATAGTCGTTTGCACTAAAATTTATTGAAGGTATTTTGAAGTATCTTACATAACCTTTAGTTGATGGCTCATTTCTGGATTTAAGGATCCTCCTGTAGCCAAGTTCTCTAATGTGTGGTCTCTCATCCATTATCATAGCCAACGTCATATTTTCAGGGTGGCAGAAGAATGCATTCCTTTGAATTACTGGATCAATTATTTGCTTGATATTGTCCGGTAGATGCCTGGTTGTTTTAACTACCTTCAAAATATGCTTCGGTCCATCTTTCACAGTGTAGTTTTTCTTTATATCAAACCAAACAGGTGCATATGACTACAGGAGGATCCTTAAATCCAGAAATGAGCCATCAGCTGAAGGTTATGTAAGAGACTCCAAAATCCCTTCAATAAATTTTAGTACAAACGACTATACCGAACTAATTGATCGGTCAATCTGCAAGTTAGCACCGCCGCCACTACTGTCCAAGATGCCAACTGAATACATTGCTTCTTTTTTGAAAGACAAAGCGCTACCAGAGTTTAACTACCTCAAATTCCCATGCCACACCCAGTCAGTTGAGATGTGTGTAAAACTGGTTACAGAAGCAGCAGAAAAAGTGTGGGAGCATGAAAATCGAGATGATTATATTAGAGCTACTTTTAAATCAAGTTAGCTGATGCCCACATTTAATTCAAAGTCAGAATTCAAAGGGGCTACTATGTAAATAACATTTTGCCTACAACGAACATATATGCATTGTACAAAGTAAATAGTTACTGTAAATATTGCAAATAAAATTCACCCTGGTTGGTTAGTTGGGTAGGGTGGAGGTGGGACTCGCCTTGCAGCCACGTCCTCGCCGTGAGTCCTGGGTCATTTCAGCACAGATTAAATGTTGAAATGAGCTCAGAGCTAAAATATGATATGTTTGGCTAATACATTTTTTGTAAATCACTTGTTTGTCTTATTACAAACCTTAATGTGTTAAATAAACACTCATCAGATATGGAAAACGGCAATTTAGGGGACTCTATAACTTAACTTATACTATAATTTAGACCTTTTGCGCGAATACATTTAAGGAATAACAGGTCCGAAAGTATTATTTCTGGATTGGGAAAACTATTTTGAATGGTTTTTGCACTATTACAAATTAAAAATAAAACTTTTATGGATTTTGGCACATGTTTAAAAATCGTCGAAAATCATGAAATATCGTTTTTTTACGATACAACCCGCAACTTTAGGCTTTTTGCGCAAATTCAGTAAAACAAGAATGGGTCTAATTATATTTTGTATGCATTAAGGACACTCTTAAATACACTTTTTTCTTTATTAGAACAAAAAATGTATTTTTTTGTAATTTTTGCATTTTTTTAAAATTTACCGGTATTTTGGCGTTTTTGGTAACTTTAGGTCTTCTGCGCGATTTCAAATTTTGAAAAAAAAAAAAAAATAATATTTTTTCATTTATAAAGACGCCTATGCGCAAGTTTTCCGCGCTATTACAATTGAATTGCAGAAAAAACGCGTTTTTCGATGCACCCTACTCTTAAGCCTCACATATAAAAAACTAGCAGGCTACGCCCGATTCGCTGGTCACTATTTTTAAATGAATCACTATAAAATCACTTAAATAAAATCACATGAATCACTTAAATGAATCACTCTAAGAAAAAAAAAAAAAAGAAAAAAAAATGTGATTGGAAAAAAATGTCGCAACGGGTCCCCACTGCTCTTGGCAGCGCAGGCAATTGTGCGCTGCGCGCGCGCATTTATGTTCAACACTCTTAACGAATCACTATATTATCGAAAGGGAAAAATAAAAGAAAAAACTCTACCATCAGTGGAATAATCGGTTCGGGCCACCACTGTCCGCGGCAGCGCATACAGCCGCGCAAGACTCGCATGCTCTTTCACCTACGTTCCCGCCCCTCCTAATTATTTTAGACTTTAAAAAATACTCACAGTCGTTCTCTCGGGCTTTAAAACCTAATAATACGTATTTACAACATTTTATCTGAATTTCTTTATTTTTACCCCTGCGCCCGATCCCTTCCCGCCCTTCGTAATAATTCTGTACTATCGAAAATATCCGCAATCGATTTATCGGACCTCAAAACCTAACAACACTAATTTTCAGCGCTCTAACTCTTATTTATATATTTTTGCCCTTTCACCTCCCCTTCCCGTCTATCATAATAATTTTACAAATTCGAAAATATACGCAATGGATTTGTAGCTTGGGGACTGTAACACTGTTTTCCAGGCTGAGATTTTCTCTATCAGCCAAGCAATTTCTTGGTCAGTTTCCTTTTTTACCAATTCGAAAATTTATATCTACAGTGACAGTCTCTCAGGTCTTCAGGCTCTGGCTCGCCACAGGAGTAACCATCCTATTATTCAGAAAATCAAATTAGATCTCCTGTCTAAGCCCGAGACTTTCTCTTTAGCTCATGTCTCCGCTCACAGGGGTGTCGCGGGCAATGAAATGGCAGATCTCTTAGCAAAAACTGCCACTAAAAAGGAAGCAGTGGATTTCGTTCTGGCCCTCCCCCCCTCTTACATCAAAATATGTCTTAAAGCACGACTAAAGAAAGAATGGCAGCTATACTGGGATACATCTCCTAAAGGTAGATTTACGTTTAACCTCCTCCCAAAAGTGTCAAATTATAACTTTGACCTTTCCCCAGCCATAACAGCCTTCTTAACGGGCCATGGCCCGTTCAAATCACATCTTTACAAGTTTTATTGCTCGCGCACTCCACAATGTGAGTGCGGCGCTGAGGGTTATGCAAATCATTACTTTTTCTCATGCCCACTAACTCTTGATTGGCGTATCCTTAACCCACCTAATAAACCTAACGACTGGCTTTTTAATATCGTTACCCGGCTTCCCCTACGTCAGAAACTAACCAGAATATACAACTTCTTAATGCCTCTTTCCAATTTGGCCAACTAATTTTTCAATCTTCCAAGGCAGTTACCAACTTTTCTCTTGGAGGTCCATATAATTTTTCTTCACAAGCTTTTCCATGCGAGGGATCAAGGCTCCGTTCTTCTTTTCATATTCTTGTTCCTTGTCGCCCTCTGTCGTGTGAAAGCTCCGCTTTGGCGACCTCTGTAACCTTTTTTTTTTTTCTGTTTATGCAATAAACATCGGAGGAGGTTTAACCTTTAGACACGGGCTCTCTTGAATCACCACAGTGCCATCGGAGCCCCTCTCTAAAGGTTAAAATCGCTCAAAACCGCTGCATAGTGGTGAGCGGCCACCTTCCGTCTTAGAATCTTAGAATGGATTTGTAGGTATCAAAAACCTCCATGTACCAATTTAATAACTTTACAAATTCGAAAATATCCGCAATCGATTTGTAAGTATCAAAAACCTCTTTGTACTAATTTTGAACGACCTAACTCTATTTTTATTTTTTGCCCCTCCGTCCCCTCCTACCGCCCCTCCTAATAACTTTACAAATTCGAATATATCCGCAATCGAATTGTAGGTATCAAAAACCTTTATGTGCCAATTTTGAACGGTCTAACTCTATTTTTATTTTTTTGCCCCTCCGCCCCCCCCACACACACAGCTTTCTGACCCTCCTAATAACTTTACACTTTCAAAAATATCCTCATTTGACTTGCAGATCTCTAAAACCTATCTGTACCTGTTTTGAACTGTCTAACTATATTTCTATTTTTTTTTTACCCCATAGCCCCACTTTCCCGTCCCACCTGGGACGAATTTCTAAAATTTAAGAAATTAGTTTTTATGTATTTATGGGAGCTATATTTTAGAACAAAAATATCTTACACATATATTTTTTTCTGTTTGCAATATAAAGGATTATTTCAAATCACGATTTGTCCCATCTCCTCCCCTCTTGGGGGCTGAATTTCGAAAATTCCAGAAATTAGTTTTTAGGTATTTGTATTATCTATATATTAGAGCAAAAATTTCACAGATATCTGTTTTTCTGTTTGAGATATATAGGAGTATGTGAAACTACGTTTTGCGCATGTGAAATCACGTTTTGCCCCCTTTCCCCCCCCCCCTTGGGGACCGTTTTTCTAAAATTCCAGAAATTGGTTTTTAGATAATTAAATTAGCTATATTTTAAAGCAAAATTTTACGGATATCTGTTTTTGTCTTTGAGATATGAAGGCTTTTGTGAAATCACATTTTGCCCCCTACACCCCCTTGGGGGGCGAATTTCGCAAAATCGCTTTTTAGGGGGTGCTTACACCATATGTTCTATAATCTGACCCCGTTTCGAGTCAGTGGCTCCAGTAGATTTTGCTGTGCGTTGATGAGTCAGTGAGTGAGTGGAAGTACTCTTTTATATGTATAGATGTAGAATCAGGGTTCTGTCCAGAGGCAAACCTGGGTTCGTTAAAGGACCGTTCACAAAATTTTACATCTTAAGAAAGAACCCTTCACAAAATTATTTATCTTAAAAAAGGACCCTTCACAAAATTATTTATTCTAAAACAGGACCCTTCACAAATTTTTTTATCCTAAAAAAGGACCCTTCGTAAAAATTTTCCCCATTAAAACAGATCTTTGATAAATCTGTTTCATTTTCAAAACTAATCTTCCATGGAACAGACAAGCCGCCTGAATAAATTTGACATGTTTTGCTATATTTTCCCGAAAAGCTGATATTCAATTTCTAATTTATAAAGGATCCTATGGATATATGTAAATTTAGTTCTTTTAAAGTGAACTGTCATTGTCTAAAATGAAAACTTAATTATAATTTTATTTTGCAATTTTTTCACAATTTCACAAAAAGAGGACTCTGGACAAAATGTTCGGAAGAACTTTATTTTCACACTAAATTTAAATTCACAAAAATACGTGTAGAACTTTTCATAATTTCACAAAAACAGGACCCTGTCTGAAAAATCTGGACAGATCCCTGTAGATACAAGATATTGAATGGATAATAGTTTCCACAAATTAAAACCTACACAGAAAAATGAAAATGAAGAATATTTCACTAATCAAATAATCATTAATTGTAAAATCCTACTTAAAAACAAAAACAAAAACAAAAAAGTTATTCTGTGTGTTCGTGTACTTATAAAAAAAAAAAAAAAAAAAACTATCTGAAAGAAAAGAGCACTGATACAGGAGACTTTAATACCTTGAAACTGGTTTAAAAAGGAAAGTATTTTATTCCAATCAATCTATTCAACAGACAATCACGAAACAAATAAAAACGTTTAATTTAACCTTTATTGTTCAATGAAAGAATATCTCATTCTCCCTTTACCGAAATCAAAAGAAGTCATCCCGAAATTTAATTCTCAAAGAAATAATCAAAGAATACGTTCGTTGAATGATCAAAGTACCAGATGTGAATTTGAAATGTAAGAACCTGATTTTTAGAATAAAAGATTTTGAATGATTTTCTTTACATAATTTTCTCTTTCATATAATTTCTTGCGATAAAGCTAGTAAAAACTGAGAATCATTAATTTTAAAATATATAAAGTTGAGCAATCTATTATTACGATGTATTTCTATATAAAATTAAGGAAATCGAATATGACTATTATTTATTGATTTTATTTGAAAAATCGCACTTTTTTTTCTAACATCATTTTTACGTTCCAAACACACTGTGTAAAGCAGTTGTCGCATTAGATGTTGAACTTTTATTAAAAAATCTAAGTATAACGCTCTTTTTTTGACTATTTTGTGTATATTTTCACAGACATATTGGAGACTATTTTGTCACATTTATGATAGAATTTTATTTTGACATACTGTTATGATAAGCATGTACTATAAACCAAAAGTCAGGTGAAAAACTTAAAAAATAAAATAAATAAATAAAATAAAATAACGCATGATTATATATCATCGACTAATTATATTTAATTTGCAAAAAAAAAAAAAGAAGAAGAAGAAGAAGATGAAGAACAGTGAAAGAACTGGTATAGTCCTTTTCTGTTTCTTTTCTTTTTTTCTTTATTTAAATTTAATAAAAAAAATATCTTTTTCAGTAAACTCCAATTGAAAATAATTGATATTTGAAAACAGATATTGAAGTTTTGGACGTTTATATATATATATATATATATATATATATATATATTACAATTAATAACAATTATTAACAAAAATTAACATTAAAAATATTCAGCATGTTTTCAGTGCTAATTCAGATACTTTAATTCATTTGTTTACAATATACTGATCTGGGAGAAATATATACGTAATCAACCCGTCATTAAAAAATTATCTCTCTTTTTCCCCCTTCACTAAGCTTCTTTACACTTTATAAATTTATAACTGTAAAAATGCATAAAAATATGTCACACCTATTTCTTATAAAATGCATAAATTAGTCACATCGTGACAAAGTAATTTTTTTTTAAAATAATTATAGTAAAATAATTTACTTATAAAAATAATTTACTTATAAAAGTATATAGATAACGTCGATTCTTCTTTTACTGATTAATATATATATATATATATATATACAAATACATCATTCAAGAATTAGATAAATCACAATAAATTTATCTTACAATGAAATGATTTCTCTACACAGTGAAGAATAAAAAAATCAAGTTTTTTTTTTTCTTTTTTATTACGATACTTTTAGTGATTAATGGAAAATCCATTCTTGACTTATTGACACACAAAAGGCTTAATACGAAATAGATGAGAAGTACTTATTTATGCTTTAATTGGTATTTACGCTATTCATTTCGTTTTCAAGCTTCTACTATCGAATATTCAACAATATAAATGACTTTCTGCTATACATATTCAGACGTACTCTTTTAAAGATATGTTCTAGATTCTTTAATTTACAAATTATATATTTTAATTAAATACGCTTTAAAAGTATATTATATTAACGTTATTAATATATTCCATGTTTAAACACATTGTACTATGTTAAATTTATAGGAACATTTCTGTCTGTTTCTAACGAAACCTCTGTTGTATTGTCCGTTTCTACCGAAAGCGAAAGCCTCCCATTTGGTGCTTGAATATTTTTGTATGTATGTACAGAGATAGACGGCACAAAATTTGTCCAATTTTTTTGAAAATTGATACAAATATTTTCATTCACATGATACCTGTATCGATTTTGTTGTATATTGTGATTGTGTTTCGTGTACAGGAACACACTAAAATAACCCCTATCATTATGGTTTATGGTCATAATGTCTGTTAAATTTATTTTACCATAGAAGTACTGCATTGAAACACTGAAATGAAATTGACAAACTTTATTAAAAATTAGACTAACAGGTAAGTTGAATTATTTTTAATCTGCACTAGAACACAAAGGATTATCGATGCATTATCTAACCATAAAGATACACTTTAATCCTTAAAAAATATTTATAAGCTTTAATGAATTAACTGCAAAGTTAATTTAGTATATGTGTTCGCAAATCAGGTACGGGAATACACAAACTAATTTTATGCAGTTTTTCACATTCTAGAATGGCCTATGGACGGCATTACTTGTTCAGTACATGAATAACACGATTACATTACATTCAACACAATGAAATTTATATATATCATTAGAATATTTAAAACACTGTTTCTGTAAAATAGAGTACATCAGGCTACTATAATTACCTTTTATTTCTTGGTCTTACCTGAATTTTATTTAGATTCATGTTGGCTTTGAGTTTTATCATATTAATTGTTTAATACGAAGGTTTTCTTGAATGTAAAAATTTGAAATATTTCAATATAAGACATTGTTTGTGGCTTCGATAAAAATAGTACAACAGCCGCAGCATGTCGCAATATTTGCCAAGTTTATGGGGATGATGCAATAGACTAAAGCACATGTCGATGGTTTCGTAAATTTAGGTAAGGAGACAGAAGCTGAAAAGTTCAGGCTAGGATTGAACGGCCATCATGCGTTGGTGACGTCGATATTGACCAAGCCATAAGGAACAACCCGAACACAAGCGTGCAATAATTAGCGGAGACCTTCAACGTGCACCAGACAACGGTCGAGAGACGGCTGGTTATGTTGGGTTAAGCGAGAAAGTTAGATCGTTGGGTTCCACATAATCTGACAGCTAATCAACGGGATGACCGAATCGCCACCTGAGTTTCCTTGCTTTCCCAGTACAAAAATGGCCCATTCCTGACACGAAATGTGACAGAAGATGAGAAGTGTGTTATGTACCGTAACGTAAATCCTCGTAGGATTCTTCGTAAGCATCGTACGTGTCGCCCTTCTGATCCGCCTGCATCGACTTCGAAAGCTGAACTTCATACCAAGAAGGTGTTATGTGTGTGGTGGGATGCGTAGGGAGAAGCTTACTGGAAGTTCCTGCCACTCAACCAAACCATCAGTGTTGCGTTCTACTGTCTGCAGTTAGACAGGCTGCATTAAAATTTGGTAGCAAGCGGCGAGGTTTCATTAATCGTCGCGGTGTTATCCTTCATCACGATAACTCCAGGCCACATGCTGGTATCGCCAAAAGTTACTCGCCAAAAGTTATTTGGTTGAGAGGTTTTATCCCATCCTCCATATTCTCCTGACTTGGCACCAACTGACTGTCGCCTATTTCGTGCGTTGAACAATACCTTCAGTCAGAAAATATTTGATTATCTTGATGCTGTGAAAACTGCCATCCAAGACTTTTTTGACTCGAAACCACCGAAACTTTACCGCCGTAGGAGTCATCTCTTACCAGAAACCTTGCAAGAGTCATAGCACAATGGGGATTATGCACAATATTCAGTATTGTTCATTTTGCGTTTATTGCTCTTCTTTATAGCAATAAAAACGGGTGAACTTTGGCACTCTTCCAATATACTCATATCAGTGGTGTCTAGGTACTTTAAATTTCTTAAAATATTTGTACATCAGCTCTAATAGCATTCCCCAGTTGTTGTTGTTTTTCCACATTTTTTGAAAGCTCTTATTTTATAAAAATTGAATTAATACCAGCTTAATAGTTATTGATCATATCAAAATTATAATTAAAAAAATGGTTGTATAACAATCATGTCATCCAAATTTTATGTTCACGAGTTAACATTTTTAAAGTTATGCGCAAAAGTAAGACACAGTTAAGTGGATTGTTTATGTAATTGTTTTTGCCAGTGTGTAATGATGAACAAAAAAAAAAAAAAAAAAACAGATAGATTACATTGCACATATGAATATATATATATTAAAATTCTCTCTTAAACGGAATTCAATAGGAAATTAAAATTATAGAAAGCATTTTGATTTTTTTTAATAATGGGCTGTAAACTGGAAATTTTATCTTGATTCCAAAAGACAAAGTAAGGCCTTCTATATTTTTGTCTATTTTGTATGAAATAAATAGGTCTTACGTCTAATAGGTAGTCTGATAAAATCGAAAGTAATATGTTTTCCCTCATAGAAACAATTAAAATTTTAAAGTATTTAAATTTAAGATGCAGTAACATATACTCATAAATATTTTAAATTGTGATTATTTTACGCAGTACATTTATAATACAATAGATGTACTTCGATACTACTGAAAATGTTTTCGTTTAATTTTAGAAGACATTCATATATAATACTTAGGAGTTGTTAAGGTTTGAGTATAATAAAAAGAAATATAGAGATAAAATATATGAAATTTCAATATACTTTTATGTGTTTCACATATTTTTCTCTCTATTTAAAAAGTGCATTCTTCTTCTTTTTTTTTTTTTTTAATGATTAAACCTCAAATGTACAATTTATTTATCTGCTATATTTTTTTTTCAGCTTCAAATATTATAATATATTATTATTATTTTTTTTTTCTAAATGTAATAAAGTTGGTTATGCAATGTTTTAAAAACTTCCGAATAACAAAAAAAGTGTACCAGATAATCAATATATCTGCCACTTCTTTGATAAATGAAACTTTAAAACCTCTGCCTTACCCCAGTTGAAATACATTCTTGCATGTTTCCTTAAATGAAATTTGAAGATTTATAAAGAAAAGTGAAGCTACAATCTAGTGAAAAATTTGATTGATGATTTTTCATATTAAGGATTCTCGCTGAAATATACTGAGAACTTTGAGAACACGTTTCATACTGGTTTAGTTTAATGACTTTTAAAACTTTGGAAATCTATTGTAGGAACACATATTTACCTGCTCAGTGTTTTAATCAATAATTGCAGAAATATGGGCAGCATTAATTAATTTTCTTGATGCATATATATATATATATATATATATATATATATATTTAAAACTAACCATCAGAGCGATTTGATATTTTACCTGAGCAATCGTAATGCAATGGAAATTTGTTTGGTAAAAGAAAAAAAAAAATCTAAAATGTGCCGTTAATTATCCGTAGAGTATTTGCTTCATTAAGCTCCTCTTTTTCTCTCTTCACTATGATTGTTTCCGCTGTAAAAACGTATTTTTGTCTTTTGCTAGAATTTCTTTTCAAACCCTTGAAGTCTATTGCTTCCCGCTATTCCATTGTGTTGCTAACAACATTCCTGTGTTTAATGATTCCATTTAGGCGTTTCCCCTGACATTTTCCTGACAGCACCATCTATAGGAAAATGTTGGAACTACACTTTTCCTCCCCCAAACAAAATTTCATTCAATCACGATTGCTCTGGTAAAATATCAAATCGCTCTGATGGGTAGTTTTAAAATTATAGCATTTTGTAGTCGTAACTTTAATTACAATCACGCTCTATTTTAAATGCTCAATATATATTTAAAGCTGTAATGTTTTTCATTTTCTTTTAAATTAATCGTTTTTCTTTTCGAGCATATATTATGTAAGAAAATTTTCAATCATAAATAAAATTGATGTATGAGATTTTTTTTTTTTAAATCCATTCGTTTTAAGGTCTCCTAATTTCATTTTTTCTTACTTTAACGGTGAAAATTGTGCGTGAGTATGTGTATTTATGTATATGTTTCAGTTATAATAATAATATCTAAAAACTTTATTCTATATAATTTAAAATCAACATTTTTGTGTCGGTCGCCATCTATAATTCATAGTCTTTAATATAAAGAAACTCATTATCATTATGAACTATGGACTAATTTTTTACAGTCGATAGCGTTCAAAGCTACGGTTTATTTAACTGAAAATTTGTAGGTACGTTAAAGGTCACTCTCGCAGATTTATATGTGTGTAGATATTTATACAGATTTACATATGTGTAGAAATTATACTTAGGCAGGACAGAAAAAACTTTTTTATTATTAAAGTCTAAAGATTCAAATTATTTTAAGTGCGTATGCATATAAACATTATATTAGATACATATCATATACAACACAAAATGTTTCAGTTATGTTGCAAAAAGCTTACAATCTTTCAAAAACGTAACACATTTAAGTACGTTCTCCGATACCTATCTGAAACATTCGCCTTTTTTTATTTTCTAACTGTTAAAAGATTGTAACGTTTCTGTTACGTATCTGATTTTTTGTTACGTTTGCGGACATTTCTACGTTTTTGAAACTAATCGGAAAGTTTCTCTGAACGATTTTAAACGTTTCTGAAATGTTTATAATGTTTCAAAGTTATACGATTGTTACGTTTCTGGAATATTTTGTGCTGTTAGGGTATTATAAATTTTGAAGAAAAATTTTCAAAATTGAGTTTTTGTTATATTTACTCGATTTCAAAACTCCTAAATCTTAAAATCATGTATTTAGTAGATAAAGTATGTGTGTGCATTTGTGTGTCTGAGTATGTGTGTGCCTGTAATCCACATATCTCAATATATATATATATATATATATATATGTGTATGTATATATATATATATATATATATATATATATATATATATATATATTCGAAGGAAATTAAAACTCGCCTTCCTAAATTTGTATCATATAAGGATGCTACAATAAAGTTTTCGTTGAGATTAAGCGAATGGTTGTACAGATTGACACAAGAGAATTGAAGTACATTACGCCTATTGGGGGAAATTGAAGGAAAGTAGAATTTAACTTCTATAGGCTGCACTAAATAAATTAAACGGATATATATTTATCTGTATGCATGAAAACAGGTTTCATGTGGAATATGGTATGAAAAGCATTCATCTTTTTTTTCAGGGCTACACAAAAGAACTAGAATATTGTGGAACAAACTTTTAAAATTGATGGAAGTGTAAATCAGGTTGCACTGTAAGTTATTAATAAAGTATTATATTTACTTACATCATGTGGTGTGTACTTAATTTTTAGACTATATACAAGGATGCGGATAATTAAGCCAAAATATTTATTTTTGTTGAAAAAAAAAAAAAAAAAAAAAAAATAATATAATACCACGTCTGGGAAAACTGCAAAGGGAATGGAATTAATTCCCCATACCCATACACGATACGTAGCGTATTTTTTTAAGCTATGTGTTCATTGCTTGTTTTTTGTATATTTACACGTTGTGAAATTTCTTGAATACCGAAATCAAATTCACAACTTTTCATCTTTGTCTCTGTCTCTTATTAAGGTAACTTAAAGCAAATAATTACTTAATAAAAGCAAATAATTAAATAATTATTTGCTTTAAGTACAGGCAATTCAAATGTTGTATTTTGAAGTTAACATAAGTTTGATGCTTGATAAGTTTCAAGGACGTATGAAAGTTGTGTGAATAATTTTAAATGGATTTTAGATTTAGAAAAATATTTGGATTCTATATTACTCAGGTACTATGATAAAAAATGTTGTTCGGAGGTGATGGGGGGGGGGGGGGGGGGTTGACCCATCTCACAGAATTTTTTTCAAACAAAGCTGTTTCAAAATCTATTTTTATTAGTTTTAAACTTTGATTTATATAACAGCACTCTTTTTTACTCCTTTGTCTCCAATCTGTATTTATAGTATTCTATTTCACAAGAAAAGAGTACATAGTGTGAGTGTCACACCAGATTATTATTAGTATTATTAGTATTATTAATTTTATTAGTATTATTATTAGTAGTAGTAGTTGTAGTAGTAGTAGTAGTAGTAGCATTATTTTTTCTTTTTTCAAAACAGTAATTATAAAATCCAATAATTTTTAATTGTTTCCAAGTTATATTTTCTTCAAACGTATTTCGTAATTCAATAAGTAACTTCGTAAATGTAATATTTTATTACAAAAAAAAAAAAAAAAATTGGTTAATAAATGATTATAACAGAACAGTTTTAAGTTTCAAAAGTATTTTACATTAAATCACACTCAATAGTTAACTCACGTTACAAATTTACTATGATTTCCTTCTGTAATTATGCTCTATTTTTTCCTAATTATCTTGCTTATCATTACGGCTAAACTTTTATGCAGATTTGAGTTTTTTGTTTAAAGAAGTTAACGAAGGAGTTTTGTTTATGTAGTTAACAGCGAAATGAACCGACGATTTTTTTAAATTGAAACAAGTGTATGAAAACTGTTAAGTTTAAGTTTTGTGTTATCAATTATTATTTCTGCCAATTAATTAGAAACCCGATACTCTATTTGTAAATCTGTTAAAATTTTCTTATTAGGGAATGTCTTTTGTCAGTATTATCAATGAACGAACAGAAAAGTTAACAGTATCAGTAATTTAATCGAACCAATTATAAAGTTACATTAATTTTTTTAAATAGCAGTGTTTTATATTAATAAATTATTAAACATTTTTACAAATTTTTTTAACTTTATTTATTTATTTATTTATTTTTAATTAACAATTTTAATTTCATTTTAAGTTTAAATGTATTAATAATATAATTAATTGTATTCTTTATTTGAAATAAATTAATATAATATTTCCTTATGTAAAATATATTTTTTTTATTATTATTACTTTAAATTGGCTTAGGTCATTTGAATATATTTATGAAATTTGACAAATAATGCAATATTTATGTATATATGTCTAGAAAATACTCATTTAATATATGATGACAAGATTAGTTTGTCTTCACAATAGAATAACATGAAAAATTGACGTTCATTTACTTAAATACGAATGTATATTTATAAACTTAATAAAGGGACAACAAAAAGGATATATTTAAGATAGATATACTATTTTTAATAAAAATATTATAATTGTTTTAAATACTAAAATTATATCTTAAACAGAATTAAATATTAAATATATATTACGAACCAATTTTGTGAAATAAAAGAAAAGAGTAAAAAAAGTATTCACCCGCATTTATTTATTTATTTTTATTTACTTATTTTATTTTTAAAATAATGTTTTGCTTGTGTGAACTTAAACAAATGGTCACTTTTGAAAAAAAAAATCCTATTAGAAACTCGGACGCTTAATAAAAAACACCATGAAGAAGATAATTAAAAGTTATTATATAAAACACGTTAGGAGGTTTAACAAATGTTTTGATGTTTTTTTTTTTTTTTTTTTTTTTCATAAAAAGATGTTATCAATTGTGCTTATCAATTATTATTATCATAAAATAACACTATTCCTAATTTTTGTTTTAAGACTAATTAAAAAAAAAAAAAAAAAAAAAAAAAAAAAAGACTAATTTTTTTCTAATTTAAGACTACACACCGCAACAAAAAGATAGGAACAAAGGGTAATTTTTTTTTTAAATTTTGAATATGATTATTTTGAATATGAATATTTTGAATATGATTCAAATATTTAATATGTTTTTGATATGATAATATTTTGCTATGATAATAAATGATCAGAACAATTAAGATAATGTTATTTTATGAAAAAAAAAAAAAAAAAAAAAAAAAAAAAACTTTGTTCCTATCGTTTTGTTGCGGAGTGTAGTCTTAAAATAGAAAAAATTTAGTCTTAAATATTTTCTAAATTAGTCTTAAAACAAAAATTAGCCCGAGAATAGTGTTACTTTATGATAGTAATAAATGATAAGCACAATTTAGATAATGTTATTTTATGAAAAGTCAAAGAAAAACCCTTTGTAGCTACCTTTTTGTCGCGGGGTGTAGCATGAGCCAAATAGCCCTTGAAGAAGAAACGCCAATTCCTTTCGTAACCGATAGTGCTTTCTTTAATTTTATGATGTGATAAGACATTTTTATGTTTCAATAAACCTGTTATTTCGATTCAAGACAAAGGTTTAGAAGTAAAAAAAAAAATATATATATATATATAGCTGAATATCTTATTCTATTACCTTAAGTTTCACGTGCTATGCAATTTAATTATGTGATAATAATAAATATATTTTGGAACATCCTTATTTTAAACTTATATACACTTAAATCCGTAGTTTTTAAATTATTATATTTTTACAAAAATTACCTTAGAACGGTAATATTTGAGGAAATTCAAGAGTAATTTTACATATAATCACGAAGTGCAATTCTACTTATAAAAAATTTTTGCAAAAGAGTAATTTTAATATCCAATAATTTTTAAAAGTTTCCACTTAATATTTTCCTTAAAACTACTTAGCATAAATGTGCGTAATTTGATAACATTAGTAACTTCATAACTCCAATAATTTATTAATTTTTATTTTATTTATTTTATTTTATTTATTTTATTTATTTATTTATTTATTTTATTTATTTATTTATTTATTTATTTATTTTTTACTAAATAATTATTAGAGAGCTGCTTCAAGTTTTAAAAGTATTTTCCATTAAATTACATACAAGAGTCAAATTGCTTCAGAAATTTTACTATGATTTCCATTTATAATAAAGCTCACATTTTTTCTAATTATCCTACTTATCATCACGGCTAAACTTTGAAGCAGTTTGTAATTTTCTTGTTTAATTAACCTGCTTGTGAAATTCAAAGTGAAATGAACTATTGGATTTCTAAATTTAAAATTAAAACAAGTTTATGAAAACTGTTTAGTTTAAGTTTTGTCTTATCAATTATTATTTCTTAAAGAAAAAAAAAGTGTCAATTAATTATAAACCCGATACTCTCTTAGAAAATCTGTTAAAACTTCCTAATTAGGGAATGTCTTTTGGTAGTATTGACAATGAACGAACAGAAAATTTAAGAACGTCAGAAGTTAAATCACATCAATTATAACTTATTTGTTTTTTATAAATAGCCGTGTTTTATTATAATAGTGTATTGGAAGAATAGAGTTTTATTATAATAGTGTATTAGTGTTCCTTTATCTAAAACTTATAGATCTTGAATATATTTAATTAGTTATAGTTCTTCCTTTTTGTACCAGAAAAATGCTATTTATTATTATTATTATTATTATTATTTTATTATTAAAAAAATTATTATTTTTTTCAATATATTTATTTTGTTTAAACTAGAAAAGTAAAATGCATACTATCTATTCTTTAAGAATGTCCTTCTTTAAATCTTGAAAAGTACATGTACAGTGTATTTAACTTGGGAGATAAACTTCCAACAAATCGTTTAGTCAGTATTCAGTCACCGTGTTTTAAATTTCTTAATTAACTGCTCTCTTACTGAGAAGCTGACTAATTAATGCTCCCTCTGCATAATCACTTTTTTTGAACCTAATTTTTCGTTTCAAGATGATTCCTGAGAGTGTCATTTTGAAAAATAATTAGATTAAAAAATAAACATGCAATCAGATTATTTTATATTTTGAATTATTTTTCAGTATACTAATTTAAGATAATATTTTACAAGATTTCAAAATATTTAATGTAAATTAAATTTATTTGCTACTTTATTCAAATGTGTTTGTGATATTTGATTTATTTTCTTTATAGCTGTATATTACTTTTTTTTTTTTTTTTTAATTTTTAATGTAACCGTATAAGTAAAATCTGGAAATTCGTTTAAATATATACTAGAAAGTACTTGTTTTCCGTATATTTTGAAATGTTAAAACTCAACTTAGTTAAATTTTAATACAATTCACTTGAAATATTTAATGAGAAATTATTTTTTAAAAAAGCATTTTTATAATAGAAAATATTTTATACAAGAAAAAAAAAAGTTTAATTTTACATAAAAATGAATAAAAAATTACCTAAATACTGTACAAATATCTGGAAATAGGTCTGATTTTTAAACATATATTATTTAAACAAATTTGCTTTTGTATGGTATATTCCAAAGAATGAATTCCCTAAAAGTAACGCCAATTTATTTCATATACTAACTTCTGCCCAGTGCTACTATCAATATATATTTTTTGAAAAGTAAAAAGTTTATATAAAATATAAAAAATAAAAATAAAAATAAAAATAAATAAAAATGAACATATAAATTCGGCACTTTTATGGGTCAGAAAGTTAAAACCTGACTTCGAGAGTCCTCATGCTTAGTTCGCTGCAACGAAATTGCAACCCGAGTAACGTTCGGACCTAGACCTCAAAGGGCTAAATGTCTCATAATGTAGCAACAAGGACTATATACAATCGTAGTACTTTATTTAACGTGAAAATTGTACTTATTTTCAGAATCATCTCGATCATACGAAATGATCTTATTATTATTATTATTATTATTATTCTAGAGAAAAATTAAAGATACATTTGATATGAGTCACGCATTTACTGAAATATTTACAATGAAAAATATGTATGGATCATGAAAATATTTGAAAGGATATGTATTGTTCTAGTAATACAGTATAGAAGAATTTATTTCCGCATAAATCATAAAATTATTCCAAGCTCAAAGAATTATTTAATTGAACGTACATTTAATAAAAATCTTAAATTAGATATATTTCTCACATATTGAATTTCTCTCTCTCTCTCTCTCTCTCTCTCTCTCTCTCTCTTTTTTTACTTTCTGCTATATGTAATATAGAGAAAGTATTGGATTCGCGAAAATTTTCGACCTCCGTTTTCTGGCGGATCTACACGTTTTGGGGTGTCCTGAACACGAATTGATAGTTTTTAGAAAATGTCTGTCTGTGTGTCTGTCTGTGGGTCTGTGTGTCTGTCTGTATCATTTTTTTGTGGACACTGTATCTCACGAACCAACAAATGAAATTTAACCAAACTTGGTATTTAGTTGCACCCTGACATGAACTGGTGCTGATTAGATTTGGGGATCAATAGCTCAACAGGTGGCGCTGCGATCGCATTTTATGCAAATTTTTAACATGGCAGCATAGGACAAAATTCCGTATAAATGGGCATAATGAGAGTTATTTTAAACTTGTGATTGTAAAATTAATATGGATTATTGATAATAGTAGTAGTTAACTAGGAAAAAAAATTTGTGCATGTGAGGGCATCGGTTCTCCCCCCTGGGGGAGAAGTACCCCCCCCCCCCCGGGGACGTAAATTTTCAAGATGGGTATCTTTCGAAAGGTCTCGTTGATAATAGTAATAGTTAACTGGAAAAAATTTTTTGTGCATGTGGGGGCATCGGTTCCCCCCCACCGGGGGGGGAGTACCCACCCGGGGAGGGGGGGGGCAAAGTTTCAAGATGGGTATCTTTCGAAAGGTCTCATCAATACCTTTAAAACGAATGGTTCAACCATAAATCTGTGATAATTTAAAACAAAGTTATCGATTTTTTTTTACTTTTAACGAAAAATATCGTACTTTTTTTTTTTTTTTTTTTTTTTTTTTCAAACGAAATTTTACCAAACTTGGTATTTAGTTGGTCCCCGACATAAACTGGTGCTGATTACATTTGGGGATCAATAGCTCAACAGGTGGCGCTGTGATAGCATTTTATCTAAATTTTTAACATGGCAGTATAGGACAAAAATTCGTATAAATGTGCATAATAAGAGTTATTTTAAACTTGTGATTGTAAAATTTATATGAATTATTGATAATAGTAGTACGTAACTAGGAAAAAATTTTGTGCATGGGAGGGCATCGCTTCCCCCCCCTGGGGGGAAGTACCCCCCCGGGGGGTAAATGTTGATTATGGGTGTCATTCGAAAGATCTCGTCAATACCTTTAAAACGAATGGTTGAACTATAAATCTGTGATAATTTCAAACAAAGTTATCGATTTTTTTTTTTACTTTTAACAACCAAAAAAAAAAAAAAAAAAAAAAAAATGAAAAAAATTCGTTTTTTTTTTTTTTTTTCTTTTTTTTAAATATTGTTACTGATTGAATATGTATTACTTTTAACAAAAAAAACAAAACTTTGAAAAAAAAATCGTATTATTTTTTTTTTTTTTTTAATATTGTTACTGATTGAATATGTATAGGAAAATATAGAAGAAAGTCTTGTGGTGGCCACAATATACTAGTTTTTATTATTATTTTTTTTTATAAACTATAATTTACTCATCGTGTTCAATTTTATGAATCTAAATAAACATAAGTCTCTTTAATCGTTTCAAATACATTATTTTAATATTTAAAAAAAAAAAAAAAAAAAAAAAAAAAAAAAAATCTCGGTGTTTAATTAGTTTATTTTTATTTCTTCCTATCTTCATTTTTGTATTCATCTCTGTAATAATGCATAAAATGTGTAAAACTGAGGAATTAAAACAGTAAAAGAAGTATATGAAGTTTATATTTTTCTTTACAGAAATTATATACTTCTTAATCTCGCTAATTTATGCACTTAGTGCTGCCGAAACAATTGTCTCTGCAGTTATTTATTTATTTTTTTCATTCTACATGTTTACTTCAATAATGTTCAAAAAAAAAAAAAAAAAAAAATGCATAATAGTACATTTAACCAGGGTTATAAACTTCAAGAAATCGTTTATGCACTATTCAGTTACCGTAGTTTTAAATCTCTTAATTAACTATTTTCTTAATGGAGAAAAGACTAATTAATACTATCCCAGCATAATAATAATTTCTAAACATAATTTTTCGCCTGAAGAGGCTTCCTAATCGTGTCATTTTGAATAGATAATTAGTGTATAAAACAAGTATATAATCAACGCATTTTATATTTTGAGTTATTTTTCTTTATAAGTATACAAGAAAATGTGTTTAGGGTTTTGAAACCGTTCAGTGTAAATTAAACTGACTGTGTAGTTTCAAAGAAGAATTTTTATGATATATATTTTATTTTATTTGTAATTGTATATCATGGAGCTTGTAGCTTATTTTAAATCTAAAATCTTTAAAAGTGAACTAGACTTAAAAAAAAAAAAAAAAAAAAAAAAAAGACTGATTTTATCCTCTGAAAAAGTCATTTTTATTTGAGCCCCACAAAATGGAGTCGAATGGGTTCAGATCTGGTGAATATCACGGCGAATCGAGGCCCATGCCAGTGTCTTCTGGGTACCCTAGAGCCAGGATTCGGTCCCGAGGATTATCAAACACTCTCCTGCTTCGATGGGGTTAAGCTCCGTTTTAAATAAACCGCTTCTTGTCGAAATCAGGGGCACTTTGAATAATGGGAATGAAATAATTTTCCAAAACCTTCACGAACCGTTTAGTATTCACCGTGACTTCAACGAAAATCGTACCGATTATTCCATAACTGGACATTGCACACCACACATTCGCCCGTTGAGAATGGAGAGTTTTCTCGATCACGAAATGTTCATTCTCAGTCCTCCAAATGCGCCAATTTTGCTCACTGAGGAAACCATCCAAATGAAAGCGGGCTTCGTCGGTAAACCAAACTATATTCACATCAAAGTCATGTTCGTCAATTCTGTGGATAATAGTGTTGACGAAACACCATTCCTTTTCCATGACCCTGGGGCTTACTGTCTGTTGGGTTTGAATTTTATATGGGAAGACATACAGATCTTCAACAACAATTTCTCGCAGTGTCTCCCGGTTGATTCCCACCTGCTGTGCAGCTCCTCTGATCGATTTCCTGGGGCTGGATTGAAACACGGCGAGTGTATCGCGATGTTTTCAGGCGTTTTCACACTTTTTTGACGACCGACATTGCCAACATTGTAATCACGAACACAACCCATTCTCTCAAACTTGTGAATCAAGTTCTTGATTATTAGTACACTTGGACTGTTTGTCTTCAGCTTGAACTTGATCGCAAACTTCCTTCGAGCCGCAGTCGGGCTGTTATTCATCACATCATAAGTCTTCACAAGCGCTATACACTCAGACATGCTGTGCCGTGACATTTTCATTTGCAAAAGGCCGATGAAAACAAGGAGCGTGCATAAACGCATAATAAAACATTGAAATATATATCTTTAAAAATTTTACTAAAATTTTGCAAAATGAGAAATCAAATGTGTAATCTGAACTTTTATTAAATGTTAAATGACCGAACTACATAATTCCTCCTGTAGGCCTAGGACACATCAGGAGTCAATCGGCCTTAAAAATCCTACAACCAACCGAACTACATAAACATTAATACAAATTTTACTTAAATCGTCATCACAAAAAATAAAGCATTTAAATGAAATGTTTCGTCTACCGTTTAATTAAACTTTTGAATTTCTGTTTACATTTCGGAAATTTATCATTATTTTTATTTTTTATTTTTTACATTATTCGAACGTCTCATTTGAGAATTTCTAAATTCAGTAAATGACATTCGAATTAATGGAATTTGATCAGTTTAGAAAATGAATTTGAAATTGTCTTGAGAATGATAAACACAGTATTAAATATTTTCTTTCCCTTTCCAAAGAAATTGTGCGATTTAAAATTAAGGTTAGTCCAATGAATTATTTACATTCTCTTTGACGTTAAAAATATTTTTACAATTTATATTACGTTTACTTCATTTTGATAGAAAAAAAAAAAAAAAAAAACTGTTATACAAATTTAAAGGCGGTTAGAATATTTCTTTTTTTTTTTTTTTTCCAACTAAACGCATATGAATAAATTACAATTTGTATACAGGGTATAATATTATTTTAATACATTCAAAAACATTTTTATTAAATGAAAAATGTAATGAATAGTACAGAGACTGTATTTAGATGTTTAATTAAGGTAATGAAATATTACATACAGATCTGAAACATAAAGTTAGTTTATATAAAAATATGAAAGATGTTTATAATCACTTATCAAAATGAGCTTTTACAGTAATTAAGAAAACAAGATTTCAACTTTAAAGTAAGTTTGTTTATTCATTTTAAATCATGTCTGCATCTCTCTGTTTTCAGAAATATCATTTTTAATCGCTTATACCGAATCAATAATTTATGTCCTGCTATAACAATAAAATAAATAAAATAAATAAATAAAATAAATTAAAAAAATTAAAATTAAATTAAAAAAATAATAAATAAATAAAATAAAAATAAATAAATAAATAAACAAACTTATTGAGGAAACATTACATATGGGCTTCCCAAAAATTTTTGTTTATTCATTGATATATTAATAAAAGTATCTGTCAAAAATAAAATAAAATAAAAAAAATAAACGCTCATGTGTATAACAAAAAAGTTTAAAAAATAATAAAATGCAATAAGAAAAGGGGTGGATGGGTAACCGGATGTTTGTTTAAGGAAGTTGGGTGGCGTTGTTGGTTGGTTAGGTGGTTGGGATGATGAATTAAAATATTTTAAAAATATTTTTTAAAAAGGAAGGATTGCTGCATTTAATTTTATTGAAATATTCAATGTTTTACAAAAGTTAAAATTATGGATTAATTAAAATTAAATCATACCTAGATTACAGGCAAAATACATGTACGAATTCATTTAGTAGGATTCTCATTAAAAAATAAATAAATAAAATAAAATAAAATAAAATAAAATAAAATAAATAAATAAATAAACTCTTAACAAATTAAAACTTAAGGTTAACATTATAATTTAATTAGTTGAAAATTAATTTGAAATGAAAGACTTACAACAATACAACAAAACGTCTTACAAAGCCATTTTCAGAAACAATGATCTGTGTTTGTTCGTCTTTTAATTTTATTTTTTTTCTGGAAAATATTATTAAAAATTAGTATATTCTGCCTTTATTACATCTAATTCAATTCAAGGTAATTTTTTCTTCAAGGTTCATGTAATGATATTATTACTTTCTTCTATAGGTATATATAGAGAAAGTATTGGATTCGTGAAAATTTTTGAACTTTAGTTTTCGATGGTTTACACATTTTCGGATGTCCTGAACACAATTCGACAGTTTTTAGAAAATGTCTGTCTGTGTGTTTGTGTGTGTGTATCACGAATATTGTGGACGCTGTATCTCACGAACCAAAGACCGAAAATTAACCAAACTTGGTATTTAGTTGGACCCTGACATAAGCTGGTGCTGATTAGATTTGAGGATCGTTTACTCAACAGGTGGCGCTGCGATCGCATTTTTTCTAAATTTTTAACATGGCAGTATAGGGCAAAATTTCGTATAAATGTACATAATGAGCGTTATTTTAATCGTGTGATTGTAAAATTAATGTGAATTATTGGTAATAGTAGTAGTTAACCAGGAAAAAAAATGCCCATGAGGGGTATCGCTTCCCCCCGAGGGGTTATTACTCCACCCCTGGGAGGAGTAAATTTTCAATATGGTTACCTTTCGAAAGATCTCGTCAATACCTTTAAAACGAATGGTTGAACTATAGATCTGTGATAATTTAAAACAAAGTTATCGATTTTTTATTTATTTATTTATTTATTTTTTACTTTTAACGAAATAAAAATCGCATTTTTTCTGATAATTGCAAAAAAGAAAACTTTCCTTCGGCATTTAGTAATACAATTCTGTCAGATAAAAATCGTCTGCACTTATAATGAAAAATAATTTGATAATTTAAGAAACAATTTGTATTGAATAAATTGTGGGTAAAATTATATTGAAGAAAGTTATGTGGTGGCCACATCATACTAGTTTTTTTCTTGGAGTTTCAAGTTATGTTTTTTTTTTTTTTTTTTTTTTTTTTTTTTTTTTTTTGAAGGATCAAGTAATGATTTATTTTTTTGAAAAAAAATTCAAAAATTCAGGATAATTTCATTTGTTTCATTTCAAGGTAAATTTTATCGATATAACATGGAACGATGTACATATTTAAAAGACGTAAAAATAATTCTAATTTTAAAGGCCTAGATTGTTTTTATTTATTGTGTTGTAATCTGCTAAATATGTATATATATATATGTATTAATGTAGAAATTATGGGTGTGCTTTAATGTTATGAGGTGCATGTACAGCAAGCGGGACAACTGCAATACTATTTGTCAACTACAACGAGGATTCTGACAATTATTGTAATACATTAGGCAAATGACTGCTACCTGAAGACCTGTTTCATTCAATAAATTATTTTTCCTAAAGAGATAAAGCTTCCATATTTGTTTCTGAGGATGCAAAGCTCTGATTTGAAGCTAATTCAGTGAATTTACCGTATTTATACGCAAATAAGACAGATCTATCTCCGATAGAAAACTTATTAATATTTCTACTCCAAAAAGTTTACAGAAATAAAACACAATATCAGTATAATTAGGATCTTATGTTAGCCGTCAAACAAGCTTCCAATATCATTTCCGTAAGTACATCAGGAGAATTTTCAGAATCAGTGACGCTGTATTAATAATGATAACAAAATAATAATAATAATAATAAAAGGTGGTTTTATTCATTAATAATGGAAATATTAACAAATTTAAAATATTTCATTATACTGTTTTCTTTACTTCTTTTATAGTATAAATATTCATAAAGTGAAGTTTTATAAGATTCTAATTTATTATTTTATGTGTTTTAAATGCTATTATAAATATGATACTTCTAATGAAAAATGCAAAATGTTCAATTTGATAAATTGTATAAAGTGTATTTTGATACAATTATATATTGTCTTCAGATTTCTTGTATATATAAGTAAATCATTTTAAAAGCCTCGATATAATTTTATTTTTCATAATCCATCTCAACATTTAAAAAATAAAAAAAAATTATTATTATTATTCTTTTATTGATACTTTTTTTCATATATGTAATTGATTATTTATTTTAACTCATAAGTTATTTCTACATTAAATTTACTTTTTTGCGTCCTGCATTAAATTTACTTTTATATGTCCTTCATGTATTGCAATTTTTGAGTAGTTTACATGTACTTAGATTAATATTGTCTTATTATTTTTTTTTCGATTTTAGAAGTAGCATTTTTTTTTTTTTTTTTTTTATTTAGTTAATTGTTCATTTAAGCATATCTATATGATTTTCATGTGATATTATATATAAGTATGCATGTACACATTAACCCTAATATATTCATGCGCATGCATATTTTATATCTTATTTAAATATATATATATATATATATATATATATATATATCTGAGATAAATTTTGAAAGAATCTTAATTATCTAAAAGTATGTTGAGTAACACATGAAGGTCGCTCTTAACTTAAGTAAGAATTAGGTAGCAATCACATGAACTTCTTTAAAGGATTCATTAAATTAATTAGACTGTGTAATATTTCAAACTTATTTTTGTTCTAAAATGAATAGTTACAATAACATTCATGAGACAGTCTAAATTAATGTAGTTAAGCTGCATTAAATTAAATGCTAAGTTATATTTAAAAGGTTTGACGGTAAAAAATCTAAATTTTGTCTGCATAGATATAGTTAATGTTCCTGGCGTAAGTTTTAAACAATTATAAATTTTAGAGGATTTTTTATATATTTTTTTATTGTGTGTATGTGTGTGTGTGTGTGTGCAAGTTACACCAAATAATAGTCGCGCATTTCAAGCCAATGGCGATGCACTTAAATATTTTGGTGGGCATAAAATTTACTTTTTAATCACATTATTGCCAACAAAACTAATTTTTTAAATCAGCAAAGGACGTGCAAATATTTATTTTGTAGCATAGTAAAAAAAAATTCTAAAAGAATGTGCCAGGTTTCAATATTTACCTTTATATAATGTACGAAAAAAAAACTATTAACAGACGTAAATTAAATTTACTTTTTATCTTTTTGCCTAAAATAAGTGAGAAAAACCTACTTCCAATTTCTCCAAAACAGAACTCTCTCTCTCACTCTCTCTCCTTTTTTTTTTTTCCTTAACTTTTATTGCTGTTGAAAACTTATATTAAATTATGGATATTGCATTAAATTGCGTATAAATGTGAAATTTTAAAATTGAATTCATAAAAAACCAAAATTTAATATAAAAATATTTTCACTTTCTCCCACTTTTTTTTTTTTTTTTTGGTGTGCGTGTGTGTGTGTGTTCTTTTCTCTTGTTTCCTGTATTTCGATTTTATTCATTTCTACTTGGTTCTTGAATGCTGCTTCCGATTTGATCTACTGTTTGGTTATGTTGGTATTCCACCTTTTGATTTGGTCCTGCCTGCTGTCTTGCTTTTACCTCCAAGGTTGTAACACGTGTTTCTTGCCCTTGAAGAAGAAAGGCGACGTCCTGCTTAAACCGATAGTATTTACATTGGTGTGGAATGAATTTTTTAAATATTTTCCATAATCCTGGAAATTTTTCTTCAATTTGTTTAACTGTTTTTTTTTTTTTTTTTTTTTTTTCAGTAAAATGGAAATATTTTTAAAAATGAGATATTTTTTATCAAATAATTTTTTAAAGAAAATTTGTTAGTTTTATTTATTTATTTATTTAATTTTATTTCCAATAAAAACTTGAAGATTAACTACATATCACTAAAGAAAAAAAAAAAAAAAGTTTCTTTCTTTCAGGAATGGAATATGTAATATTTGCTTTACATTGTGAAAAAAATCTGTAACTGACATCTAGAATCTAAATTGTGGCTCTAGAAAAAATAGTTCCATGTCATCCTTATAATTCTAGCCCTTTTGAAAAGCGAGTTCTAGAAGCCCCTATTAGAATTCTTGAGCGTTTGCCTATGATCTCCAGGGCAAAGTTATTTAAAAATCTCTCCTAAAAAATGAAACTACAATCTTGGTGTACGACCCAATTCCAGAAAATTAAGCGAGAATTTCTGGCAATACAAAAGATTCAGTATATTCGGAATATTCAGAATATTGTTTCACCATCTGGAAATGTGTAAACAAGAAATTATTTCGTCTATTCAGTTGTCTTATGCGCATAGTTTGGAAATGTAAATTTTTAGTTATATATAGAGATATATTTTTGTTCTCAGTGTACTATATTTTCTATACTTAAAAAACAATTATTATGAATTCCAATAATTAGTGATCGTTGACAATTCAAAAAAGTTCCATTTTAGAACATTTTAAAAGAAAAAAAAAATAAACAGTTAACTACCCACTAAGATTCAGTTGAATTTTTTTATTGAAATTTTGCAAAAAAAAGTTTTGTGTATTTTTTATTACTGAGGAAAATGGTTAAAGAAAAAAAAAAAAAAAATATATATATATATATATATATATATATATATATATATATATATATATATATATATATGAGAAAGCAGCAATTTCTAGAAATTCCTTTACTTAAAAAAGTTTTTAGATTATTGGACACGATTTTTTGTAATGTACTTACAATCAAAGCAACCTTCATAATTATTATAACTTTCATTTTTCATATAACATATGTTCTGTACTATTCAGAATTTGTATAAAATTTTGTATCTCTCAGGTACAAGCCAAAATATGGGTCCTGAGTTGGTTAAAATTTAATCGGATAAAATTTAAGATTTTATAAGTTTATTTTTATTTATTTATTTTTGTTTTTCTCACAACAGTAACAGTAATAACAGTAACTGCATAATAAATTATTTTACTCGAATTTTCTTACTAATCAAATTTTCCAAATTGTCAAATTTTCCATTTTCAGTAAAATAGTCACATTTTTCCTGGAATATATTCTACCTCTAAGAAAGTTCTCACATACGTGCAGGCAAACCTGTGGGAGCTTCGTCTTGGAGAGGGGGGGGGGGAGGTATGAAAGGATAAAAATAATTAAGATTTTAGAATATCATTTTAAACTAACATTAAATAATAACTTAAAGAATATCCCATTAAAAATTCTAAACATTAATACTATTCTATAAGTAAAGTATTACTTGTAAAGTCAG
The DNA here is from genome assembly GCA_963930645.1 of Salticus scenicus. NCBI lineage: Eukaryota > Metazoa > Arthropoda > Arachnida > Araneae > Salticidae > Salticus > Salticus scenicus. The sequence goes on along the minus strand of OZ005656.1, from coordinate 224,285,037 downwards.
TTCCTCGCAAAATACGTTCGTTACGCGGGAGTCAGATTTGAGAACAAATTTTAGAATAAAAATTAATTTATCTAACACAATCCTTAGATTTAGCGGTAAAACGATGCAGATGAGCCTAGATATCTAAGGCTCAGCTAAGCTGGCCTATGAGAAAGCGTAGGCGGGAACTAACTCAGGTAACTGTCCAATTAGCAAGGATTTGAGGAATCAGAATTCGCACCGAAATAAGCGAGAACTCGCGAAAACAGGAGGCTTTCTGTGTATTTTTGCTTAATAAACGTAAGCTTGGATTAATAAACTTATGTTCAATCTTATTTCCTTATGTGACGCTTGCTAATTGAACCAGTAGCTCTGTGGGGTCCGCCGCAACGGCAAATCGACGGCCATGACACCGTCGCGTAGTTATTCCGGAACTAAGAGTGAATATCCGCTCAGGATGCCTAACCTCCGGCCAAGACTGCATTTTTTTACTAAATAAGGAATTATGAGTTAATATGAAAGTATCTTCATACTTTCTATGGTGTTCTATCATATAGTCAAGAACATTTAATATTACAGAACCTTTATCTTTACCTGTATGTATATATATATATGTGTGTGTGCGTGTGTGTGTGAGAGAGAGAGTATTAGCTAAGGAATGTGAAAAAAATCATTTTATTAAATATCGTAATTAACAGCATAAAAATTTTGTGAATATGAATACGTATAATACATATGTATATATATATATATGTAAATTTTGTGAATATGGATCAGTATAATTAATATATATGCATACAGGATATAGAACAAGTAAATTGTTCCACAAATTAAAACTTGACCAGAAAATGAAATTGGAGGATGCTTCACTAACCATATAATCATTAAATTTAAAATCTACTAAAATCTACTACTACAACTACTACTACTACTACTAATAATAATAATAATAATAATAATAATAATAATAAATAAAAAAAAGAAGCTTTTTCTGTATGTTTGAGTATTTTTAATTTAATATATATATATATATATATATATATATATAAGTCTGAAAGAAACTAATTTTGATACAGGACACTTTAATTCCTCGAAACTAGTTTGAAATAGGAAAAAAAAAATATTCTGATCAATCATTACAACAGACGACTACGAAACAAATAAAAACGTTTAATTTAACCTTTATTGTTCAACGAAAGAATATCACATTCCCTTTATCGAAATCAAAAGATTTCATCCCGAAATTTAATTCTCAAAGCAATAATCAAAGAATACGTTCGTTTATTGATCAAAGAACCAGATGTGAATTTGATATGTAAGAATCCAGCTTTTATAATAAAAATATTGGATTGAATTTTTTACATCATTTTCTCTTTTCTATAAGTTCTTGTGATAAAGCTATGAAAACTGAAAATCGTTAATTTTAAAATATATAAAACTGAGTGATCTATTATTACAAATTTTTTTCTATATAAAATTAAGGAAATCAAATATAACTATTATTTATTGATTTTATTTAAAAACCGCATCATGTCTGAACACCACTTTTACATTCCAAACACACTAAGTAAAATAATTGTCACATTTGATGTTAAATTTGTAACTAAGAGTACAAAATAAAAGTATTCCTCTTTATTGAATATCTTCCCCTATACATACTGGAAACAATTAAGTCACATTTATGACAGTACTTTGATTTTGACATAATTTTCTTACGAACATGTACTATAAAACAACAACAAATATAAAAAACTTAGTTTTAATACGAGGTTATGGTTAAATTTCATCGATGTTTATGTTTAATTTGCATAAAAATGAACAGTAGGAGAACTGGTATAATGTTTTTTTTTTTTTTTTTTTTTTTTTTTTTTAATGAGCAATTTTAATTTAATAAGAAGAATATAATTTTCAGACACACTGGAATTCCATACTGGAAAATAATGGAAATTAAGTTTAATTATATATATATATATATAGATATATATATTACAATCAATAAGAAATATTAACAAAAATATCCTTAAAAATATACGTCTTGTTTGCAGTGCTAATTCAGGTACTTTAATTCAATTGGTTATAACATATTGGTCCACAAGAAATAGGTGCATTAAACTAGTCATTAAAGAATTATATGTTTTTCTCCTTCGTTAAGCTTCTTTGATACTTTCATTTAAATTTATAAATTTATTACTGTGAAAATACATAATATATATATATATATATATATGTATATATATATATATCAATACAAAAAACCCTTAACGGGTTAAAAGTTTGTGACGCAGCACTGTGTTTCGCAGCACTGCACTTTATGGCTATAAGAATTAGAAATACGGGTCTTAAAAATAAAGATATCAAATTTTCTGTGACGCTTTGCTATTAATTAAAAATTACATAGATTTTCTTATTTGAATTTGCTTTTTTCTTCTATTTATTTTTACAGTGTAAACGCTATTTTCAACATAAAATAATATATAACATTTACTCACCGATAACTTTTCATTCACATCTCTCATAATATTAAAATATGTGTTTTAAAAGAAATGATATGAAATTCCAGCAAAGCAGTGAATTTACACTAAATGATTTGTTTTTAAATTCCACTGCAATTATTTTGTTTTGCATATTAAAGTGTATTTGCACATTGAAATATTGCTTTTAATTTTCTGATACACAGTCAAATATATCACTCTCATTAAGTTTATATTATGTACTTAAATGTATTTATTTCAATGAATTATTTTATCTTTTTCGTCCCGCCATCCAAAACTACAACTAAAAATTTCGCAAATGTTTTCTTTGCAGCACACTATCTATTTGCATGCGTTTTCAATTAATTTGGATAAGATGGCACAAAATAAACATTTTCATAAATTTTACTTACAGTTTTGGATAGCGTGACGCAAAAGATAAAATAATTCATTGAAATAAATACATTTCAGTACATAATATAAACTTAATGAAAGTGATATATTTGACTGTGTATCAAAAAATTAAAAGCAATATTTCAATGTGCAAATACACTTTAATATGCAAAACAAAATAATTGCAGTGGAATTTAAAAACAAATCATTTAGTGTAAATTCACTGCTTTGCTGGAATTTCATATCATTTCTTTTAAAACACATATTTTAATATTATGAGAGATGTGAATGAAAAGTTATCGGTGAGTAAATGTTATATATTATTTTATGTTGAAAATAGCGTTTACACTGTAAAAATAAATACAAGAAAAAAGCAAATTCAAATAAGAAAATCTATGTAATTTTTAATTAATAGCAAAGCGTCACAGAAAATTTGATATCATTATTTTTAAGACCCGTATTTCTAATTCTTATAGCCATAAAGTGCAGTGCTGCAAAACACAGTGCTGCGTCACAAACTTTTAACCCGTTAAGGGTTTTTTGTATTGATATCATTACTTTTTAGGGGCTAATGATTAAAATGTAAAATTAAAGGAGAATGGCAATGAGTTTATAACCCTGTACAAAAAGTGCAGTTTCATAGGTCACACCATATTACATTTTACTTCGAGCAAAGTAACAAACTAAATGAAATTTTAAAATTTTATGAAAAGTGATAAATAAAAAACTTTAAGAAAGAATATTTCTTGTGTGGTGGAAACACTCAAGATTACAAAGGCATAACATGGTATATTTTAAAAATGACAAACAATTTCTACAAAAAAAAAAAAAGAGAGAGAGAGAGAGAGAGAGAGAGATTTATTTTATTTTACTTAATGTTCAATTTCTTTGGTTCAACGGTTCATCTATTTCCAAACAAAACAATGATTCTCCAAACTCATTAAGCCCTCTCTCCTTTTTTTTAGGCTTTTAGAATTCCCAAGGTGTTCTCGAAACACGAGGGACGGGGGGGGGGGGGGGGGGGGAGACTTTAAACGAAAAATTTTCTTTCATATTTTTCTAACGAATAATTATGGAGAAAAACATTTTTTGTTAAAATGTTGTTTTGAAAAGGTCTTTGCATCAAACAAACAGAAGATTTCCCCCTCTCCTCAATTTTCACATTTACAAAATTAAAATTTGCCCATGTCTGACTCCTTGTGCCCCCTTCCCCCACCATACACATTTGTTTTCTTCTTAACTAAACAAAATCCCGTAAAAATTGTCGAAGACGTGTTTTACAGTTTTTAGAAATTCCGAAAATTAGTAGATATAGAAAAACAAACAGAATCTTGAAAAACAGTGTCGAATACGAATTGTATTCGATACTGTTTTTCAAGAGTTTGTATTAACTTCGGAAACACACTTTTCTAAAATCAATTAAATTAAATTAATGAAAAAATTAACAACTTGATTAGGTTTTCATATAATACAAAATGAATTTAAATCAGTTTGATTTAAAGTTGTTTTCCTAAAGGAATTGCGACTTTTATAATCTAATGCAAACACAAGTTCCTGTAACAATCTTTGTGTTATCAGTAATTTTAAGCAAGGCAAAATCATTTAATTTAGTATAAGTAATAATCGTTATTGTTGCTGGTTTGGTTATCAATCGTTGTTATTGTTGGTCGACTTTTAACTTTTTAAACTGATTAATTGATTAGTTTTGCAAAGTGAATATTCATGCCTCCTCCCTACTGTTAAATTTAAGAAAGAAAGAAAGAAACAATTATTATTTTTTAGGAATAGATTTGATTTAAAAGAAAAAAATAAATAAAAATAGAAAAATCTTTAAAATGTGAAACTTTTATACTGGTATTTAAGTAGCATAGTGTTTTAATAGAAATTTAATGAACAGAATAATTTATCAAATAATAGACTATATAATTATTAATTTATTTTACCAGTATGTTTTGCAGAAATATATTATTTTGTAAAATTAAGTATTATAATGTGAAGAAAAAAAAATAATTAATTAATATTTTTAAAAATATATTATGGGTTTAAATTTAAATTAAATAAAGATGTATTTTACTTTATTTAATTTTAATACTTATTTTACTAATTTTAATTCTGTTTTCAGAGTTTTTCCCAATGCATTTAAGTGTTTGGTAACCGAGGTTTTTTTTTTTTTTTTTTTTTTTTTTTTTTTTTTACAATATTATTTTATAAAGGTAAAAAAATAAATAAATAAATAACAGAAAACATGAAATTTTAGATTTGGATTTGATATAATTATAATTATTATAAGCTTTGTAAAATATTTCATTTACATACTATATTTTAGGAATTTAACTTTAAAAAAATCTTAATCTATTCAAATTTTTTTACAGCTCAACATTGTGTAATATGTATATATGTATATATATATACTAGAAATTTAATGAGCAAATTAATCAATTAATTATTCCTTTTTTTTTTTTTTCAGGATTTTTTTATTCATAGTTTAAGTGATTTGTCAATTAGTTAAAAAAAAAAAAAAAATACATATATTTGCATATGATTGTGATATTATCTATCATTTTTATGAAAGTAAAGAAAAAGGTTTTTGCTGTTGGAATCACTTTTTAAAATAAAACCAATTTTGAAAGTTAACGCCGTATCAACGTGAAAACAATGTGAACTGAATGAATATTTTTGATAAAAAAAATATTATATAAAATACAAATACCTAAATAAATAACTCATTTAATTTTTATATTAAAGAAAGAAAAATATTTTTTTTTTTTTGTCTTAAGTTTATTTTTTACACTAACTGCCGATAGATGGAGCCAAATTACCTATCTGAGATTGAATATTTCAAATGGAAGCGAAGTCTGTATTGTATGCATCCGCGAACATTCCAAACCGGATTACATTCTTTTCTTTTGAGTGATGTGAAAGATAAGAGTGTAATCCGCGAGGTAATATAGTTCCATTTTTAAAGTGAAATATATAAAAAACAAGAGTTTTTTGGGAAAAACGCAGCACGTCACGATTCTGATACAAAAGAAATGAATATCATATTACAATTTCATGAAATTTGTCCGAGCGGTTTTCGAGAAAAAAAAGTCACACAATTACCATTTTTCCTTTGAAGTCTTAAATTGCAATTCCAGATCTCAAAATATATAGAATGTGGAAGTGTGAAAATTTCAGGATAGTATCAGACAGAAGAAAAAAGATTATTCTGAAAATATTAGATCAGAATATTTCCAATTTGCTGAGATATTAAGTGTCGGCGTTTCCAAATTCCCTTCATGTTAAATTAGCTGTATATATGGTGTCGCAGGTAAGCTTCGTTTGAGCTTTGCTGCGTCACGGAGACACGGCCGTGCCTCATGATATACATATATATATATATATATATATATATATTTAAAAATGGATAAATTTGTCACACCAGGAAGAGTAGCAATTTATTTAAGGAATTATAGCAAAAATAAAACAAAATAATTTAATTGTAAAGGTATATATATAGAGCTTCGATTCTTCCTCTAATAATGTAAGTTATTATTATTATTTTTTTAAACATATCATTTAAGTGTTAGATTCATCATAAAATTATCTTACAATGGAGAAATTTCCGCAGAACACTTATTGCAAACTGAAGAATAAAAAATTGAGATAATTATTATTTCGATAGTTTTAGTGATTAATGGGAAATCCAGCCTTGACTTTTTGGCACACATAAAACTACATACAGCATAGGTGAGAAGTACATATTTTTGCTTTAAAGGGCTTTTATTTTCTTCTTTTACGCTATTCATTTCTTTTCTAAGTTTCTACTATCAAAAATTCAATATTATAAATGCATTTCTGTACCGCTATACAAATACATTATTAATCTTCTAAATAAATATTTTAGATTGTTCAGTTTTAAAACGTTGTATATTTATTTAATACACTTTTGAAAGTATATTCTGTTAATATAATTAATATATCCCATGTTTAAATTCATTTTATCGCTTGTTAAATTTATAGGCATACTATTGTGTGTTTTTTAACGAAAACTCTGTTATATTGCTCTTTTTACCGAAAGTGATACCCCATTGATACATAAATACATTTGGTGTCTCGTGTGCACATGTACAGTACATTCCAAAGTACAAGAAATTCCAAAAATTACCCGATTTACTTTAAAATTGGTACAAATAGTTTTATCAACATGGTACCTGTATACTTTTTTTTTTATTTCCAATGGCTAGGCAAAAGTTACAGAGGACTATAAAGATACGAATCGAATTATAGACAATATAACATAGAAGACCGAAGTCATTGCCTAAGGAGCGATCTTGCCTCCCAATATCTCGACTCTTCTGTAGAACATCGAAGAGCCCTACAACGGGACAGATGGTCCCGGTCCATTACTTCTGCAGAATCACAAAGTGGGCAAGTAGGGTCGTTTAAGATACCTATGCGCTTCAAATGAGCGGCAAGGCAGTCATGTCCTGTAGATAGGCGGAAAGTCGCAACTGCCTTACGTCTTGGTTTATCAGGAATTAGAGTAGGACTTAAATTCTTCCATTTCTTTAGAGCTGTACGATTCTCAAGATCTCGTAAAGCATTAGATGCAGATAAATTCTTTAAAAACAGCTTAATCCTCCAGTAAGAAATGGCTGTATTGGGATGTTGTAGTAAGGTGGCACCGCTTTTTGCAAGAAAGTCCGCTTGTTCATTGCCCCAAAGGCCACAATGGCCGGGCACCCACTGGAGAACAATTTGTTTCCCCTTTAAAGTGAGAGTTCTTAATGATTCTTGACATTGGGATACTTCTGGTGTTAATGGATGATCAACAGCGCTTATTGACTGGATGGCTGCCTGAGAGTTGGTACCTGTATACTGTTTGTTGTATATCGTGTTTGTGATTCGTGTACAGGAATACACCAAAAATGTTTATGGTCATAATTTGTGTTTAATTTAATATAGAAATACTGCATTATGCGAAATGAAATTAACGTACGTTTCTAAAATTCTTAAAATGCATTTTAAGAATTTTCCGTAAACCTAAATAATTTTTTACTATTAATTATTTTATTTTATTATTATTATTATTATTTACGAATTTGCCAATATATATTTCAAATTATCTGATTTATTAATAACCGTAACGTAATCGGTCTTCAATTTCATTACAGATAATTTAAAAACGTATCTTTAGTAAATATATTTTTTTTTAGATATGTACCATTTTAAAGGTGTATAATAAAATAAATTAGAAAATTGAATATATATATATACATATTAAAGAAAAAAAAAGTCACAGTCTTTGATTTAAAAAAAAAAAAAAAAAAAAAAAAAAAAAAAAGAGAAAAAGTAAATTACGACATATAAATCTAATTAAACTTTATTTGCAGCTTCCATGTCATTTCATCGCTTTTTTTTTTAATGCCCTAGAGTTTTATGCGTAATGATTTATTTTCTTTATATTATTTACTTGGAATGGTAATTAATCTCAGATTAAAGTTGACGGAAAAAAGTCACTTAAGATAAAATATTTTAGAAACTTTCTTTGATTTCTATTATTGCACATAGTACATTTTATTTGGAGTAAAATAATGTAACTTATAAGCATTTCGTTTTATAAATAATTATAATTCATTTTTCGACTCAGAGTTGTTTGAAAATTGCAAATTATTTATATTCCTTTTTTAATATTCAGTTCAGAAATGTATAGATCTTTCCTTATATTATGCAATCAATATTCTTTACTATAAAAGTTAATTTTTGATTTAAAGATATTTTGTAAAATAGAAGTAAAATGTGAACATTAATTTAAACATTTTATTTATTTATTTTTTGATGAAATCGTATTCATACACTATATATAGTCGTAGAATATGTATATACTTGTACAGTCATTTGCAAAAGTTTAAGACCAGTATAGTAGATTTTCAGTATATTAAGACATTGCATCATTTGCACAGATTATTGTGTCTTTTCATTTGTACTGGTTGCAAGAGACTCATTCTACTGCTATAATTCTACTCATTATACTGCTGCCCGTCATTTGTTTTCGGGAAAATTTTTGACCCTTAAGAGTTTTTTATTTTTCATACTTGGAGTAAGTCGAGGTTTCCTTTCAGGTTTATGGGATGATAAACCAGAATTTTTGGGCAAACTTCTTGAAATAGTATTCAAACTGACGATGGTGCCTTTTGAAGCCAGAAAATGTCTAATCGTATTGCAGGAGGTTCATGGATCTCGTACGACCGTCCTTATCACATGATGTTTACGTGCACACTTTTTCCTTTGGCGATCGCTTCACGTAAGGTCCTCAAATTTTCCGGAAACTTTAAATTTACTAATAGCTTGATGCACAGGTGTCTTGCTAACATTTACCCTCGAACTTATTTGACGTTCATAAAATCCATTTCCATGCAGTGCCATTATTTCTGACCTTCTGTAACAGTAAATGAAGGTTTTTTACACATTACAATAATTGCAAAACAACACTGTTTACGACAAAATCCAATAAACAATTTGCGATAAACGTGCCGAGCACCTTTATTCATAGCATTAAAATGCGTCTGACGCAATCAGCCCACGAGATGACGCAATAACCTGCACAAATGATGCAATGTGTTAAAATACTGGAAATAGGTTACTGCCCTTAAACTTATGCAAATGACTGTGGAATTTATACATACATATTTTATGCTAGACTTTTAAAGTTGGGGAGGACTGATGACGTTGATAATTTATTTATTAAGTACTCTCCTATTTTTATTACTTTTTTGTACAACTTATAAAGAAGTATTGTAATTCAGATTTGCGAACTGAATATTGTATCTATCATAGCTCAAAAACGAATGATCGTAGAATGTTGAAAATTTATATTTAGGACTGTCATGACATCTAGATGTAGACCTGTAAATTTGGTTTTGACACGATATCCCGTTTTGGAGATATCTTTGATTTTGCTCGATATTTCGTGAGTTTTGCGTGTATGTACGTGTGTATGTTTATCTCCCATAACTCCAAATCAATTTGACCTAGAATGTTTCAAAAATCTAGTTGTGCACAACTCTTTTTGTGTCTTTGAGTTTTAAAGGTATAAACGAAAATTATATTCAAATTAACGGGAAATTACAAACGTTTTAAATTTTATATACCACTTATTGTCACAGAGATTTTAAAAGAAGTTAATTTTACAGACTATAATGATTTTTTTTAAAAGTTGTCAACATTTTCGCATGTAGTAATTTGTAAAGACAAAAATGGGTTCTAGTCAACGATTGATTGAATAAATCGTTAGATAAATCTTTTCTCTGCAAAATAATAATAATATTAATAATAGTAATAACAATAAACGAATATTTCTCAAACAATACAATAAAATAGTCATTCCTCACACACAAGTCACGTAAACACGGTTAAATACGCTTCAGAACTGTAATTTCTCTGCTTCAGGAACAATGCTCGACCACACTGTTCAAAGTCAGAATAAAATTTGAATTCATCGAGCGTTATGTCAGTGGATTATAGAATTTTCAAGATAGTTCTGCTCAAGAAAGTAATGAATCATTTTGAAAAATTTCAGAACTCTACTCTTATTGAAGTTAGAGATTCCGAAATTTGGAGATCCTAAACAACCACTTTTCGTTAAATTTGAATAATAAATTGCCTAATTTGGCGCTTAATGAACGTTCCCCTTCGAGGAAATAATAACAATAATGATAACAATAATAATAAAAACTACAATCAGTTTCTATTTTTACTATAAAGTAGCATGTAAATAAATAGGCAAGTTCTAGTAAGCAATCCTCAATAATGACTAACCATTTTTTTATACTCTTATTAATAATTGCTAGAACTCCTGAAAAAGTTAGCTTTGTAGTAGAAACTAATGAATATTCTCGGAGAATTCCGAACTTTCTTCATATTGAATTCAGAGCTACTACACTATGGTAACCTTACATTAGCATTTTCGCGATATTTAGTCGCCACATCGCAAAATCGAAAACAAGAAAAAAAATCTTCTTTGGCGAGGAACTTGGCGACTTATCGATATTATCGACCAAATTTTGTGGAAAGTATCATTTCAGAAGATCCAGAATTTGTAAACACTTTCTCGTTTTTAACTGGGTTAATTGTTTTGTTATTATGTATCGTTTCTTGATAAGAACTTTTGAAAAAGAGAACAAAAGAAAGCTATCTATACTCGAGTGAATTATATTGGATTCTAAGCTGCACATTTTTTAGTCACGAATTCTGTAAGAATTTTAGAAATACTATTACAAAACAAGCGAAATTCGTTCTCTGCGGTATATATAATTATCGTGACATTTGTTGTTGAAGTAATGGACTAACAATTTTTTAGCTTGTTTTCAGGAAAGTTTATAGACTGTAAACACCTGCCGGTTTATTATTTAATATTTTCAAAATAATATGTATATTTCAAAAGGTGTATAAGGATGCCATGTTGAGTCGAAATTAGTCTTATTTAAATGTGTTTAGTGACATTATTTTAATTTATTAAAATTTTATTTTTCCAACTGAGGGAAAATAATGCCGGACCTGTTGTCCAGGCATTATTTTCACTCAGTTAAAAAAATAAAATTTCAATAAATATGATTTTCTTCCACAGTTGATATTGTGATTTTAATAAAAATTGTATTATTTTAATTGTTATGTTAATATATTCCTTTATATTTTTTTCACAATTCAATATTCATCTATATATATGAAGCTGATTGTCTGTCTATCCGGACAATTTGTTCGCTATACTGTTCAACCAACCGCTACAAAAAGTGGTAGATTTGTTATTTAGGACAAAATATAGCTAACGCTGTATTTTTAATTTAGTCGAATAACTGGATTAAAATATATCAAAAAGCTCATTGTATATTTAAACTGATTGGAAAGAAAGAAATATTTAATGCCAAAATAAACAAATAAAATACATGTTTATTTATTTATTTTTCCGAAATAAAATAATTTTTTTCTCAATTTCGCGTGAATAACAATAAAAATTAGAAAAAAAAAAAAAAAAAAAAGTTTATTTATGGTACGAAAATTTGCACACTTTTTCATGAGAAATTCGTATGTAAATAAATATTTTCGAACAGGTATTTGGCGTTAGATTAAAATTTTTATTTAGTTAAGTAGTACTTTATTTATTTTTTTCTGAGCAAAAGCAACATATATATATATATATATATATATATATATATATATATATATATATATACTTTATGCGTAACTTATGAATTTTTTTTTATGTTCTCACCTTAATTTAAAATAGTTATAATTTGATTTAAATTATAACTATTTGGTTGTAAACAACTATTCTTGTAATCAAGAGACTCTTGCTTAAGGTTTTCTTTAAATCCATTTCGGGCGACATTTAAGAACTGGTAAGTTAATCCTACCAGCCGAAGCGGGCTCTATATTCTTGATAATTGTAAGAGGGGGTTCAATCTACTGACTATTTAAGTTTGTCCTTGTATTTATTTATGAATTCAATAGCATTCCATGCTTTGTATGATGTATTTATTTTTGTACTTTATTTATGAATTTAATTGCATTTTATGCTTTGTATTAATTCAATTCGTTTGTTGCATGGTCTTGCTTCCATCTGTGCGAAGTTGGGGGCTAGAAACGTGGTTTTTTTTTTTTTTTTTTTGCTAAATTACCAGCGTTTTGTCAGAAACTTTTCATATTTCATTCCCTACATGGAGGGGCTCGCATGAAGAAGTCCCTCATGTATTTTGGGATTAATGTTCATTTATGTTAGTTTGCTTATATATATATATATATATATAAAAAGAGAGAGAGAGAGAGAGAGAGAGATATTAAAATTATTTTTTCAACAGATTTTAATAGGAAATAAAAAAATATATAAAGACCATTATTTTTTTTTTTTAATTAGCTGTAAATTGTTCATTTTATCTTGATTCAAAAGGAAATAGACAAAATTCGACTATAGGTCTAATAAACTATAGGTCTGCTTCCTAATAATTAGTTGGATAATAACTAAAGAAACATGATTTCCTTCATTAAAATAATTAAGATTTTAAAGTGTTTCAGTATAAGATGAATTTGAATATATTTGTAATATTTTAACTATGTATATTTTACGCAGTATGTATATAAAATAATAAATGTATTTCAATAAAGCTGAAAACATTTGCTGTAGTTAAAATATATTTAATTCTAATATACACTTTTAAACGTTTTACATTCTTTTCTCTCTATTTAAATAGTACATTTTTCTTTTCTCTAAAAATTAAGCCTTAAATGTACAAATTATTTATTTGCTGTATTTAACTTTCAGATTCAATTTTCAGATTCAATTATTTATTTATTTTTTATTTTTTTTCCCAAAAATAATAAACTTGCTTATGCTGTATTCTTAAACATTCCGAATAACAAATAAAGTATTCCAGCACCACATAATCAATATATCTGTCACTTCTTTGATAAATGAACCAACCCTTAAAAACTCCTGCATTACCCTCTAGTTGAAATAAATTCTTGCATGTTTCCTTAAATGAAATTCGAAGATTTATAAAGAAAAGTGAAGCCACAAACTAGTGAAAAATTTGATTGATGGTTTTTCATATTGAGAATTCTCAATGAACTATACTGAGAACTTTGCGAACTTATTTTATATTGCTTTAGTTTAATGACTTTTTTTAAGCTTGTAAAATTATTGTAAGAACATATATTTGCCTGGTCAGTGTTGTAATCAGTACTATCGGAAATTGTATAGCATCGAATTATAATAATATAATAATTTCCTTATTGTATATATACTTTACACGCTCATTATATTTTTGCAACTGTAATTATTATTATTATTATTATTATTATTATTATTTTTAATGTAAGAAAATTATTAATAATAAATAAAATTGATATATGACCTATTTTTTTTTTCATGTAAACGTTTTGAAGTCTCTTAATTTCATTTGTATCTATTTTAACGGTGCATTTTATACGTGTGTATATATTTAAATGATCACAATACGGTTCATTCGATTAAACTTAAAATTGGTATGCTTGTATCGGTCGCCATTTATAATTTATAGTTCTCTTACAGAAAAAAAAGAAAAACTCTTTATCATTATGAACTATGGACTAATTTTTTTTTAATGTCTATAGAGACCAATGCTACAGTTCATTTAACTGAAAATTGTTAGTTATGTTAAATGTCACTGTGAGGATAGGAGTTTAGAAATTATAAATCTTTCACAAGGATACCAAAAATGTTCTTATTATTAAGATTTAGGGATTCAAATTATTTTAAGTGCGCAAGCTTATAAAAAAAATATATTTTATAAATAAATATAATATTAGATAGGTATGTTATAGGTCAATATCACGTGGACACTATATATATATATATATATATATATATATATATACACATGTTTCTTGATTGTAGGACTCGTTTTTAGAGAAAGAGTTTCTTACCTTTAAGAGCAATGGACTCAAACAATTTGTAGTATTTTATAAATATCTTAAAGGTTGCAGCTAGAAGTAGGTAGCTTTTTTAAGTATGACCACATTGCAGCCTATAAAGATTTCCATGAGTTTAGGATATTTACTTATTTTTTAGGGCACATATAAAAGTGCATTAGGAACTATGGATTCAAACTATTTAAAATCGGTAGCACCAAAACGTCTTATCTAATTGAGTTATATATCGCTACATATTTTATAGTTCACCATTAATCGAACTATATAGATTTTCATGATGTAAAACTTATGATTTACAGGAATATAAAGATAAATACACATAATAACATTACGGCCTAGGGATTTAAACCATTTAATATCTTATAAACTCTAATTTTCAGCAGAATAAAATTAGGTAAACATATTGTAGGTCATCGACGATAAAGCTAAATACACTTTTATGAAAGTAGAACTTTTAGTTCTTATATGGATGTACGAAAAATAAATTTTATACATTGGTGTCTATAGACTTAAATTAATTAAATTAAGTAAAGTTTAAATGTTTTTAACATTAAATATATCTTATATTATACAAAGCTGTGTTTGCAGGATTATTATGTGAAATCCTAAGGTTAAACCATAGTTCATTAAGGGAAAAGTATAAAATAATATACTTACACTAGTTTTATTGAGTCTTATTATATGAAGTTGAGTATTATAATTTTTTTTTCCAGGAGACTAAAACTAATACAAGTTTAGAAATTCCGCAATAGAATGGTCGTTACTGACAATTGCACTTTTTAAAATTTTTACAGACACAAAAAATTCCAGTCAGTTGCCTTTCATTGTACAATAATAGATGTTGTGGGAAATATTCAAACCCTCATTTGTAAATAACAATTTTGGTTAATTAGTGTACTAATTCGATGATTCGATTTTTTTTAATCATCTGATAACCAGCAAATGTTCAGAAAGTCGAGTTGAACCACTCTAGATAAATTTTTAATAATTTATTCGGATAAACCGTAGATAAAATTTTACTTTCTTTACTTCAGTACATTCTCCTAGCTTTGAAGTTATTTTAAAATTTGACCGTCATAAAATTTAAAACTATTCCGATCTTTTAGATTGGTCCAGTTACGATTAAGCATTAAAGAAGCGATACGATTATGACGTAAAATGTTATTTAATTGGTCAACCAAGTTTCGATTTTTCAAATTATAAATTCAGCTGCCATATGGATTTTTCGTCTGCAAAAATTGCATTTAATACATTTGAAATGCACACCTTTTTAAAGAAGTTGAACTTTTTATGTTGAAACATCTCCTCAAAATTTCATATTTAGATGTGTATTTAAAAAATAAATAAATAAATAAAGCCAGATAATGCTAGCTATTAGCCAGGACGGTATCGCTGACATTTGTTCGAAATTGAAATAATCGTATTAAGGTTCATTCTTAAGATGTGATTCTCAATAAATTTTTGAAAGCCAAAATGATGTATATATATATATATATATATATATTAAATAAATGAACGATTTATTTATTTACTTTGCAGATACATTTATTAACTATGGGATTTCTGTTATGTGTGGTTCTTTAGTTATTTCTTTTCGTCAAATTGATTTTTATTATAAAAGTAATTTAATTTAATTCTAAGAATTTTTGACTTAGCAGCGGCGAAAAAAAAAAAAAAAAATTCTAAAATTAGGATTATAATTCAAATATCCACTATTTAAATATCTATTTTTGAAAAAAAAATAATAAATTAATTAATTAATTAGAAACTTATTATTTTGGAGGACGGTGCTGATGCCATCTTCTGATTGAAATCAAAACCATCATTTTAAGTAACAATTATAGAGCTCTATTCTAAATAAATTTTTGACGGTCAAGATTATGTATAAATTTAGATTTTCCATTCATTATAAATCGTTTGAACTCGATTTCTTTTTCGTTTTTTTTTTTTTTTTTTTTTTTTTTATTATTACTGGAAAACTATATTTTCAAGAAATAGAATTATGATGCAATTACCAAAGATTATTTGCTTATTTTCTTTTTATCAATATAATATGCATCTGTGAAATAAAATTTTCTAGTAAATTATTATTGTTTTACTATTATTTTATTCTTGAGGAATCATGGGTATACATGCAATCTATTTATTTTAAAAGTTTTTTAGCTGCTGAAGCATTAATTTCAAGCGTATAATCACCTAGAAATTAGGACTTTATATTTTATAAATAAATTTTTTTTCATAGATTCAAACAATATCGGGAACTTAATAGTCATTTTCTCTCATGAATAATATTTATAATATTATTAAATAATTCCATTATTTTTTCTAATATTATTATGCCTGCTACATGCATGATACTTTATTATCAGTAATAACTAATAAAACATATCGTAATCTAATATGTCAAATATCGTATTTTGAATGTGTGATAATAATAAACAACTTTCAAGACATCCTTACTTTACATGTATATCAGTTGAGAACGGTAGTTTTTATGTTATTGCATAGTTAGAAAAATTACAGTAAAACGTTAACATTCTAAGCATTTTAAACCTAAGTTTACAAATAATGATGAAGAGAAATTCTTCTCACAGATTATTATTATTATTATTATTTGCAAAACATTAATTTTAATATCCAATAATTTTTAACAGTTTCCAATTTATATTATCTTTAAAAGTACTTAGAATAAATGTCCGTAATTTGATTCCATTAGTAAATTCATAATTACAATATTTTATTACAATTTTTTTTAAACTTAAGGATAATTAATTATAGAGCTGCTTTATGTGTTCAAAGTATTTTCTATTAAATTACATGGAATGGTTAACATACTTTACGAGTTTTACTATGATTTCCATCTATAATAAAGTTCTAATTTTCCTTGTAATTATCTTACTTATCATCATGTCTGAACTTTTAAATAATTTTGGAATTTCTTCTTTAATTAACCTGCTTACGAAGTTATTAGTGGAATGAACTGGCGATTTTTTTTTAATTAAAAGGAAGAAGAGTTTATGAAAATTGTTAAGTTCAAAATTTCTCTAATCAATTATTCTTTCTATCAGTATAGTTCCAATTAATTAGAAACCGGATACTCTCTTTGTAAATCTGTTAAAATATCCCAATTAGGGAATGTAGTTTTTCAGTATTATCAATGAACAAACAGAAAAATTGAGGGTGTTAGTAATTAAATAGCATCACTTATAAATTTATATTTTATAAATGGCTGTGTTTCATTATAACAAAGTAATAGACTTTGTTGCAGATTGTTTTTAAAAGTGAACTTTTCTTTATTTTGTAAATTTTAATTAATCTTTAATTTTAATTTTACATAGAATATATATATATATATATATATATCCATACAGCACAGAATGTTTCATTTATCTTGCAAAAAGCTTACAACCTTTCAAAAACGTAACACGTTTTGGTATGATCTCTGATACCTTTCTGAAACATTCGCCCGTTTTGATTTTGTATCTGTTAAGTGATTGTAACGTTTCTGTTACGTATCTGATTTTTTGTTACGATCGCGAACATCTCTTCGTTTTTAGAACTAATCGGAAAGCAATCTGAACGTTTTTAAACGTTTCGGATTTGTTTATAATATTTCAATGTTATATGCTTGTTACGTTTCTGGAACATTTTGTGCTGTTAGGGATTTATATATATATATATATATATATATATATATATATATATATATATATATATATATATATATATATATATATATATATATATATTGTTATATTTAATTTTTGTTTCTATTCGAAATAAATTAATAAAGTATTTGTGTAATATAGTATATATATATATATATATATATATATATATATATATATATAGTATATATTAATGACTTCAATCAACTTTGTTCATTTGTATATATTAATGAAATTCGACAAATAAAGCAAAATATATAATAATAATATATGAGTCCTACAATACTCATCTAACATATAATGATAAGTTCACAGTTTTTCACATTAGAATAACATGAAATATTCATACTTATTTACTGTAATATGAATGCATATTTTTAAACCTAGTAAGTGAACAATAAAAAGGATATCCTTAAGATAAATACATTTGATTAAAAAAATGCAGAAAAAAACTATGTTTTTATTCTTATTTTCAGTTATATATATATAATTTTTTTTTCTTTGGGTGACGGGGATGGGGGTGGGGAAGATGTAGACATATCGGCTTTTGACAATATATACATATATATTAGTACCGGACGATATTGACACTTCTTAAATCGATATATCGTTCATTTAAAATACCGATATAATGATAAATCGATTTAGTGCCCTGTTGCCAACTCTAGAGATTTCTCCTTACAAGTAGGGTCTCAAAGGACTTCAGAATATTAGACGAATTTTATATTCTTAGGTACTTTTCTAAAACTTTATATAAGATTTTACATGTAATTTACTTTTACCACTTTTTTTCATGCTTTTTCACAAAAAGTATGAACATTTTGAGATATATCAATTTGGATATGGCAAAATTTGAGTTGGCAACACTGATTTATAGTGACTCGTTTAATATAGAACATGAATGGTGGAGAGATAATTTTATTTATTTTACTCACATTCATATTTTTAAAAAGGTATAACACAACACTGTATATATTATAAATCTGATTTATTTAATTTGAATCTGTAATCTTTCTTGAAATAGCAACATATTGAAGCATTTTATTATTATTATTAGAATTTTATATATTATATATATCCAAACGCAATTGCAAACGGTTTTTACCTCTATTTAAATGTTAAGCAAAAATTAAAATAAAAAAATTACATTATGACCACATTAATGATAGCATTGTTTATAACTATAGATTTTTTTGAGGGAAAAAAATGTATTTTTTTTTTATGGGTTCAGTGTTTTTAATTGAAAAAGGAAATTGCAATAAAAACCCTTTTCCGATATTTTTTAACAATAGTGAAACTATTGCCAAAATATTATATTTATCCGCTTTGATAGGATGCAATATTGATCCTTACCGACAGTCAAATTCCATATTATTCTTTGAAGCAATTTTTTTGTATAATTCTATTAGCCAACGTATTTATTTTTAAATTATGTGTTCACATTTTGGAAATTTCGAAAAGTTAAATTAGTTCTTGTTTTTAAAAATTGTTATATTTTATTTTGGAGCTAAAAAATATAAAAATAAACTAAGTATATTTTTGAAAGGTAAATGAATGATAAGCTTATAAATATATATATAACCATAACATAAATCAATATTTATTAAATAAATTAATAGTTGTGTCAAAAGTTTTCGTAAATTAAATTTAAGTAATTACACGTATTTACACAACGCACACAAAAAATTAAATATTTACAAAAAAAATTATATTCACTTGCAATGTATGTTTCTTTGCAATATATTGTGACTCAACGGTAAAAACCCTGAAAATCAGATCCTCAAATTAGAAAAAACCAAAAATATCAAATAACACTCAAACAATTTAGGCCAGAAGCCCTCAATCTTTTTACATTTCCTTCCCATATCACCTGGATAACAAATAAACAACCAATAAATGCAAAAAATAACTTTATAGGAAATATGAAAATACAGATGGGTTAGAGTAAAAACCCTGAAATCAGGGGTAAACCCTGAACACAAACACCCCTGTTTATATTATTAATTTTTAATACATTAAAATATTTATAATTCCCCTTTTTATACAAAGGGATTGCAAAATTGCAATCAGCAGAAAATCACTAATTTGGAAAAGCTTCACATTCGATAATAAATTTCTATAGATCTTGAAAGTCTCAATCAATATAATTCTTAATTAAAATTTTATAAAATATAATTCTTAAAAAAAAAAAAAAAATCCCGAGCCTTTTTTTTTTTTTTTTTCTTTTTTTTTTATTACCGAAGTTAAAAATTCAAATAAATTACATCATACATTACAAATTACAAAAAGACATAAATGATTATCAGTTTGTAGAGCTCAATATGGGGAATTAAAACTGGTAAAAAAGCGAATAATACGGTGCTCTTGAAGAAAAAAAAATCTATGAACTCTCACCATATTAAAAATTATTTTTTAAATATTCATGCTAAATATTATGTAACTGATTTCCTAGTAAAGAAAAACATATTTCAATATCAGAATAATCATATTTTTAAGATGGCTCTATTGTTTAAGTTAATTTATTTTTTATAATGTCCATTTCATTACTGAATAAATGTTATTTAATTAAATAAAATATTAATAAAGAATAATTAACTACCTAACAAACACAAAAACTGGAGTTTCTTATTTTCAGGTTACAAGAACACGGGGGAAAATGCGTGTGTAATTCGACGATCTCAGCAAAGCAAACACGTTTTGAATGAATGAATATAAATACATGTAGGCAAAACTTTATCAGTATCGGTTTTTATTTGACGACTGCACATGCGTAACACAAAACCGAAGTGACGGCCAGAAAGTTGCGGTTTAAAAACCGATGTTGGCTTTTGTCGAATGATGGATTTAACATTATACAAGTGCGCTTGCGCAATACTAAATCGAAACGATTAAACATTCATAAACATTTCGCTAAACAATATTTCAATAAACATTTCGCTCTTGAACTCTCCCCGGTTTTAGAGCCGAGTGAGTTTGGGTATCGCACATCTGCGCATGCTTTAACTAAACCGATATAGCCCTTGAATGAATACAAATCTGGCATTATTCCAGCATTTAAGATCGGTTTAGCGTAGAAACAAATGCTCGAGTTTTTTTATGTTTCTGCATCGATATATCTCGAAGATAAAATATTTAAATCGAACAAACGATATTAGCATTGAATCGATATTTTGTGTTACATCGATATAAAGCACAGTCCTAATATATATCTATATATATATAGAATACTTTTATGCCCGTATCTGCTCCCCCCCCCCATCTGTTCCTGTCTCAAGAAGCATATTACTTGATCTATTAGCACCAGCATATTACTTGATCTTTAACAAAACTTCTAGAAATATCTAATTTTTTTTTCTTTTAATGTTGTCGCTGTTATGTAATAAATAAGTAAAACGTGCAAAGAATGATTTCTTTAGTTTTCAACAAGACATGAATTGGGACATTTCTATTATGAACTGTCAGTTTGATTGAGAGTTATCGTGCTTTATCTTTTCAAGAAAGAATTAAGATCATATCGAGAAATGGTGTCATGCTGTCAACAACAAAAATTGATGTTATCTATCAAACAGTCATTATCTATAACATTACAATTCTACAAAGTTTTTTCACCGAAAGCAAAAGCGTGGGGACTGCAGAATAATTCATTGTTATTTTTATTTTTAATTTTATTTTTAATTTTTTGTCATAATACGTTTTAGGAATGACAGATAATAACAATAAGATTAATAATTGTTTTGATATTTTTAAGCCATTTATAAAATTGTTTTATTTTATATCTCTCATTAATCTATGATTCCTTAAAATTTCCATATTTATTTACATATTTTACTTTATTTATCTTCTTTTTTTTATGACAAAAATAAATTGTTTTTTATTGTCGCTTGAAAAATTGCAAAAATATTAAAATATATCAAAAAGTAAAACATAATAATTAAACTACATTAAAACATTTTTTTATTAATTAAAATAAGTAAATAAATAAAATAAATTAACTAATTAATTATACGGTACGCGTTGATTACTCCACGCTTCAAAAAAAAAAAAAAAAAAAAAAAAAAAATAAAATTCGATCCCTAGTGCCATTCTTGCTGATTGCTATGTAAAATGACCTCCTAAATCCGAATATGACACGCATTTTGCCCAGTCCTCCACCATTTTCTCGAGACATGGACTCTACTGCATATTTTTTTTTTCACTGTTTGGTAATTTTATGGCCATGTATTTGATTTGGAGAATAAAAAAGAATTAATTTAACATTTAAAAACTAAACAAAATATGATGTTTAATAAACAACCTTAATAATAGATAAAAAAAGAAAAGAAAAGAAAAGATAGAAGGAATAAAGTAATGTAATACATAATTACAGCGGCAACTCCTCCCCCCCCTTAATTTTTACCTTACCGCTAATATTAATGTTTTAGAATTTTCCAACTCTGTAGCCCCTCAGAAGATATAAAAGTTAAAATAATCCTTCCTCCCCCCTCCCTAAAAATCAAAATTATAGTCATAAAATTACCGAAAAGTGATAAAAATAGGGAGCTGTCCCCAAAAAACGGCTGGTGATAAGACAAAATGAGCGTCATTTTCGGATTCAGGAGGCCATTTTACATAACAATTTGCAAAAATGGTGTTGGGGGAAATTTTCATGCCAATCAGTGTTATTAATACTTTCCAAATGTACGTAATTGTTGCATCGTATAACTTTCAGTGCGCTATGTCTACGCAATCACAAAACGGAAGATAGTAGTTCTGTAAGGAATACAAATAGACTAATTAAATTCCTAATCCTTCTTAAACATTGTTAGAAAGTTTTAAAAATGATTTAACATTAAAAAAAAAAAAAAAAAAAAAAAAAAAAAAAGAAACGAAGCCCTTGATATATCTGAATATTTTAGTGTAGTCCTGAACATCTGAAGATTAAGGAAGTATTATTCTATATAAAATATTATTTTAGCATATTAACAATAAATATGAATTTCTGTATGATTTTTACAATAGAAAGTTTCTTTAAACGTAATTTATAAAAATGTCTGTCCTAAAATGCAATGCATTGGCATTTTTTTGGGTGTCCGTGTACACAAACAAGTTACGCAGGACCTATTAATGCCATTTAAAATAGAGAACATACCAAAGTGAATTTAAATAACATATATATATATATATATATATATATATATATATCTGTATATATATATAAATTACGTGTCACGATGTTTGTCCGGGGTAAACTCCTAAACTAAGTAACCGATTTTAATGAAATTTTGCACATTGTGTGCAGTTTGGTCCAACTTGAGAGATAGGATAGTTTTTATCTCAATTTATTGTCACAATATTGTTTTATTGCAATTATTTGTTAATTATAGACCTTTATTAAAGTTGCTCCAAAATATCTGTGAGTTCCATAAATTTAATTGTTGCCAGAAAAAAAAAAAAAAAATACGTGTTCATTTTCTTTCGACATAAAAATAAATACATTTAATCAAACGTGAACGTTAAAAAATTATAAAAAGTTAAATTATGCATCTCACGAAAATTGACGTCATAATCAATTTAAAGATTTTATACACATTGATAAAGTGCTAATGTAGTTCTATCATAGATATAGTAATATATATAGATCTCTCATCCCCATGTTATCGTACAAAGATTTTTGATGCCAAAAGAAAAAAATAAAATAAAAGCTTTGGAAACAGCCATTAAGTGGTATTGAAAAAAAAAAAAAAAAAAAAGAAAAAAGAAAAAGAAAAAAGAAAAGAAAGAAAGAAATAAGAATTCGAAACTGTATCTGGAGTCTTCCATTCCCCTTTAGCAAATAAATTATTCATAAATTTTATTTGCTAAAATATTAGTATGTATTCCCGTGTGTATTCACTCGGGGAAAGACGGCCATATTTTGGTAAAAACGTCGTCTTTTCCCAAATGAAAAGGAATAACTTTTTTCTCCCCAATGATCACTCTATTCTATATATGCTATACTATATCTATGAGTTCTATACGCAAGCGAAGTGTGACTCACTGACCGTCTGTGCAGCCATGAAAAAGATTTCCTATGTTAATTGCCCACTGGATTTTATGTAAGAAATTATTAAAAATCGAGGAAATTTATTTCCCGATTTTAATCCTTATATTTGGGTATAGATATGTATTAGTTATCGCGGGTGTTAGATTGAATTATTTTGCTGTCAAATTGACAAAATTTTAATTTTAAATTTCAAAACTCTGTCGCCCTTGGCTTTTATTATAATTATTATTATTATTTCGCGATCAAAAGCGTAACACGAAAATATACATGCCAGATGTATGCATTGTACGAAAGGTAATATGTATTATTCATTGTACGTATGTATGACATGTAATATGTATTGTACGAAATATTGTTTCATATTATTCATTACTCTTTTAATGTAAGTTGTTAAAATAATTATGATTTTTGAAAGGAATTAAATATTTTCGCCAGATAATTTGGCGACATTCTTTTTTTTTCGCCAAGGATGACAGAAATGAAATCTATTCCGCTGCAAAATATTAGAATCTTACATCAGATATTTTATTTAGACATTTGAAAACAAATTTGACTTCAAACTATGATAGAATATTTATCATTTTCCTTTTAATTAGTATATTATTAGTATATTAAAATTTAAAAGCATGGTATATAAAAAGTTTTTTTTTTTTTTTTTTTTTTTTTTTAATCTTATAATTATTCTTATCTTAATCCTCAATGTTTCCCATCTTTATTAACTTGAATTTACTATTAAAATTTTAACATACTCAAAAACTTCTCATCACTTCGTTAAAATACACTAAACTTTTCCAAAATCTTTTTCTATTTAAAATGATACATGTTTTTACTTTAAATGTCCAATATTTCATAAGATTTCCAATTTTAAAGTTTTAAAATATTTATCAAATTTACTTATTTTTCTGGTTTAGCCTTATTGTTTTTCTTTTTATAACTACAGCTGTTGCCCTCTTTAAAATATTTAAAATTATGAGGTCATTTTATAGTAAAATTATCCATTATAGCATATATTATATTTCACTCCTCCATAAAAATTGATTTTAAAATCGTCTGTTTCTTTTATACTTTTATTTTAATAGAATTTAATTTATATATTAGTCATTTTAGCAATTTTATCCAAAGTAGCATTAGAAATAATATAAATCACTTCTCCATTAAAATTTATAGGACCCAACAATAAAATTAATTTGTGCTTAATATCAACACTACGAAAATTTTTATCAATCGCTTCCAAATTTTGACCTAAGTTTCAAATCTCAACCCTGTGGGTTTTTACATCGGCTACAACGTTTTCGTCTTTGTTCGTAAATAATAATTTGACTGTACTAAATAGTTTACAGCCGTATAATTCAACGTATAACTTAGTCACAGCAACGCGTGGCCGGGTCTGCTAGTATATATATATATATATGTTACCGTTAAAGCGCGAAACACGTTAATCTTAAGATTACCTAGCTAATCTGCAGATAAACTAAAATGACCCGTTAAAGTGCGGAATAAAGAGTTTTCCGCATTTTAACTAGGTAATCTGCAGATTAACGGCTTCTGTGTAGTTAAAGTTCAAATGTTTGTTTCGAGCCTTAGTTTTTTTACATTCACTATGACGTCAAACAGTCATGTGATACAGATACGCGAATCCCAGATTAGTCTGTGACGCGATTGACCTTCAAACACAAACCGAAACTTTTATCCCTTCCTCTTCGCTGTGATAAACAGTAAGCGCAAAACGTGGATCATCGAAGCTATGACGTTAGATTTCTTATTATGACCAACACAAATTTTAAAGTACAAGTAAGTTATAATTGTTTTGAGTTTATTTCTTCTCTTTTTTAATTCTGTCAATATAAGTTTGATAAGGGTCTGCATTTTATTAATGAAATAAAATCTTAATTAAAAGCTCTCTCTCTCGTGAAACTTCATTTTAAATTATGAATCTAAAATTTACAGCACAGTAATTATTTTCTCCCGAAATAAAACTATTAAACCACAACTTTTTAAAACTACTTTATTTTAAAATTGATTTAAATTACTATTACTTACTGAAAAAAAGAACACATGTATTATTTTTTAACTCTGGAAAATATGGCATTCAATATTATGGCATTATTCAATAAATACTTAAAATGAAATTTTTATGCATTTTTTAGCATTTCATTACAATTTTTCTCTTTTGTTTCTTTCAATTTCAAGTTTCCTTTATATATTTTATATATCATGATTATATTTTTATTTTTAATTTTGTTCGCTTTTTCAAATAATTTCGTTGTAGTTTATCACATAAAATGTGTTAATAAAGTTTTTTTTTTTTTTTTTTTTTCTTTATTGTAAAATTAATATATTTCCTAAACTTGTACAGATATATGTATGCTGCAAAATATAGTTTAATAAAGCATTGGAAAACTGTCATTTTAATTTTCATGTGTTCTAAAAATTATTAAAGCAGTTTTAATTGTTTGAAGTACTTCTTAAAATGCTTCTGATTTGTCTAATTTAATATTTCTTTAGCTAATTAAAAATTAGTGCATATTTTTTTTAAATATAGTAATAGCAATATAAGTTGTTAATAAAACTTTTTTTTTTTTTTTAATTGTGAAATATTTTTATTTGAAAAGAATTCGTTACTGTATTACAATTCTAACATTCATTTATAAAATAGACTTTACTGTAAGCTATTAAAGATATTATATTTCATATTAAAAATGCATAACATCTGCAAATTTATATTGACAGAATGAAAAAGATGAAATAAATAAAACAAATATAACTTTAAAACACATAAAAATTAAAACACATACAGATTAAAATAAGTAAAGAAAGAAAGAAAAGAAAAGCAAACTAATCTTTTTTTTCTTTTCCCGAATGATAAAAACAAATACAACACTGCGTACAGTAAAATTTTACCACCAGAGATCTTATTTTCACTTTAACGAGTGCCTAGTAGGTAATGTGCAGATTATCTAGGTAATTCGCAGATTCCCTAGGTAATTTGAGAAATGAAACAATTTTCCTCGCTTTAACGGATCACCCTAGTTAATGTGCATATTGCCTAGCTAATCTGCAGTTTAACTGATTTCTGCACTTTAGCGGTAACATATATATATATTAAATCTAAAAATATTTACGGGCTCTGGGGGGGGGGAGGAGGTTGCGGGCAGATGGCAAGACATACAGATGAACAGTCGGACAGATAGATACACATATTGAAATCATATCTGTAAATGTAATGCTACTCATACTGCATTCTGTAGAAAGCATTATTTTGTGTATATGAATAACATATTTCAATTTTATTAAGATTTGTTCAAGGGAAAGTTCTTAAAATTTGATTTATGGATATACCTCTCATAGGACGAATGCTTTGGAATACTTTCTGGTGTACACAAACCAGAGGTGGTATTTACTACATTTTCTATAGCAGATATCTGATAGTGAACTTGAAGAACATATTTCAATTTCATTGAAATTTGTGTAAAATGAAGGAATTAAAATATAGTTCATAAAAATACCTCACATAAAACAGAATACTTTGGAATACTTTTGGGTATCCCTGTACACAAACCAGTAGAGATATAAACTCCATTTTCAATAGGGAACGTGCGATAGTGAACTTGAATATTTCAATTGCATTAAGATATGTCTACAGTAAAGTTATGAAAATATGGTTTATAGAAATACCTCTAATAGAACACAGTATTTACTCAGTTTTCAATAGGGAAAATCCGATAGTCAACTTGAATATCATTCATGAGTTTCAAGAAATTCAATGATTATTTACGGGAGTTGGAAAGCGGATAGACAGGCAGACAGATGGACAGACAAACAAACCGAAAATCATTAACACTTTTCAACATTATTGGAAAATGTTAAAAACATTCAGAAAGGGATAAAAACGATTAATATGAACGAAGATCCAATTCCAGCAAATTTCCAATAATACCCGTTAATGTAACTGGATATTTTTGTATGAACCTGCAAATCTAATGCTAATCAAACTGCAATATATGAAAAGCATTCTTTTGTGCATATGAATAATATATTTTAATTTTATTAAGATTTGAGCAAAGTAACGGTATTGAAATAGGGTTTACAAAAATATGTTTCATAGAGCAAAATGATTTGAACAGTTTTGGGTGTCCCTGTACACAATCCAGTAAAGTTATGTACTCCATTTTCAATAAAGAACATGCGATTTTAAACTGGAATAACATATATTAGTTTCAAGAAATCCCATTAATATTTACGGGAGTTAGAGTGCGTACAGTCGGACAGACAGACCGAAGCTTTAAAAACTTTTTTACCTTGTTGGAAAGCATTAAAAAAGTATAGATTAGAAGCATATCTTTAGCGCATTTTTTTCCTTGTTAAATATATATTTTTTTTATGTGAGTTTTCTGATTTTGTTTTTGTAAATAAAAATACTTTATTTTCATATAATTGCTTCGAAAACCATTAAATGGGTAATAATTAACAAAATTTTATACGAAATTCAATAAGTTTCAAAATGTTATTATTATTACAATTATTACTATTTTTATTATGGTTTTTACATTTGTTTACTGATAACAGTATGGTCTGTTGATTTTAACAGAATGTAATTTACATAAAAAATAATATTATTTTAAAGATTATAAGCACGCTGTATTCTCTAAAGTTTTGAAAAATAATTATAATTATAATACTTTCTGAATAATGTGGAAGTATTCGGATAATATTATCTACATAATTTTATAAATTATATATTAATTAAAATATTTTAAAATCACATTTTTTTAAAAGAATTTTTTTCTTTCTAAGTTATTAGGAGTTATTTGGATTATAATTCAATGTTAATAATGAATGTGTACTGCTAAATATTATCAATATACAAATTTTTTAAAGCCATTTCTAAATGTCTGAATAAATATTTGTATAAAATAATTTAAATTTTGAAGTATTTAAAAAATGAACTAAAATTTATTTAACCAAACTTTACTTTTACGTCTTTAAATTGAAATTCTGAAAGCAAAGTTTTATTTAATCTCACAATCAAAAATTAAATTTCATTTAACTTAACATTATTGGAAACGAAAGCTATATTTATTAACATTTCTGTTTAAATAACTGACAATAAATCACACTGATCCGCTAAATTAAGTTCTCGATAAGCTATTTAATTCTTTAATCTCTTTAGATATTTAAGAATATTGTATATATATATATATATATATAATCATGTCATATCAGAAATATTTATTATACTTGTCTCAGGTAATATATATATATATGTATATATATAGATATAGATATATATTGTCTCAGAAAAAAAAAAAAAAAAAAAAAAAAAAAAAATATATATATATATATATATATATATATATATATATATATTCAAAATAAATTTACTTTGCATAAATTAGAAGCGTATATCAAACAAGGAAATAACATACTGTAATCTATCAATTTAAACTATAAAGAATTATTTTTTCTTCAAAGAAACTTTTCAATTAAATATTCCGTGAAAGTAAAAATGTATAGAAGTTGATTATTCTGCATATTGTTCTTAAATGATTGTATAGTTACCAACTTTTATGCATTTTGAATGTGACAACCATATAACGATTTATTAACGATTACGAATAAAACGGTACATTAATTTCATGAAATCACAATATATCTTAAACATCATTTATGCATGTGTTAACAGTATATTAATAATGAATTTAACATGAATGTTTATTTTCAATATTGACATATTCTTTGCATAAAAAAAAAAAAAAAAAAAAAAAAAAAAAAAAAATCATTAAAAAATATCATCTAAAATTTAAACTAGAATGACCATATCTGCCAAGTCCTACGAATTTTGTGTACCACTATACTTTTAAATAAAAATGTTTAACTTCTTTTACGATTAAACTAAAGTAATTTAGCGATTAAAACTAAAGTAACCATGAAAAATATTTTATTCAAAAACCGGAAGTCAGAGAAAAATATATATGATTATTTTGAAAATTTTCTCTATATATTGCATCCACATACATCAACCAATACTTATTCATACATAACAGGTATTGAATGTTTTCTGATTACCATGCAACGTATGTATTAAGACTGAGTATGAGTATTATATTTATTGAAATTTTATTTTTCCGACTGAGTGAAAATAATGCCTGGACCGGGAGTCGAGCCCCGGATCTTTGACTTACAAGGTCAAGGCTCTACCAATTGAGTTATCCAGGCCGACATCCCGGTCAGCATTACTCACTCAGAAAACCTTTAGGCAGAAACAATTGGTAGAGCCTTGACATTGTAAGTCAAAGATCCGGGGTTCGACTCCCGGTCCAGGCATTATTGCATTATTTTCACTCAGTCGAAAAAATAAAATTTCAATAAATATGATTTTCTTCCACAGTTGATTGTGTGATTTTAATAAAAATTGCATGAGTATTATAGCCTTTTTTTTTTTTTTTTTTTAGAAAAATAAAAGAAAAGAAAAACAATCTAAGGTTTTAGGTCAAGCATTCTAACTTCGATACCTAAAAATGTTAATTATTTTTCTTTTTTTCTCTAAACGCAACTAGTTTATTACGAGAAATCCAAACATATTACAAAGTTTAATAAGCAACATTATTTTTCTTATTTAAATTATTAGTACGGAGGACTATTAGTTTCAATCTGGATAAAAACGTCGTCGCCAGTTTTTGTAGACCCGTTTTGCGCAAAAAAAAAAAAAAAAAAAAAAAAAAGAAAAGAAAAAGGAAAAATAAATTTGAAATATCAGGTGTGTCGTCACAAATTTGGTACTAAGTCAAAGGAGCAATTTTTCTAAATCCAGGGATGCAAAGAGTTTTTCGACACGACAATTACATTTTTTAAAATTAACTAAAGTATCAAATTTAGGTGGTAACACTTCATTTTAATTCATTTCAGTTATTTCAAAAAGTACGTGAACCAATTTTGCGGTCAAAAAATCAGATACAAAATGAATTAAAATTAAAAAATAAAAATAAAAATAAAATTTTACAGAAATAAATTATATAATCTTGCAGAAATTCATAGTCCTCCGTACTAAACTAAATTATGTCTTTGAGTGATTTTTTAATTTTGTTTTCTTTATCTCAAACTTACAAATCTTAAATATATTTTAGTTCTAGTTCTTTTTTTTTTTTTTTTTTTTTTAACCTGAAAAATGTCATTTATTATTATTATTATTATTATTATTTTAATGAAATATTTATTTATTTTTTCCTATATTTAGTTTGTTTAAACTAGAAAATAAAATAACATACTATTCATTCTATAAGAATGTCCTTCTTTAAATCTTGAAAAGTACATTACATGTACAGTGTATTTAACTTGGGAGTTAAACTTCAACAAATCGTTTATTCAGTATTCAGTCACCGTGTTTTAAATTTCTTAATTAACTACTCTCTTAATGAAGAGCTGGCTAATTAATGCTCCCTCGGCATAATCACTATTTCTGAACATAATTTTTCGCTTGAAGGGTATTCCTGAGCGTGTCATTTTGAAAAATAATTAGATTATAAAACAAACATGCAATCAGTTTATTTTATATTTTAAATTCTTTTTATGCATACGAATTTAAGATAATATTTCATAGGATTTCGAAACGTTTAATGTAAATTAAATTTACTGTGCTACTTTATTCAAATGCGTCATTGACATATGATTTATTTTCTTTATAGCTGTATATTACGTACTTTTTATATACAATTTTATAAATAAAATCTTCAAATTCGTTTAAATATATTTTACAAAGTATTTGTTTTCTGTGTAATTTTAAATGTTAAAATGAAACTCAGTTAAATTTAAATACAAGTCACTTGAAGCATTTAGTGAGAAATTATTTTAAAAAAAAAAGGATTTTTATAATTAAAAAGAAAAGTATTTTATACACACTCAAAAAAATGAATAAAATCCTACCTAAATGCTGTACAAATATATATAAAGAGGTCTGATTTTTAAATATATATTATTTAATGAAATTTACTTTCTTATGATATATTTCAAAGCACAAATTTCCTGTTAGCAACGCTCAATGTAACTGTAATTTATTTCGTTTATTTCATTTTGAAATGTTAAAATTAAACTCAGTTAAACTTTAATAAAAGTCTCTTGAAATATTTAATGAGAAATTATTAAAAAAAGCATTTTTATAATAAAAAAAGTATTTCACACAAGAAAAAAAATAACGCTTAATTTTACATAAAAATAAATAAAAACTTACCTAAATGCTGTACAAATATCTGGAAAGGGGTCTTAATTTTAAATATACATTATTTACCCAAATTTGATTTTATATGATATATTTCATCATGAATTTCCTAAAAGCAACGCTCAAAGTAGCTCTAATTTATATGATTTGCTAACTTCTGCCCAGTGCTACTATGAATATGTATTTTTTGAAAAGTAAAATGCTTCTAGAAAATATTTAAAAAACCGTGAACATATAAAGTCGGCACTATAAATAAGAGAGTTAAAAACTAACCTACAGAGTCTCTCGGCCTTAGTTTGCTGCAACGAAGTTCGCAACCCGAGTAACGCTCGAGGTTACACCTCAAATTGTTAAATTGTTAACTGTCTCCTAGTGTGGAAACACGGATCATATACAATCAAAGTACTTTATTTAGCGTGGAAATTATACTTATTTTTATAAGCGTCTAGATTATACAAAATCATCTTTTTTTTTTTTTTTTTTTTTTTAGAGAGAGAGAGAAATTGACACTACGTTTAATACGAGTCACACATTTACAAGGGAAAAATGATGTAGGGAACCTGAAAATATTTGAAAAGATATAGTAATACAGTATAAAGAGATTTATTTCAGCATAAATCATAAAATTATTCCCAGCACAGTGAATTATTTAGTGCTACATGCATTTAATAAAAGCCTTAAATCAGATATATTGCTTACATATTCTGAATTATTTTTCTATTTTGTTTACTATTTTCTATTTTATTCTATTCCATTACTTTCGATAAACTATAATTATTGTACTCACTTTTAATAATCTTAATAAACTATAAATTTCATTACTCGTTTCAGATATATCATTTTATTATTTGAAAAAATAAGTTTTTCTGTGTTTTTAATTTTTTTCTCTTGATTTTTTTCTATCTTCATTTTTGTATGTATCTGTGTATTAACCCCTTATTTTCCGAAGAAATTTTATGAGATTAGCTTTCCAGTGTCACTGTTTTCTTTCAACTTTGAAATGAGTAAAACCTCCGAAAATACTGTCAAGATCACATTCAATGCATTGACACACAGTGTCAGTCGTTTCACTGGTAGCAGTACAATACGGAATATTGTAATATGGACAGACGTATATATACGCCCTGAACAATTAAGGGGGTTAACACACGAAATGTCGAAAACTGTGGGATTAAAACAGGCAGAGAAATGTATGAAGTTTATGTTTTTCTGCATAGAATTCATATACTTATTATTTTTACATAAAAATACTTAGACATTGTGTACATATAAGATCATAAACTAAAATTCAATTTCTGTAAAGCCGTTAAGTAATAGCTAGTAATAAATTAATTTATTAAATTTGAAAGAAATGCTTTTGAAATTATTAACAAAGTAATTGCTTAATTATACAGAAAATTGAGAAAAAAAAAATCATATTTTACCATATTAAAATAATAGCTACACAGTTTTCAAAATGCAATAAATTAAGAAAAAAAATGTAAAGGATGTGCTGTTCAATTTTAAAGGACAAAATATTTATACAATCTTGAAAAACATTAAAAATCACCCAACTTAATCTTGATCAATTTGTTTAGATAATTTATAATATACAGTAAAACAAATCGATTAGGTGTCTAATACAGTAAATCAATTGATAAATGTGAAACTAATTGCTAAATTAAAATTAATGACATTTTAATTACCTTTAGTCTTGTTATTTTTCAGTGTTAAATTTTATCATGCTGAGTATTTTATCTTTAAGATTTTATATATTGTACTTTGTAACATATAAAAACTCTAAAAGTAAGTAATACAAAACATATTTTTTTATTATTATATATATATATAGATAGATAGATTTTCTTTAAACTAATGTTAATCAATTGGAAATTGAGAAAAATTGTTTTCTTCTTCGCAACCGCCTTTGTCAAGTTCCTATCAACTTTCCCTCTATATTCAATTCAAATCTATTACTTGATAAACATTCGATAAATCAGATTCCACAGTCCCTCGGTGTTTGATAAAAAATGTGATGACATGTCTCTGGACAACGCTAAAGGTTATGTCCGAGGACTTCATCAATTCCACATAGAGTAGCACTAGTGAAACATAAAACTCAACCTCTCACTCACTCGCCAAGTCTCCTGATAACATGGTATGGAAATATTTATTGTTCCCTTTAAAGGCCGCACAAAAAAAAGTCAGGAATATTAGAGCTGTGTTTGGAATTAAATATAAATGTTGTTTACTTTATGACGCATGTTTTTTATCGCCTTCTATTACCATAAGGTAAAATAATTGCATTAACAAAATTTTTAAATTCGGATTTCCGATGGATATATATGTTTTAAGATGTCCTGAAAATGATTTGCATTTTTTTCAAAAAAAAAAAAATCTGTTTGCATGTCTGTGATTGCGTGACTAAAATACTATAGCAGTTCTGGATTTTATGTAATCCTCATGACTCCATGCACTCATGCATAATATATATTTAGTTCTATTAATATAAATTAATCTCAAATTTCTTTCTTTCTTTTTTTCAGTGCGTGTTGGCTAAAATTTTGCACTGTCGTGTTCACAATTTCAACATTGATTGAAACGAAGGCAATTTTGCAGCTTCTGTAGAGTATAAAGTGTCTAAACTGCATCATGTGACATTGTTAATAAGATATCTACAATGACTCAATTTTTGAATATAGGGCAAAACTTACACAGTTATGTTGGAACATTTTCTGTTTAAAAAAAAAGTCTGTATTTCTTTTTGTATTCTCCTATATTTAAGGTAATTTTGCTAATGTGCAAAATGTTATATACGTATAATACTTTCCATACATGTTATATATATATATATATATATATATATATATATATATATATATATCTTTATATATATATATTTCTTGTGTGCGTGTGTATGTCACTGAACTCCTCCTAAACGGCTGGACTGAGTTTAATGAAATTTTTTGTGTGTCTTCAGGTGGATTCGAGAATGGTTTAGATTTACAAATGAAAGTTGTAACTTAATTAGTTCTTTTTTAATTAAGTTCTTTTTTAATTAACTCTTTCAACAACTTTTCCACCTAGATGGCGTGAGTTGTCGTAAACACGATGTCAGAATTTATTTAATGTTGAAATGAAAAATGAATTTTTAACCGTATCTTACGAAGTGTTTAAAATATTTTTTCAAAGTTAATATTTTAGAATCGTAAACACGATGCCAGAATTTATTTAATGTTAAACTGAAAAATGAATTTTTAACCGTAAGTGTTTAAAATATTTTTTCCACGTTAATATTGTTAAAATGTTAAAATTAGTTAAAATGGTATATTCTTTTAAAAAATTCGTCAATACCCGAAGGAGTTATTTTATGTTAAAATGAAAAATGAATTTTTAGGCCATTATCATTTGTGCAGATGGAAAATGTACTAAAAGTTTTCCGAAAAATTTCACGATCACAAATGTTGACGGATATCCAATATATCGTCGAAGAAATCCCGATAATGACGGACAATCTTATCATCTATGGCGGTCATCTATGTCAACAACATAGATATTGACATTGATAACCGTTGGGTGGTCCCATATTCGCCTCTGCTGAGCAAAACATTCAATGCTCATATTAATAGCAAGAAATTCAAATTTCTTCACACACCATAAATTTTAAATCAGCACAACCGGTTTCGAAAGGACGTAGCCTTTCTTCATCAGGTGCAAACACGTGCAACTGCCTTGGAGGCAAAAGCAAGACTGAAAGCAGGACAAAATCCAGAGGGGAGGAGCAACACAAACAACCAATAGGAAGCAACATGCAGGACATGGCCAATCAGAGAGGAACACACGTACACACACACCACAAAATGAGGAGGGAGAAAGGAGTAAACAATTATTATTATTTTTATTTTTTTCAATAATATTAAACTAATAAGTAAATTTAATAAAATTTATCCATTAATTATTATTATTTTCATTTAAATTAGAATTATTTTATTATAACTAATATGAAGTTATAAACATAATGAAGGAAATTATTTAATTGAATTAAACAAATTTTTCCAGGCTATAGACAGCAAAGTGGAATAAGATTTTTCATTGACAATTTTATCACGATTAAGGTAAATAGCTAAATTTTCTAAAAAATCCAGGTCGGAAACGTGTTTGGCATGAAAGATAATTTTGCCACTCCTAAAATTAAAACTATGATCAAATTCCCAACTGTGCTTCGCAATAGAAGACTTAGAAATTTCTTGATTAACAACATACCGAGAATGTTCACGTAAACGACATTCAAGATTTCTTTTAGTTTGACCAATATAAGATAAATCACAGTTATTACAAGATACATTATAGATACCCCATTTTTGAAGCTCAGGAGCAGGGGATTTGGTTGAAGGGAATTGGAATTTATAAAATTTATGGTGTGTGAAGAAGTTTGAATTTCTTGCTATTGTCTGTACGCCAGTTTTTTTAATTTATTTTTGGTGCTCATATTAATGTTCAGTTCTGCAGTTCAGTGAAGAGCATCAAATACATTTGCAAGTATGTGAATAGAGGCAGTGATATGGCTGTATTTCGAGTAGAAAATACCTGTGTGAATGCTCCTCCGGTGAATAACAACGACGAAATAACACTTTACCAAATTGGTTGGTACGTCAGCTCCAATGAAGCTGTTTGGTGTATCTTTGGTTTCCCAATTCATGAACGGGATCCAGCAGTTCTTCATTTAGCCGTCCATCTTGAAAATGGCCAGCGCGTATATTTCACGAGCGAGACAGCGATTGATCGTGCTATAAATCCACCAAAAACTACACTCACCGAATTTTTTGAATTGTGTAATCGTGCGGATGCTTTTGGTGCTTTTGCACGGCCATTACTCTATTCAGAAGTACCACGCTATTTCACATGGGCTCGAACAAAAAAATGGATGCCCCGCAAGCAAGGCACGCCGATTGATGCATATCCCGGTTTATTCAAATCAAACACCTTGGGACGAGTATTTACAGTCAGTCCAAGGCAGACTGTGTGCTTTTATCTTCGTTTGGTATTGGTTAATGTCATCGGCCCTTTGTCATTTCAAGATTTACGTAAAGTGAATGGACAACAGTATCCAACGTATAAAGATGCATGCCTTGCACTCGGCTTGCTGGAAGACGACAACCAGTGGGAGTGTATGCTTGCTGAAGTAGGACTGAACTGCACAGCAAAACAAATTCGTCTACTATTCGCTATAGTGTTGACTACATGTTTCCCCGCCCGAGCAGAGACATTATGGGATAATCACAAAGATTCAATGACTGATGATATATTGCATCAACATCGTTCACGGTGCAACGATCTAACGATAGTATTCAGTGACGCTATGTACAATGAAGCATTGATTGCTATTGAAGATCTTTGCATTATCATTGCCAACTTACCACTCAGTCATTTCGGTATGCATTCAACAAATCGAAATGCATCTGATTTATTAAGCACTAAATTGAATCGTGAACTACAATACAATACTGTAGAAATGGCAGCGATTGTTGCTCGCAATGTCCCACTAATGAATGAAGAACAAAGAACCATTTACGACCGCATCATGCTCGCAGTTTTGGCAGGACAAGGTGGATTCTTTTTTTTTTTTGGGGGGGGGGGGGGGGTGCACCAGGTGGAACTGGCAAAACATTCCTTATTTCCTAATTCTCGCCTAAATACGATCAAATAATTGCATCGCATTGGCTGTTGCATCATCTGGCATTGCGGCAACTTTATTGGATGGAGGCAGAACAGCTCATTCATTATTTAAACTGCCACTAAATATTCAAAATAACCCAGACGCAGTGTGCAACATAAAAAAACAATCGTCCATGGCCACAGTGCTGAAATAGTGTAAAATTCTTATCTGGGATGAATGCACTATGGCACACAAACATTCGATTGAGGCGTCGAACAGGACATTGAAATATATAAAAAACAACGACAAACTATTTGGCGGCACTCTGTTACGATTTTCAGGTGATTTCAGACAAGCACTTCCCGTTATTCCGCGTTCAACATACGTTGATGAGATCAACGCCTGCTTAAAATTATCGTCATTGTGGCGTAATGTTGAAAAAGTACAACTGAAAGTAAATTTGTGCGTTCAAAAGCTTCAAGATCCATCCGCTGAAACATTCTCAAAACAATTGTAGATATCGGCGATGGAAAAGTTACTACAGATGAAACTGGATACATAAAATTACCGACCGATTTCTGCACAATCATTGATTCTCAAGATGCTCTTATTGACCAGATATTTCCCGATGTACACAGACGATACACAAATCATGAGTGGCTGGCAGAAAGAGCAATTTTAGCAGCAAAAAATGTGGACGTCAACGAATTGAATCTCAAGATACAACATTTGTTACCAGGAAACTTGGTGTCATACAAATCTAATGATACAGTTTGCGATGCCACCGAAGTTGTAAATTATCCAACAGAATTTTTAAACTCACTGGATTTACCAGGCATGCCACCGCATAATTTACAACTGAAGGTTGGATCTTTGGTTATTTTGCTTCGTAATTTGAACCCTCTACGGTTGTGCAACGGCACGCGATTAGTCATAAAAAAACTAATGAAAAATGTTATCGAAGACATCATTTTAAATGACAAATTCCAAGGTGAAAATATATTACTACTACGTATTCCTTTTATACCCACAGATGTGCCAATTCAATTTAAACGCCCTCAATTTCCAATTATATTGGCATTTGCAATGACTATCAATATGTCTCAGGGCTAAACGATGTCTGTCTGTGGCTTAGATTTGAGCACATCATGTTTTTCACATGGACAATTATACGTGGCCCTCGAGTGGGCAAACCATCCAGTTTGTTTGTATTGGCGAAAGATGGGATAAAAAAAATTATTGTACACTCTGTTGCATTAAGGGATTGATATTGTTTTTTAGTAATATTGTTATAAGTAGCGATATGTATATAATTTTAAAGAATCAATTTTAATAAATTAAAAAAATAAATGATTGGTGTTCTGTTATTTTTATATTCTTTCACCGTTCACAGCGCTCCATACATCTTCCACTTATATACCACATCCTTACACACTTACAGTAAGTTAGTTATTTTTTTCTAGCAAAATATTCTCTAGAAATAATTTATATGACAAAACAACGTTTGTCGGGTCAGCTAGTATATATGTATATATATATATATATATATATATATATGATAAAATCTTTTTGTAAAAAAATAGAAACGACTCCAAAAAGGAACTACTATTCAAACAACTAAAAATGAAAGAAAATTGGCAGAAAATGGAACTGTAAATTGCGCCTAAAAGTATAAAATAATTTCCTTCTCCAAACGACCTATAACACTACAATTAATCATAACTTTTGAAGTCGGCGCAAAATAAATAAAATTTAATTAGTTTTTGAAGGATTGTCTTTAGACCAGTAGCAACAAATGCTGTTGTTTCGAATGATCCATTTTCATGTTTCCTTTATTATTTTATCACTGTATACAATTGGTCCATTAGTAGCATCTACATAGAACAGTGAACATTCTTCACAATGCGGTATTTATGTTTCTACGAAGTTAGAGTTTCCTTTGCAAATTTGGTATAACTTTGATAACTATCATCCTTGATGGCTTTTAAATTTGGGGATCAAAACGTAAGGTAATAATATACACGCAAGATGTATATTTTCATAATATATATTGTACGATGTGTTGTTTCATATTCTTCATTTATCTCTTGATATACCTTATGAAAATAATCATGATATCCCAAAGAAATTAAATATGTTTGCCAGATAATTTTGCGATTTTTCTTTCACCAAGGACGTCAGATACCAGCATCTTCGCCAACTTTTGCTGCTTACGAAATCTTACTTGTTTTCTTGAATCAAATTAGTTCTCGGTTGCGTTATGTAGGTAACAATGTGAGATGTGCATTTTGAATAGGATTTGATTTTTGTATTGAACAAAGGTATCAATTTTTATTTAATTTTGCGCCGACTTCAAAAGTTATGATTAATTGTAGTGTTATAGGTTGTTTGGAGAAGGAAATTATTTTATACTTTTAGGCGCAATTTACAGTTCCATTTTCTGCCAATTTTCTTTCATTTTTAGTTGTTTGAATAGTAGTTCCTTTTTGGAGTCGGTTCTATTTTTTTACAAAAATATTTTATTTTTCTCTTTTCAGTGAAAACTTATTTATATAGCAGAGCATCAGAAGACGTTCGACGGAAGTTTCACAAATCATAAGTTTCAAGAAAAGTGACATTACTCAAAAAATGGTTTATGTCACTGAAAAATACATGAAATGCACCCAATGTGAAAAACAAAGTTACATCTCCATCTAGAAAGTTATCCACTCGAGAGACAATTGTGGCAGTTTTATTATAGTCAAGTTATTTTTAAGTTGTTTTTTCTCAGATGCTGCATTTTTAAGTTGTTTTACTTTTCTTGCCTTTATCGGATATGAGCAAAAAACTATCTATTGAACGAACATACGTTAAATTAAAAAGTCTTTAGAAATGTAAAGGACGGATACGCTGTATTCGTAACCGAAAATTCTGTTAGGCACATATATTGTACTTTACAGTGAATACGTGTCACCCGCTGCGCTGGAAATTGCGCAGAGTAAAGTTCAAATAAAGAGCAAAATATGCATTGTAGCAGACGGACAGAAGTTGTAACATCGATACTTACATACTGCATTTACCATTGTAGCTGCATGTGTTCAGCAGTTAGAGTGAGAACAGATTTTTGTGAGTATCCTGTAATTTGTTTATATCTTAATGAAATCATAATGAAGCCTATTTCAGGCTAAGATCATTACGACAACAAAAAAAGTATTAAAATTGAATCATCTCTTACGAAGTTATAAGCTAACAAATTTCAACAACAACAACGAGAAACATCTCTTCCTTTATGAAGTCGGTTTAAAACGTCTATGCGTAAATCGATGTGACCGCTTACAATAACCATACTTTGAATTTTACATATCATAAATCTTAATATATATAAATCTCGTGTCACAATGTTTGTCCTCAATGGACTCCTAAACCACTTAACCGATTATAATAAAATTCGCACACCATGTGCAGTTCGATCCAACTTGAGAGATAGGATAGTTTAAATCTCAAATTATAGTCGCAATTTTAATTTATTGCTAATTATTTGTCTGTTATTATTTGACAGTCACAATTATCTGTTAACTCCAAATGATTCTAACAGATGTCGATACCTTTCGACTGGGTTGAAATGAAAGCTGAAATATATTTGGTGCTGCCATCTACACAAAGAATCTTCAACTTTTTAACCTATTAATAAATTTCGTATAATTCAATTATTTCCACTTTTTAAATTTTTGGTGTTAGCATAGCCGGCCACGTGTTACTTAGACTGAAGTGTAAATTGAATTCATATTATAATGAAGATAATACAGTGAAATTAATCCTGTTTTTTACTTATTTGTGCTTCATTGATCAAAACTTTATAATTTAATCTGTATATATATATATATAAATTACGTGTCACGATGTTTGTCCGGGGTAAACTCCTAAACTAAGGAACTGATTTTGATGAAATTTTGCACACTGTGTGCAGTTTGATCCAACTTGAGAGATAGGATAGTTTTTATCTCAATTTATTGTCACAATATTGTTTTATTGCAATTATTTGTTAATTATAGACCTTTATTAAAGTTGCTCCAAAATATCTGTGAGTTCCATTAATTTAATTGTTGCCAAAAAAAAAAAAAAAAAAAAAAAATACGAGTTCATTTTCTTTCGACATAAAAATAAATACATTTAATCAAACGTGAACGTTAAAAAATTATAAAAAGTTAAATTATGCATCTCACGAAAATTGACGTCATAATCAATTTAAAGATTTTATACACATTGATAAAGTGCTAATGTAGTTCTATCATAGATATAGTAATATATATAGATCTCTCATCCCCATGTTATCGTAGAAAGATTTTTGATGCCGAAAAAAGATAAAAAATAAAAGCTTTGGAAACAGCCATTAAGTGGTATTGAAAAAAAAAAAAAAAAAGAAAAAAAGAAAAGAAAAAGAAAAGAAAGAAAGAAATATGAATTTGAAACTGTATCTGGAGTCTTCCATTCCCCTTTAGCAAATAAATTATTCATATATTTTATTTGCTAAAATATTAGTATGTATTCCCGTGTGTATTCACTCGGGGAAAGACGGCCATATTTTGGTAAAAACGTCGTCTTTTCCCAAATGAAAAGGAATAACTTTTTTCTCCCCAATGATCACTCTATTCTATATATGCTATACTATATCTATGAGTTCTATACGCAAGCGAAGTGTGACTCACTGACCGTCTGTGCAGCCAAGAAAAAGATTTCCTATGTTAATTGCCCACTGGATTTTTTGTAAGAAATTATTAAAAATCGAGGAAATTTATTTCCCGATTTTAATCCTTATATTTGGGTATAGATATGTATTAGTTATCGCGGGTGTTAGATTGAATTATTT
Source organism: Salticus scenicus (assembly GCA_963930645.1). Lineage (NCBI taxonomy): Eukaryota > Metazoa > Arthropoda > Arachnida > Araneae > Salticidae > Salticus > Salticus scenicus. Next base: position 224,242,366 of record OZ005656.1, on the reverse strand, counting down.
TGCTGTCAAATTGACAAAATTTTAATTTTAAATTTTTAAACTCTGTCGCCCTTGGCTTTTTTTATTATTATTATTATTATTTGGCGATCAAAAGCGTAACACGAAAATATACATGCCAGATGTATGCATTGTACGAAATGTAATATGTATTATTCATTGTACGTATGTATGACATGTAATATGTATTGTACGAAATATTGTTTCATATTATTCATTACTCTTTTAATATAAGTTGTTAAAATAACCATGATTTTTGAAAGGAATTAAATATTTTCGCCAGATAATTTGGCGATATTCTTTTTTTTTCGCCAAGGATGACAGAAATGAAATCTATTCCGCTGCAAAATATTAGTATCTTACATCAGATATTTTATTTAGACATTTGAAAACAAATTTGACTTCAAACTATGATAGAATATTTATCATTTTCCTTTTAATTTGTATATTATTAGTATATTAAAATTTAAAAGCATGGTATATAAAAAGTTTTTTTTTTTTTTTTTTTTTTTTAAATCTTATAATTATTCTTATCTTAATCCTCAATGTTTCCCATCTTTATTGACTTGAATTTACTATTAAAATTTTAACATACTCAAAAACTTCTCATCACTTCGTTAAAATACACTAAACTTTTCCAAAATCTTTTTGGCCCACCAGCGGCCGAGCGGTTCTGCGCTCAAAGCTGGTAGATGGGAGGTGCCGGGTTCGATCCCAGGTCGCGCTCATCGACCTAGCCGTTCGGAGTTTTCCGTGGTTTCCTCCGAAACTTGCGTGAATACGGGCTAGGACCCCTTAGAAAGACCCCCACGGAGGGCATTCCCCCTCTAGGCCTAGGACACATCAGGAGTCAATCGGCCTTAAATCCAACAACCAACCAACCAACCAAAATCTTTTTGTATTTAAAATGATACATGTATTTACTTTAAATGTCCAATATTTCATAAGATTTCCAATTTTAAAGTTTTAAAATATTTATCAAATTTACTTATTTTTCTGGTTTAGCCTTATTGTTTTCCCTTTTATAACTACAGCTGTTGCCCTCTTTAAAATATTTAAAATGATGAGGTCATTTAATAGTAAAATTATCCATTATAGCATATATTATATTTCACTCCTCCATTAAAATTGATTTTAAAATCGTCTGTTTCTTTTATACTTTTATTTTAATAGAATTTTAATAGAATTTAATTTATATATTAGTCATTTTAGCAATTTTATCCAAAGTAGCATTAGAAATAATATATATCACTTCTCCATTAAAATTTATAGGACCCTACAATAAAATTAATTTGTGCTTAATATCAACACTACGAAACTTTTTATCAATCGCTTCCAAATTTTGACCTAAGTTTCAAATCTCAACCCTGTGGGTTTTTACATCGGCTACAACGTTTTCGTCTTTGTTCGTAAATAATAATTTAACTGTACTAAATAGTTTACAGCCGTATAATTCAACGTATAACTTAGTCACAGCAACGCGTGGCCGGGTCTGCTAGTGTGCTCTGCAATTTTATAATTCACTTTTTCCCCTGTCTTGAAACGTTACCGAGATAGGATCGCTAACTCCACTCTTTTCCACCAGGTGGCGCTTTAGGCGGTTGAATCGCGTATCACATGTCCACTTTACTATGCCTACATACCGCTTTTATAACTACAGCTGCAGCTGTTCAGCAGTTAAAAGAGTCGGGTCTGACATTTTTGGGCACCCTGTATTTTCTTTTGATCGTAAAGATTTTACAATGGGATTTATTTCAGACCAAGACCTTTACAATAAAACAAAAAGTATCAAAATCGGATCATCTGTTCAGAAGTTATGAGCTAACAAACAAAAACAAAAACCATACGCTTTGATTTGAGAACCTCCTCCTTTTTCAAGTCGGCTAATTAGAGCATCTCTTACGAAGTTATAAGCTAAAACACCAACAACAATACATAGCTTGAATTAAGAACACCCTCCTTTCTGAACTTGGTTAAAAACAACTTTGCGCTAATTGATGTGACCGCTTACAGTAACAGTACTTTGAACCACAGAGTTTACGTGTCATCCGCTACGCTGCAAAGTGTGCAACGTAGTTCAAGTGTGCACAATGTAGGAAATTGCGAACAAACAACTGCACGTTTTAAGCGTTCTATTTTTAGCAATAATGTCTTTTCGTAGTAAATCGAAGATGCTCTACAACTTCGTAATTAACTTTTCTCCCATCTTCAACCGTTTTTGAGATAGGAGCGCTACTTCCGCTGTTTTTCACCAGATGGCGCTTTATTTTCTTTAGATTGTAAAGAAGTTATAATGGGACCTACTTCAGACCAAGATCTCAACAACAAAACAAAAAGGATCAAGTAACCGCATTTTGAACTATATATCGTATGTCTCAGCAGCTACGCTACAACGTGAGCAATGTAGCTCAAGTATGTATACTGTAAGAAATTGCGAACAAAAAAATGCACGTTTTTAGCCTTGTATTTTTAGCATCAATGTCAAAACTATCTTTTCGTACTAAATCGATGATGCTCTGCAATTTTATAATTCACTTTTCCCCCTGTCTTGAACCGTTTCCGACATAGGAACGTTAGTATGAATGTCTAAACTATCTTTTTGTACTAAATCGGTGATACCCTTCAGCTTTGTAATTTACTTTTTCTGTAGAACCGTTTTCGAGATAGGAACACTAACTCCGCTATTTTCCACCAGGTGGCGCTGCAAGCGGTTTAACCATGTACAGTATGGACACTTTTCTATACTTACATACTATGTTTATCACTATAGCTGCAGTCGTTTAGCAGTTAAAAGAGTTGGGACTGATTTTTTTGGACACCCTGTATTTTCTTTAGATCGTAAAGGTATTACAATGGGACATATTGTAGACCAAGACCTTTTCAACAAAACAAAAAGTATCAAAATCGGAGCACTCGTTCAGAAGTTATGAGCTAACAAACATAAAAAAAACATACAGTTTGAATTGAGAACCTTCCTTCTTTTTTTGAAGTCGGTTAAAAATTACTAAAGCCAGATGAAAAATTAATCCCAAAACACATGGGGGCCTTCATCAGCAGAGCTCTTCCCTGTAGGGAAATTAATATGAGAAGATTCTGACGAAACTCTGATAATTAACCCCAAAAAAACCTACTTTTCTAGTCCCCAACTTCTCACAGATGGAAGCAAGATCATACAGCAAACGAATTTAATTAATACAAAGCATAAAAAGCAATTAAATTCAGATATCAAGCACAAAATATAATACATCAATATAAAATACAAGAATATATAAATACATATATCTATATCTATATCATTATATAAAGCGCAAAAAATTGTTTGTTTGTGGAGGGTAATCTCTGAAACTACTGAACCGATTTAAAAACTTCTTTCACTGACCGAAAGCTACAGTATGCCATATTGTTATAGGCTATATTTAATTTTGATAAAATAAATTTTAGTTTAAAATCTGAGCATTTTAATTAAAATCTCCATAGAAGCCATAATAGAAATGGAAATAATGAAATATTAAAAAAATTAGCTGCTGCCAACATAAAAGAAACATTTACATATTCGTTTCGCTTTTAAAATATCTTGACGTGAAAAGAAAAGAAATATATTTGCACGTGCATTAAATTGAAATTCATATAAAGCTTTTTTAATTGTTAAACTTACACGTTAAATCTGACGTCATTATAGAATTAAAAGTGTTTATTTTTCTAATAATTTAATTTGATATGATATGATATAATATCTAAGCATCATTGTTTAAACCACGGAGTCTTTATTACTCCGTGGTTTAAACTGATGTGTGTAAACGAAATTGGAATTTAAAAATAAATAAATAAATAAAATAAAATAAAATAAGAAATTATATTTTATAATATTATATTATTTAATTTAATTTATAATTGTTGCCAAAAAGATTTACGAATTAATTTATTTTTAGACATATAATAAAATATATTTTCACGCGAACAATAATATAAAAAGTGAACTGGATTTTTTGTAAAAAAATAATAAAGATCGAGGAAAATTATTTCCCCATTTTAATCCCCATATTTGGATATAGATATGTATTAGTTATCATGTGCATCCGTTAGATTAAATTGTTTTCGTTGTAAAATTGATAAAATTGGAATTTTAAATTTCAAAACTCTAGAAAAAAAAAATGGCAAATTTCCATATTCGATTGAAAACATAAACATTTCATTTCAAAGGATGATATTTACACAATAAACATCCAACTAATAAACTAATTAAAAGGGAAAGGATAAATATTCTATCATAATTTGAAGTCAAATTTGTTTTCAAATGTCTAAATAAAGTATCTGATATAATATACTAATATGTTGCAGCGGAATAGATTTGATATCAGTCATCCTTGGCAGAAAAAAAAAATATCGCCAAATTATCTGGCGAATATAATTTAATTCCTTTCAAAAATCATGGTTATTTTAAAAACTTACATTAAGAGTGTAACGAATAATATGAAACAATATTTCGCACAATACATATTACGAAAATATACGTCTGGCATGTATATTTTCGTATTACGTTTTTGATCGCCAAATACAAAAAACGCCAAGGGTGACAGTTTTGAAATTTAAAATTAAAATTTTGTCAATTTGACAGCAAAATAACTCAATCTAACGCATGCATACAATAACTAATACATATCTATACCCAAATATGAGGATTAAAATCGGGAAATAATTCTTCTAGAATTTTAATAAAAAAAAATAAAAAAAATCCAATGGGCGATTAACATGGAAAATCTTTTTCTTGCATCCACGGGCGGTCAGTGATGTCATACTTCGCTTGCGTATTGAGATGTTTAAATTTATTTGGCGACTATTTTTAGCAACTAACAGTTATGGCAAGTAGCTCAATATACATAGCGCATACAGCCATTACTGAAATGTAAATAGCTTTTAATTATTTGAGTTACATTATGTTGACTGGAAACCTATTTAATATACCTATGCTCTATAGCTATACTAATATAAAAAAAAGAAAGGTTTATATGCATATGTAGAGAACGATCGCTAGAACTGAAAAGCCGATTGCTTTTTTTTTTTCTTTCAATAATCAAAAGTTACACTGTCTCTCTCTAAGTGCTAGAAGCTATAATAAATTTTGGTAAAATAAATTTTTAATTAAAATTTTCAATATTTTAATTGAAAACAAAGCATAGATTTGATATCTATCGTCATTGGCGATTTTTGTATTTGGCGATCGAAAACGTAATACGAAAATATGTATATTATCGTAGTAAATACGAGATGTATGTGTTTACTTCAATTACCCTACTACCGTAGGTAGTGGAAGTATTGTATAGGTTTTGGCAATTGGTCAGTGTGTGTGTATATGTGCACGTGTGTGTGTAATCTTCTTGCTGTCATATCTCCAAAACTAATAAAAATAGAACTACTAAACTTCACAAGTGATTCAGGTCTGGTGTACAGATAAATTTTCCAAATTTTCGTGAAAATTGAAAAACCGGAATTGGGTCATCGAAAACCAGAAATGGGACCGTAAGCCCATATTCAAAAACACCTCTAATGATTTTCTAGTTGCTATATAAATAATATATTAGATGCCCTTTCGATTGAAAAGTTGCTTAGTTCAGGAAAATTGATAGTCGTCCTCTATAAACAGCTCAATTTCAGACTTCGCAAGTGCGTTCCTTTAAAAACGCCTGTACGGATTTTTTTCAAACTCGCCATGTTAACTTCCTATTAAATATCCTTTTGTATGTAATTATTGTTTTTAGGTCAATAATTGAGTATGCTAAGTTTTGGTAAAAGTTGGTATCTCAAAAACGGCTCTAACGTATTCTTGAAATTTTTTTCTTTAATCCAATTTAGATAACCTTTCTCAAGTATTACGTGCTTATTACAGGAATATTAACGGTCATCCTGATTAGGTAGTTCAGTTTTAGATCTCGGAAATTCGTGTTTAAAAAAATAACTATCTATTTCCCCCCCCCCCTTTTTTTTTAACTCGCTATGCAAACTCTGTTGTATGTGTCTTTATACGTGTATCAAGTTTCTCTTACTCGAAAATCTCAAAAAATGCAAGTAATATCTCCAAAAAATTGTATATATTACGTGTAATAGTGGGTAATGGAAGTCGTGTGGTTGTTTCACACCAGATTCTGTAATAGTATATATTGTACGAATATTGTTTCATATTATTGATTTCTCCTTTAATATACATTATTAAAATAATAATCAATTATGGAAAAAAATAAATATATTTGCGAAATGAAAAAATAAATAATAATTAAAGCTATTATGACGTCAATTTTATCAAAAACATTTTCATGTCATAGGTTTATTTTTCAATATTTTTTATTCATGAGTAAAGAAATGTTTCTTTTTATGAAATAAATAAATAAATAAATAAATAGCATTAAGTAAAAATTGCCAACATTTAACAACTAATTAAAAAAAAAATAATTGTAAAATTATATTTTGACTTTCCAGTTAATAATATTGCCTGACTATAACATATAAACTGATATATTTCTTGATTTTTTACATATCAATCCATCTTTAACTAAAATTTGTTCATCAGTGCGAAGCCGGACGGGTCAGCTAGTACTATATATAAATACTATACTACAATAATAGTATTAAATATAGTATATAATACTATACTATAATAATATTATTTATATATTCATGTATTATTTACATTCTTGTATTTTATATTGATGTATTATATTTTGTGCTTGATTTCTGAATTTAATTGCTTTTTATGCTCTGTATGAATTTAATTCTTTTGCTGTATGGTCTTGCTTCCATCTGTGAGAAATTGGGGGCTGGAAACGTGCTTTGTAGACACTCCTCATATTCCTTTCCCTACATGGGAGAGCTCTCCTGAAGAAGGCACCCATGTGTTTTGGGATTATTGTTTCATCTAGATTTAGTTATTTTGCTTTTTTATTATATTTTTATATTTCCTTTTGCTGCATTTGCGCATTGGTTTATAAAAGCTCTCTTTTAGTTTTATACATTTAATAATTCAAGTTTTACTCAATCTTATATTTAAATTTTATCTTTTATATATATATAAATTTGGTAGGTAGACCTTGTAAAAGCACTTTTCAAACGTGCTTAATACTTTTAATTATTTATTTATTATAAATCTGAAAGCACATTGAATGAAATGAATAAAAGAAATAGTAGTAACACTTTATTTAAGAATCATTTTCATTTCTTAAAACCTGACGGTTGTGATATTTTAAAGGTATATGACAATCACATGAAAAATATTTACTTATTGAAATAACTACATCAACCTATTTTGTTTCAAATTCCCAACCAAAAAATTACATCTAATTCTTCCTATGCGAAATTACTTCCAAAAAGTTTTAAAAATACATTTCATAACACTACATTTAACCAAGAACATAAGCATCAGCAAATCGCTTATGCAATATTCAGTTACCGTAGTTTAAATTCTCTTAATTAACTATTTTCTTAATGAAGAAAAGACTAATTAATACTATCCCGGCATAATAATAATTTCTAAACATAATTTTTCGCCTGAAGAGGTTTCCTAAGCGTGTCATTTTGAATAAATAATTAGTTTATAAAACAAGTATATAATCAGCGTATCTTATATTCTGAATAATTTTTCTTTAAAAGTAGACAAGGGGATAAGTTCAGGGATTTGAAAATGCTTAATGCAAATTAGACGAATTGTGCTATTTGAATGATTTTTCTTTCTTTTTTTTATGATATATGATTTATTTTCTGTTTAATTGCATATTATGAAGCTTGCAGCTTATTTTATACTTAAAATCTTAAAATATAATAAAAAAGAAAAAAAAATCAGATTTTATTCTACCAACTATGCTTGTTTATTTTAAACATTTTTTTTCTGCTAAATAGTATAATAATACGCATACTATAGGAAAATATGGCGAGTAAAAAAAAAAAAAAAAGTAATTCATTTATTTATTTATTTTTTAAATATAAATGTGTACATTCATCTTTTGCCTGTAAAATAATTTTAGTAGCTATAGAACGATTTATTTAAAATAATTACCATTATGTTGTTACAATATTTGACTGTGATAGTATTAACAATTATAATATTTTGTTTAAAACAGGCAATTTTACAGAAATTGTATGACACATATCTCTCTTTTTTTTTTTTTTTTTTTTTTTTTCATCAATGTGCTGAAAATTCTTTCAAGATATTACGAACCTAAATAATCTAAAGAAAAAGAATATTTAAGTCTGATATCTGAAAAAAAAAAAAAAAAAAATATATATATATATATATGGTATCGCAATAAATAATAATTAAAATTGAGAATAGACATGTCTAATAAGAATAATTACCCTTAATTTTGTACAAATTAATCCTTGGAACAAATTTGCTGGAACAAATTATGGAACAAATTATTATTATAATTAAACATATTAATGGAACAAATTTGCTGAAAATAACTTTGATTTCAAAGGTTTTTGTCATGAAAAAAATTATAAAAATAAACCCTGTAACTATATTTTTTATGAAATAAAATTCTAGATAAAACAAAGGTAGTTAAAACTATATGTATATATATATTTTTTTTCTTTTTCATATTTCATTTTTATCAAATACCGCCATTATTAAACCAATATAAAAGTATGTGTATGGGGATTTGTTGCTGTATACGTCATGTATTTACGTTTTCATAAAACCATTACACATTTATGTATAGTATTGCTGTGTTTATTTGGTGATGCGAAAACAAGACCTACAATTGAAAACCATTTTTTTTTTTAGAAATCAGAGACAATATAGGCTCATAAAATGTTTAAAAATCTACTGGAGTGTCACTCACACTCCAGTAGATTCACACGACTTTCTCTTACCTCACACGACTTTCTCTTACCCTGCAATTTAGTATTATTAATACAAATTGGATAACAATGGTTAATACAGCGAGTACTTTTCTGTAAACATATGTTAAAACAATTCAAATCAGGTTTCGGAACAGCTTTATTTGTCATTTTATTCTATGAGACGGGGACGTCCGCCACGTTCAGTCCCCCGTTGCATTATTGTATCTACATTTATATAAAATTCAAATCTGTTTTTAAGTTCAAAAGTTCATTTAAGATTATTCAGCCAACTTTCACACGCACAATTCCTTGAAACATATCAATCTTGAACAAACTTTCTCTTAACAAAAGTAACATCTTCAAAGTACACCATTTGGATGGCTTGAAATTATTTGTTTGTAATTTACTCTAACAGAAACAAAGGTCAAACTATAAAACTCGACTTCGGTATTAAAAAAAACTTAAAACATGTAAATATACAAAAAGACAAATGATAAATATTTAACTTAAAAAATACATTATTTACCGTATGGCTATGAGGAATTAGTTTCAATCGCTGAACAGCTTTCCTGGACATGGTAAAATATTATAGTATTTAGCAGATAAAAAAGAATATTTTGGCTTAAGTATTAACAGCCCTTTATATCTTCTGTAAGTTATGTACGCATAACATGGGGCACATAAAAATGATCCCATATTAATAACACATGACACAACCTAAAGTACATTTTCATCGATTTTCATGTATTGTCGCATTATAATCTAGTTCTTTTGTATAGCCCTGTAAACAAACAGTGAATGATTTCTATGCCATGTGCTACATGAAACATGTTTTTACACGTGTAAAAACATATATCCGTTTCATTTGGTTTGGTGCAGTCTATAGACGTTAAACTTTACTTACCTGCAATTCCCCCCATAGATGTAACGTATTTGAATTCCCTTGGGTGTCCCTGTATATGAACCATTTGCTTCATATCAACGAAACATTTAGTGTAGCATCTCTATTTGGTACACATTTAGAATACCAAGTTTGAACTTTCTGATATATATATATATATATTAGACATGCTGATAACAGACAGACACATAGAAACAGACACACACACAGACACACCACAGACATTCACACAGACAAATACACCAGCCAACTGCTAAAACCTGATTTTTAGATTCAGGAAACCTCAAAACGCGTAAATATAAATAAACTCAATTTCGAAAATTTTACTCCAAAATAATACTTCTCTACCTTATGGGTAAGATAAAGTAAAGATGTAATAATTTGATGACCCACTGCATTTGTGGTTAATGTTTTTGAACAGAGTCTAAAAACAATCAAATATGTCGAACATTTTAATTTATCCAAGGAAAATTAATTAAGAATTTATCAATTGTAAATAGTAGTCTTTTTATTAATCAATACAATCTACGCTTTTTTTTTTTTCTTTATAATTAATGTATAAATAATATATATATATATATATATATATATATATATTTTTTTTTTTTTTTTTCAAGTATTACATTTTCATCTACAGTATGAAAGATTAAGTATAATAAATCTCAATGTAAATAAATCATCGAAATATATATTTCATAAAATTTTATTAAACCTTTACAAAACGAGAATTTAAGAGCATAATCCGATCTTTTTTAACAGTTAAATATACTAGCTACTTAAACATTATCACAAATTTTCTTTATAGTAGTCATCTATACATTAAATAAAACATTTAAATCAAATTTTTGTCAATGTTCCGTCTACCGTTTAATTAACTTTTGAGTTTCTGTTAACATTTCGAAATTTATAATTACATTTTTTTAAAATTATTCCAACGTCTCATTTGAAAACTTTGTAATTTCAATAACTATCATTCGAATTAATAGAGTTTGATCAGTTTAGAAATGATTTTGAAATTGTTTGGAGAAAGACAAACATAGTTTTAAATATTTCTTTTTATTTGTATTTCCAAAGATAATGTGTGCTTTCAAATTACGGGGATTGCAGTAAACATTTTAAATTATGTTTTCAAGTTAAAAATATTTTTAAATTTTATATTACTTTTATTTTTTCTATATTATTTCCATTGAGAGATAGCTGTTATACAAGCTGTTTATAATATATCACTTTTTGGTTATTCTAAAAACACGAGAAGGAATTACAATCTGTATACGTCATGTAATATTTTTTAAATATGTTCAAAAAATATTTTTAAATGCAAAATTTAATAAATGAAACAGATTTGGATGGTTAATTACGGTAATGAAATAATGCATATAAATATAATCCGGAATATAAAGTTTATTTCTATAAACATATGAAATATGTTTATAGAAATTTACCAAAATGAGCTTTCAGAGTAATTAAGAAAAGCAAAACATTAATTTCATTATATATATATATATATATATATATATATTGTTAAGAATTTATAAACAATAGTTATTTTTATAGAATTTCATTGAAAGAGACTTAAGTTATAAAACGTAAATTTTCTGTTTATCTAACTTGCTTTTGCGTTAAAATAACTCATTTCCCTTTAAAAAATTCCGTTCAAGAGCCTCACGAAAGCAGGTAATCGCCTTGGCACCAAATATGGCGATTTTTTCCCGCTTTGGCAACATTTTGTCGACCTTGGTGAGAAAATCCTTATTATCGATATCTCGAATATCTAAATTCGAATTTGATTAGTTGAAAAGTTACTGGAAATTTTTCATTCAAAGGAGTCTCGATCAGGTCGAAAGTTTCATTTTCCTCGCCATTCGGCTTACTTCTGAAGGTCTCTCCTGGACCAAATCTCCCTTATTGGTTATAGTCTGTTTCTGTGTGTTAATGCTGTGATGTTTTGATATTTATCATACTGTCAATTTGATGTTGTCATTAGTTATCCAAGCTCTGTTTACTAGTGAAACTAAAGTTAATACTTAATTTACAGACCTGTAATCTTCCAGAAAATTCTGTAAGTAATTTTTTAAGATCTGCAAGATTCGCCTTTCAATTCACAGACAATTCACGAAACCCAATTCACGTATTACGACACAATTTATATGTATATGTATACATATATGTATATATATACATACACACACACACACACACACACACACATATATATATATATATCCTATATAGCAAAAAGTTTTCCATAGGAACTCCGGCGGAGAAATTAACAAACCTCCGACGGAGTTCCAGTTTTTCCCACATTCCTCCTACGGTGTTCCTTGGGTATATCAAATGTCCGCAGTAGCGGCCTCCGTGAGAGAGCCTCCGTGTATCTGGAGCGGAGCGCAGTCGGAAGACAGGAGGAAAAATGGAATGGGAACTTTCAAATACTAGGAACTTGTTTTCCTTTTGCTGTATTGTAGTCTGTGATTCATAATAATAGTCTTTGCCATTTAGTTTATATAATTATGTAGATCGAATTTATAAAACAGAATTAGGAGTAGAAGTTATATCATTGGAATAATACGGCCACTTCAGTTTTAAACTATTATTGTAACTATGTTTAAGTTAAAATTGGGGGGGGGGGGAGAGTAGAATATCTCGGAATATTTTGTGCTATGTTTTCTTTTTAAGTTTTTATGTACATTTTTATTGTTAATAAGTTCATGACCTTATATCCAAAAAAGTTCATTTTTATTTAAAAATGCAAAGGGAAAAAAGAAGCAATTAAATAAATAAAATGAGAATATAAATCAAAGAATTTTTAAAAAAGTCGAATTAAATATCTCAAAAATCTTTGTAAAAATTATATTCACTTAAACATAGGGAAGAGAATAGCATCAGGCGTATCAAATATTTATAATATAAAATAAAAATAAAAAATGTAATAATAACAATATGGCAGTAACGTTTGTGAAAATAGCTATATTACTCTACATCGATGTTTCTGAAAGCTTTTGCTCTTCATGCACAAAGCATCAATGATTGAGATTCCCATAGCACAGAGAAGAGATTAATCTTCCCATAAACTACCCCCCCCCCACACACACACACACATCTCCTTAAATAGAGTTTCAGCCTAAGCTTGTTTTTATATTCAACTTTTTTTTTTTTGTCGATTTTATGTCTATTTTCAATTACAACAAACTTACTTTAAAGCAATGATTTTGGTAAAAAATAAATAAGAAACAGAGGAAAGAATTTCTTTTTTAATCGGGAGTCCGTGTCCAAAATTTCTCAGAGGGGGGGGTAACCCCCTACAATGTCAGCGCCACAGTTTCAATTCCTTACGATAGTTTTGTAGCGAAATTAATAATATAAATTATATGCATTTATATAAAAATATCAAAAATTTCAATTTTTGGTTTTTCACGTTTTCAGATGTTTTGAACTTGAATTGATCATTATAAAAAAATGTTCATCAGTCTGTGATAAATGTTTTCTTTTAGCTCTAGCTCAAAATCTGATACACAGATTTTTTTATGAATTTTCAAGGTGACCATAATTAAACTGATAATTCGCAATTATCAATCCACAATTCCATTGCGAGAATGGCACCAACTTTGTGGAAAGATTAAATAAAACAAAAAACAAAGGATTCCGAGAAAAAAAAAAAAAAAAAAAAAAAAAAAAAAAAAAAAAAACTTACCGCTGTGGCAGTATGTGACACTCTTTTTCTAGGCTTCCGTCCTTTTTTATTATTTAAAATTAATAATTGTGCAAATCATACAGTATTGCTTTTGTTTACAATTCTTATTTTAAAATTGGAGACTTTGCACTAATTTGTCACAAAATTTGCATTTTTTAAAACTGTCTTTGCGCAGCATCATATATTCTCCTAGTAGAGACATTTGCAACTTTTTTTAATTTTTCGCGGAATTCTTTGGATCTTTATTAATCTTCGCATAAAATTTACCGCCATTCCCGCAATTAGATTGGGCTACAGAACATTATGAGCACTGTGAGTTTAATTATGGCCATCTTGTATACTCAAATGTATATTGAAATAAATTAGTGCTTATCAACTTTTGGTGCAAATCGCTGAAAAGGTGGCGGTGTTTGTTGTACTGCAATTTTTCCTTTGTTTAGGAAGGCTATATCTCAGCTTCTATTAAGCATAATTGCATAAAGCCTGATTTGTGAAACCGGCATTATGTATACATATATTTTCAATTTGGATATATATCGGCTGACAGGTGGCGGCACTATGATTCAAATCGATGTACGGTAAGGCTATATATCAACTTCTAGAGCGTATAAAAAAAAGAAAAATCTTTATATGTGATGACTTCTCAAATATTTATGTAGGAACTTAAATTTTATTAATCGCTTTGAGGTTTATAATGATGTTGAATAATACATTCCTTTTTTCTTTTTTTTTTTTCTTTTTTTTTTTTTTTAATATTTTCATGTTTCTGACAATTTTATAAATATGCTGCTTTAAATTAAATAATAATAATAATAATAATAATAATGCAGCTACACAATAACACAATTATGAACAAAATGACAAATGCAGCTAAATACAATTTTTACTTATTATTTTTATTATTATTATTATTATTATTTCTCATCAAAATACCGACGATTTGATATAATTTTTAAACATGAATAAAATAAATTAATAATATTTATAAAAAAAAATTAATATTTCCCATACTTTTTGAAAAGATAAATGAATTTATAATAAATTAATAAAATATAAATTTAAAGAAATTAAAAAAAAAAAAATATTTTGGTTCACATGGAGTTTAATATTCAAAAATATTTTCCATAAGGTTTATTTTTAGATACTAATTATTATTATTATTATTATTTAGAAAATATATGCTCTTAAAATCCTTCACTAAAATTCATAAACAAAAGCATTAATTGATCTGGAAACACTAACTTTAGTTATTTTTTTTCACTACATCAACTATGTTTGAACACAAATTATAATTATTTCAGACATTAAGTAAGTTTTAGGTATTAAAATAATTTCCATTATTATATCATTACCCGTCCGTCTGTGACGGCCTAGCGCTCAATTTTTACACATGTATTTCCAAATTTATTTTTCCTTGTTAGTTCAAATTACTAAATACTGGTCTACAGGATATTTAAGAAAATGACTTTGTCTCTTAAATTACGATATTTATATGTTTTAGTTTCGAGCTCTAAATGTCTTCAAAAAATTAAAAATAACATCGTAATTCTTTAATTCAAATTTTCTAACCATGTGTCTATTTAATTATTTATACTACTCATTTCTCGTGACGTGGTTGAATTCTATATATTTAATTTATTATTGTTATTTTCCCTGACATATTAAAATTCCGCAGATTATACAGATTGAATCAATGAATGAATCTTCCAAACCGTGCAAATCCTGGATAAATTTCAGTTTCTTTATCTCAATACATTGTTGCATTTGTGATGTAATTTATTCCGTTAAATTATTCTTTATCATTATTTTATTAAGTTTAAATGCACACATGGAAACCATGAATAAAATTTTAGTTTGTTTATTCCAATGCATAGTTTTAGCTATTACATCATTTTTAACGTTAGTTTCGGGAAACTCGGGCTTTTGTTATAAACGAGATTAAACCTACACCGTTTTTTTTCAGACTATCTAGTATGTGCCATATACTATTAGTCTCTACAGTACCGTTTAAAAGGTAAAATACAAAAACCTTTGTTAATTTTGCGGGCTGAAGCGCTAGACCTGAAGCAGTTACGACCTTGATTTGAAGCAGCTTTAACAGAAAATATTATTGTTAATAATAATTAAACAGAAAATAAAAATGAAAATAAAAAGTAATTTTCATAGCTTCGTTATGGATTACACAATGCTATATTATGACAGGTTTGACGCTTCCAAAAATGTTTATTATGCATTAAACATGCAAATAATTTTTAATATATTCTCTTTTACTCCACTCCCCCCCCCCAATAATAATAATAATAAATAAATAAATAAATAGGAAAAGTGCATATATATGTGCATGTAATATATAGATTTATTTATTTATTTATTTTTTCATGAAAGAGTGATTTTAAATGTTTTTATTTTGCTTCAATTTATTTGCCTTAACTATATGAGTTTATTTATTTATTTATTTATTTTTTTAATCTATCAAAAACTGTTTAAGATGTATTAAATAAGAAAACTTGTATATCAATATTCAAACTAAAAACCTCTTCACACACTATAAAAGTATTTAATACTACCCGCTTTGAAAGGAATGCTTTTCCCATCGATGTAGTGGCACGTGTTTGCACCTGAGAAAGAAATGCCTCGTTTTTCCTCTGTGGAATTTTTTTTCCCCCATCTTTGTTTAAAACTCTTTCAGTTTCATCAATATGAAATTTTTATCTACCTCAGAATCCTAGAAAAACGGGCAAGGTTTTACTTCCATCGAAAGTACACAGCGATTTCTTTTTCTATTCATGCGCTTGTGATTTCACCACCCCTTAAGATTAGCGGAAGAATGGATTATTGTTTGGTCAAGTTTTACCGCATAGAGGGTGTGCAATATATTTTCCACGAAATGCCTGGTGCTATGACCAGAAAGAATACTTCTGCTTTCGAAACAATAAATATTATAAGAATTCAAATTCACATAGGATTTATGCAATGCCATAAAGCAGTTATTATATTGTCTATAATAATGATAATTAAAACTCGATGCATTTTATTTTGCTTATTTTAAGATAGGAGACATGCAGGGTCTAACAAATTCATTTTATAAATTTATTTTTTGCTCAATTTTTTTTTTTTTTTTTTTTTTTTTTTTGCAAAAATTAACAATTAACTAAAGTGTAAATAACGATTAAATCGCTGTGTTTAAAAGAATATTATATATATATATATATATATATATATATATTATTCTTTATATAAATAAAGTGTGTTTTATGTTTTGTATGTAATGCTTTGAATATATATATACACATATAGCAGCTAATACAAAGGGAATATGCAATTTAAAATATGTAAATACTCCTTCGATATTCAATCTTAACAAGAAAGAAACTAACTTTAAATTTCTGAAAAACGAATAAAAAAGCAGTAAAACAAAAAGGATTTCATAAATATAATATAATTATGTAGCTGAGTCTTATTTCTGATTCAGACTGCCGCTCGTTGCGTAATTGTAAACACAACACACGCACATGTATATGTATATACGCATATGTATATAATTTTAAATCATAGTAAAATTTCATATAAGAATAACATAATTAATGCCAGTTTCATCCATATATATGTATATATATATATATATATATATATATTTATTTCTTGAATCATCTCCAATCTTCTGTTAAATTTACCTTTTTTTTTCCTTTTTATAGTGAAATTTGCAAAACAACACGTTAAAAATTAAGTACATTTTAAACATTTTTTCTTTTCTTTTTTAAATTTATGAATTATAAATTGTCTTTATTTTCTGTTTTTTTTAACTTTCTAGAAAACAATTCATTTAAACATAAAATTAATATTTTAGATGTTTAAATAATTTGTTTAAATTTTGAATACTTGAAATTCAACACTAATTTAAATTTTTTAAAGTAAAATTTAATTAAAGCATTTTCATGCATAAATAATACATATACATGTATCACTGTATGAATAAAACTATCTTCTTAAACTGATAACAGTTCTTTTTTTTTTTTTTTTTTTTTAAGTCATTATATAAGAATAGCTCTTTTAATCTAAGTATTTTTAACTATTTATTTTTTCAAAGCTTGATAAATGCAATGGAAAACAACATTTTATAATAATTTTTAATTGCTATTTCAGACAATATTTTTTCAACTTACGATATTTTCTTGCAAAACATTTTTTTTTTCCGTTATTTATTTATTTATTTATATTTTTTTATGTAAACATATAAATATCAAGATATAGTCAAATACAATAAAGAAAATAGTTTTGTAAACGTTTTAAAGTAATCGCGTGAGAAGCACTTTTTCTTAAATTATTAATCCAATTTTAAGAATCTTTTTTTTTTTTCCTTCAATGAATATGCAAGCTTGATAAGTTTTTTTTTTTTTTTTTTTTTTTTTTTTTTAAACAAATGGTGTAGTAAAATAGTAAAAATTAATAAAAAATAAAAATTAATAGCATTTCTTTTGGGTCGATATAATAACCTGAAGGAGCGATATATATACTGTTTTTCGGCACAAAACAATTGTTATTAGCAAGGTTTTTATTTATTTTTTTATCTTGTATTTTCTTGCAAACACTTTTTTTTATCTTTTCCTTTTTTTTTTTTTTTAAATTAAAATAATCTAGAGGTTCTGCTTTTGTATTTAGTCTGTAGCATGTACGCAAGCAAAAAAAAAAAAATGGTTGAAACACGTACGGTCACCGTCTCGAAATTTCTCGCAGTGTTCGTGATTACGCATGCGCCTAGCAAATACACCTGCCCAAGACACAGCACTCCAATCGGGTTTCTCCATTGGAAATTCTAGGGAAGAAAATCCCTTGTAAGTGTTTCCGAAGGCCTTCCCTAGGGAAAAAGTCCCACGGAGGTTTATCCCGAGAACTACCTGTGTACTTTTATCCTCAGGAATGTAACATTAGGTTTTCCCTCGGATTTCCCATACTTTTCCGTTTTCTTCCGGGAAGAATCTCGGATATATAGGGATATCCCAGGGAGTGATGAAGGAAGATCGTTGCTATATGGGATATATATATATATATATAATTGTGTTTTAAAATATGTTTTTAATCACACAATATATTAAAAATATTAAACGAAAATAACTTATAATAAATTTATATATATATATATATATATATATATATATATATATATATATATATATAAATTTCGAATATAAATTGAAAGCTGTTAATATCTAATAATTAATTAATTAATTAATTTTTTTATTTACTTATTTTCGTCTTAAGCTGTCAATGTAAAAAAATTTATTTTTATTATCACCGTTAATTAATCCAAAAGTTTTATTAGTATTTTAAATAATGTTTTAATTGCAGTGTGTGTATTAAAAGTATTATTATATCTTTTTTTGCACACTCAATAAAAATACATAACAGATCGCAATGTGTTTATACAATCTAAATATTTTTTTTTTTTTTCAGTTTGACTAAAAAATTACAAATATTACTTCGGATAAATATTATCGGAGACGTATAAGGAATTGATGTAACTGGCATGCTCTAGCGAAAGTTAGTCACGTGTATACATTACTTACGCCTTCAAGATTATAAATGCAATTATCGGAAATATATACACCGCAAATAATCTGTATTACAACACAATTTATATATATATATATAATAACAGTAAAATGTAAATTATTTATATGTTTTAATTTAAAAAAGGATGTTTATTAAATCCACTGTATTGCGAATTGAAAAGGAAGTGGTTTCTGAAAAAATCAATTCTATTTAATTATTTAATTTTAAATGTATCTTATAAAACTCCGAAATCGATTTTTTTTTTTTTTTTAGTATGGTGTTAGCATTATATTTAATAATGAAGTATTATTAAAATATGAGTATAAAGAAATAAAAAATCTTATTTTATTATTAGTATAAGAAAAAAAAAAAAAAAAAAAAAAAAAAAAAAAGAAAGAAAGAAAAACTTACTTTATACTACAATTTTTATACTTAAATTTTTAATATACCACAGAATATGATAGATTTTTACATTTTATTACTTTCACAGTGTCAATAACTATTTTGACTATTTAAACATTAAATTGGAGCAAAAATTTAGTCAAGTTTTCTTATAAAAAGCCTTCTTCTATTCTCTCCGTAGTCCATTCGACTGTGCACCCCGTCATTTTCAGGGAACTGTCGTAATCTGTTTCTTCTTTCTTTCTTTTTTTTTCTTCGAGCATAGTGCGCTATCTGTCTTCTAAATGCGCATTGGTCTGTCGGTAACTGCAGCTTTTCTCATTGGCCATTATTTCTGTAGCTTCGCGCATTATTGCATATTCATGACTATTATAGTTTGCTAGCTTTTCAACATACTGAACATAAAAATAGATTTTCAGAATGTTAAAAAGCTCCAATGTTTTTTTTTTTTTTTTTTTTTTTAAAGCCTTATTTTATGTTTGACAGGATAAATCAAGTAAAATATAGGAAGTAACGCAAACATAAATACTATGTGAGTATACATGGAGTGTGTTCATATGAAATTGCGATTTAACTGTGAAAGTAACATTTAAATTTTTTAAATATTGTGCATTTTTAAACTGTCATCCGATAAACACCGAAATTGACCCACGGGTTGTCACAAGCAATAGGGACATGGACACGAAATTTCGAGAGTAAGGAAGACGTGCTACCGAAGACAGCGAAGACGAACGCAAGGTTTTGAGCAAATCTATCAGATTTTCTGTTTAGTTTTTATTTATAAAGAAGTATAAAAATAGTGATTCTTTTTTAATTCATTTAAATATAGTGACAAGCAAGGCGGGCAAAGCTTGGTAGTTAATAATTAAATGGATTTATACTTCAATAAAATATGAAAGACGTAAAGTTATAAATAAATATTTATTTTATTAATGTGAATCGATATATTTAGAAGAAAATTTTAATTATGTACGAAACATTTTTTAAAATCCGTATTTAGTTCTGAAAAATATATTTTCTCTATATTTATTATTTAACAACACACATTTTAACTACTTGTTATAACATTGAATAGTGATGTATACGATTAATGCAACTGTCGTTTACATGATGAATTATAGCATGAAAAATATCTAACACGACACTGAATTATTGTCGCAGTGTGTAACATATCAGATTAAAAGATGGATAGCCTGAACCAAGTTTCAATTATTGTAAAAGTCAGTTTCAAGGTTAGATTCTGTGGGAGTGATGGATTGCTTTCTAAATTAAAGATTTTCTTTTGTATAAGTGAATTAACTTTACGTACATTTTAAAGAATTTCTCAAATTTAAAAATATGTTCTGTGGACAAATGATTATTACTTTTTAATTTATCATATATTCAGATCATGATAATATCAATTTCGTTAAAAAAACATTTTTTTTTTTTTTTTTTTTTTTGGATACAAAAACTACATTTGAAAAAAAAAAAAAAAAAAGTACACATTATTTTCAATTACAATTATATCAACTCCTTTTTTTAATTAAGATAGTAATATTTTTAATCTTTAAAATGTCCAAGTATTCTTTGTATTCTACAGTTCACTGCTTCAATACATAAATATTTCATATATTCATGTGAGTGAGGACAAGGAAAACTCACAAAATCGACAATTATTTTAGACATAAATATATGCATGTGCAATTAAGTTTTCCAAAAATAAATATTTTTAAATTTATTTAATGAATATAAAGCCCATATGACCTCAAAAAAGTGCATGAAGACAAATGTTTTTCATTTAAATGTATAAAGAATTTTGTATCTTTGATGAAAAAAAAATGACACTTCCAAATGGGTTTCTAGTCAGAATTTCATTCGACTTATATCATTACGACTTATTTGCAGTGACAAAAGGAACTCACTTTTCTGTAATTGGCAAATGAGTAATTCTTGCTTTAGAATAATGTGTATTAAGTGGACATAACATTCCAAAATATAATAAATATAAACTATAAAATTGAAGTTAAATTTTATATTAAACCTCATATGTTTAGAATAAAAATCAAAATGCGTGACTAAAAATTATAACTTATCAGAAGGAAAGAACGATTGTTCTAAGAGAACTACAGAAAAGGAATCTGTAAATGAAGATAAAAACGAATTTGATTCATTTGGTTGATTTATCTGCCATGATAAAATATACTATCTTTTCTGACACTCACAAAGAGAAAATTCTTGCTGATAAAGACTGTGATATAAGTAGACATAACATTCCAAAAATAAATAAAACATACAAAATTTTCTAAATGATCCACTTACAGCCCGCGACAAAAAGATAGGTAGAAAGGGTTTTTTCTTTGTTTTTTCATGAAATAACGTTATCTAAATATCATAAAATAACACTATTTTCGGACTAATTTTTGTTTAAGACTAATTTAGAAAATAATTAAGACTAAAATTTTTCTAATTTAAGACTACACACCTCGACAAAAAGATAGAAACTTTTTTTTTTTTTTTTTTTTTTTTTTTTTTTTAATATGATTATTTTCAATATGAATATTTTGAATATGATTCAAATATTCAATATGTTTTTGATATGATAATATATTGTTATGATAATAAATGATCAGCACAATTTAGATAATGTTATTTTACGAAAAAAAAAAAACTATCCTTTGTTCCTATCCTTTTGTAGCGGAGTGTAGTCTTAAATTAGAAAAAATTTAGTTTTAAAACCTTTCTGATTTAGTCTGAAAACAAAAATTAGTCCGGGAATAGGGCTATTTTATGATAATAATAAATGACAAGCACAATTTAGATAATGTTATTTTATGAAAAATCATAGAAAAACCCTTTGTACCCATCTTATCAGAAGAAAATAATAATAGTTCTAAGAGAACTAGAAAAAATAATCTGAAAATGAAGTTGAAAAACAATTTGGTTTTACTATTTTCCATATGCGCCATGAATGTATAGAAAGTAAATATCCCTCCCATATATTTAAGATACGCATTAGAAAAAAAAAAAAAAAAGGTTTTATTTTGTAAATAAATACATTTTTCTCGGTATAGCACGGGGTGATGCAAATTTTTAAGACATATTCTTTTTTTTTTATTATTATTAACACAGTATGTTGTGTGTACCGTAATGATATAGTGTATTACAAGTAAGACAGACTATTCCAACGGACTTTGTCGAATACAAAGGGAACTTTGGTAGTTATAGGGATATATTATGCAAAATATTGTTACCTAAAGATCTGTTTTATTCAAGGATCTAAGAATATAGCTGTTCCATATATATCTATAAGGATTCAAAGCTCTTATTGTAAGCTAATTCAGTAAATTTACCTGATTTTTAGGCAATGAAGACATATCTAATTTTGTTCTAAAATTAATTAACCTTTCTAGTTCGAGAAGTTTATAAAAATGACACACGATATCAGTATAATTAGAATCTTGTGCTAGACGTTAAACAAGCTTACAATATCATTTCGGTCGATATATTCGTGGAATTTTCAAAATCAACGACATCTTGGCTAATTCAAGTAATAAAAATAAATAAATAATGCTGTTTTCTTGATTAATAATGAATATATATATATATATATATATATATATATATATATATATATATATATATATATATATATATAATATTTATTTTTATACTGTTTTCATTACTTTCTTTTGTAATGATAATTTTAAAGTTAAGTTTTATAAGATTACAATTTAATATTTTATGCGTTGTAAATATTATTAGAAATATGATACTTGTATTAAAATATGTAAAAACTTCATTTCAATAAATTGTGTAAAGCGTATTTCCATTCAATTATATATCCTTACATTTCTTTCGCGCATCGTATATAAATATATAAATATGTCATCTTAAACGGCGCAATAGTATTATTTTCATAACACATCTCAACAATTTCAAAATTTAAAATGTTATTTTTCTTAATATTCAATAGTTATTTCACATACTTTTTTTCATATATGTGATTTCAGTAGTTTATTTATTTTAAAGGAGCTTATTTCTAAATTAAATTAAATTTTATTCACATTTGTTCTTCATGGTATTGCAATTCTGAATGTGCTTAGATGTGTTCAGATTAATATATTCTTAATAAAATAATAATAATAATAATAATAATAATAATATATATATATATTATTTTTAATTAATTTTATTTTGGGGAATTTTAGAAATAGCTTTTTTCCCCATTATATTTAGTCAGTTGTTCATTTCAACATGGCTATATGATTTTTAAGTGATATAAATTGATTTTAACGTGATTTTATATCTTGCTTCAAATATATATATATATATACATTATATTTTTAGTGTGTAATTATTTATTTATTATTATTATTTTTTTTTTTTTTTAATGAGACTATCAATATGCTTTTAAATAAGTTATTGTGATTAATGTTATTTCAATTTAGAAAGAGTGAGAAGACACGCAGAAAACATTCTAAGGAAACTTACATGTTTATTTCAATCAAAAAAGAAAAGGAAAGAAATATATTAGATAAAAATCCAAATTTTATTATTATTTCTCTATTTCATTTATTTATTAGCTTTCCATAAACGTAATACAGTAATCGTAACTACATAACTGAGTTTAACTTTGTGTTTCTATTTACACTATCATAATAATTGATTTATACACTTTTCACAACGCATATATTTTTTTCTTTTAGATATAATTTTAAACAGTTTTAAAGTTTTCTTTTCTTAATTAACAAACTTACATTATTCAAATTTAATGAATTCACATAACTTGGAGATAAAACTAAACTTGATGCAAGATACAATTTTGGAAAAAGTTTAATAATCTAAATATCAGTTGAGTAATATTTAAAGGGTAACTTAACTTAAGAAAGAATTAAATAGCAATCAAATGAATTTCTTTAAAAGTTTTCATTAAATTAATTAGATTTTATAATATTTTAAAATCATTCTTGTTAGAAAATGAAGAGTTGCAATTGCATTCATAAGACAGTCTAAATTAACGTAGTTAAATTGAAGCCTGAGCTATGTTTCAGAAGTTTGATGGTGCATTCCGTTCACATAGATATATCTACAACTATTTTTCCTAGCATGAATTTAGAATAATTATAAATTTCAGAGTTTTACTTTTTTTAATGTGTGTGCGTGTGGCTGGTAAATCAAATACTATCCGTGTACTTCAAGCAAATGAGGATGCACTTAAATATTTTGATGGGCATAAAATTTACTCTTTTTGAAACAGCATTAACGTCAGCAAAACTAATTTTTTAAAGCAGCATAAGACGATCAAATGCTTATTGTTTAGCATAGTAACAACAAACGCACAAAAGAAAGAGCAAGGTGTGAATAATTACCTTTATGTAATGTATGAGAATAAAAATGTTCAAACAGACATAAGTTAGTTTTACTTTTTTGTCTCTTATCATGCAATTGGTGAGAGTTGTAATATAATTAAAACGAAATACACAATAATAATACACAATAAAAAATAATAATACACATTAAATACAGAGTATTCTGTCTATATTTTTCCCTCTTAAATTTTATGGCTGTCGAAAAATTATATTAAGTAATGAGAATTAGATTAAAATAGATCTAAAATGTAACAAACGAATCTATTAAAAACCAAAATTCAATATCAAAATATTTTAACTCCCCTTCCTTTTTTTTTTTTTTTTTTTTTTTTTTTTTTTTTGTGTGTGTGTGTGTGTGTGTGTGTGTGTATGTATGTGTGTGTGCGTTTGTTTTTCCTGTGTCCTGTATTTTAAATGTTCCATCTGATTGGTTCATTCTTGCATGCTGCTTCCAATTTGTTCAACTGTTTGGTTGTGTTGATAGTTCCCCTTTTGGTTTTGCCCTGCTTTCTGTCTTACTTTTACCTCGAAGTCTGTCGCACTTGTTTTTTGTACCTGAAGGAAGAAGGCCACGTACCTTAAAAATTGTTAGTGTTTACATTAACTTTATGATGTGTGATGAAGTTTTTAAATTTAAATATTTTTAATATTCTCTGAAAAGTTTCTTCTATTGATTTATTTATTTTTATTTTTTAGTAAAAATTTAAATAATGAGATCATTTTTTATCCAATGCTTTTTTAAGCAAATATGTTATTATTATTATTATTATTATTATTATTTTTAATTTCACAGTTTCTAGAAATTCATTTACTTGGTATAGTTTATAGAGTATTTTTACACGATTTCTTACAATTTACGTACCATCAGAACAATCTTCATAATAATTATAACTTTCAAATATATAAATTGGTGAAATAGCACCAGTTTCTACAAATTCATTTATTTAAAATACAGTTTTTCTATTATCTTAACACGATTTTTTATAATGTACTTATTAGGGTGGTTCGAAAAACGCGTTTTTTCTGCAATACAATTCTAATAGCGCGGAAAACTTGCGCATAGGCGTCATTTTAAATGAAAAAATATTTTTTATTTATTTTTATTTTTATTTTTTTTCAAAATTTGAAGTCGCGCAGAAAGCCTAAAGTTACCAAAAAAGTCAAAATACCGGTAAATTAAAAAAAAAAAAAAAAAATGCAAAAATTACAAAAAAATACATTTTTTGTTCTAATAGTGAAAAAAGTGTTTTTAAGAGTGTCCTTAATGAATACAAAATATAATTAGACCCATTCTTGTTTTACTGAATTCGCGCAAAAGGCTTAAAGTTGCGGGTTGCATCGTAAAAAAACAATATTTCATGATTTTCGACGATTTTTAAACATGCGCCAAAACCCATAAAAGTTTTATTTTTAATTTGTAATAGTGTAAAAACAATTCAAAATAGTCTTCCCAATCCAGAAATAATACTTTCAGACCTGCTATTCCTTAACTGTATTCGCGCAAAAGGTCTAAATTATAGTATAAGTTAAGTTATAGAGTCCCGTAAAAACGCCGTTTTCCGTATCTGATGAGTGTTTATTTAACACATTAAGGTTTGTAATAAGACTCTAACAAGTGATGTAAAAAAAATGTATTAGCCAAACATATCATATTGCAGCTCTCAACTCATTTGAACATTTAATCTGTGCTGAAATGACCCAGGGCTCACGGCGAGGACGTGGCTGCAAGGCGAGTCCCACCTCCACCCTATTCAACCAACCAACGAGGGTGAATTTTATTTACAATATTTACACTAGCTATTTACTTTGTAAAATGCATATATGTTCGTTGTAGGCAATAGGTTATTTACATAGAACCGTCTTTGAATTCTGTCTTTGAATTAAATCTGGGCATCAGCTGTCTTGATTTAAAGTAGCTCTAATATAACCATCTCGATTTTCATGCCAGCACAGTTTTTCTGATGCTTCTGTAACTAGTTTTTCACACCTCTCATCTGGCTGGGTGTGGCATGGGAATTTGAGGTAGTTAAACTCTGGTAGCGCTTTGTCTACCTGGAAGCAATGTATTCAGTTAACATCTTGGACAGTAGTGGCGGCGGTGTTCATTTGCAGATTGGCCAATCAATTAGTTCGGTATAGTCGTTTGCACTGAAATTTATTGAAGGTATTTTGAAGTCTCTTACATAACCTTCAGCTGATGGCTCATTTCTGGATTTAAGGATCCTCCTGTAGCCAAGTTCTCTAATGTGTGGTCTCTCATCCATTATCATAGCCAACATCATATTTTCAGGGTGGCAGAAGAATGCGTTCCTTTGAATTACTGGATCAATGATTTTCTTGATATTGTCCGGTAGATGACTGGTTGTTCTAACTACCTTCAAAATATGCTTCGGTCCATCTTTCACAGTGTAGTTTTTCTTTATATCATACCAAACAGGTGCATATGACTTCACTATGTAATTTGCAAGAGTCTGTAACTCAATTGTTGGACTAGTTTGGGATTTGGGATACATACAATTTTAAAACCCGGATAGCACAGGTTAGCCAACGAGAGTGGCTGATGCGTCCAGGATCCCTAGCAGCCAATTCTGGATTACAGATTCCTGTGTTGACCGCTTTTACAATGTCTAGGAGACACTTCTGATTTTTACTCAGATCGTGTTTAGTGATATCAATGACTTCTTTTGATTGTATCGGCTCAAAATCTACAACAGTGAGTTTATCACATCCAGGGAGTTGTTTTCCAACTGGACCGCCCGTCCTGTTGTTGTTCCATCAAAGTGATCAAACAAATGCCTATAAGGTAACTCGTTAAAATGTCCGCCACAAATTCAAAGGGGCTTCTACTTAAATAACATTTTGCCTACAACGAATATATATGCATTGTACAAAGTAAATACTTACTGTAAATATTGTAAATAAAATTCACCCTGGTTGGTTGGTTGGGTAGGATGGAGGTGGGGCTCGCCTTGCCGCCACGTCCTCGCCGCGTGTCCTGGGTCATTTCAGCACAAATTAAATGTTAAAATGAGCTGAGAGCTGCAATATGATATGTTTGACTAATACATTTTTTTGTTTTTGTAAATCACTTGTTAGAGTCTTATTACAAACCTTAATGCGTTAAATAAACACTCAACAGATATGGAAAACGGCTTTTTTGCGGGACTCTATAACTTAACTTCTACTATAATTTAGACCTTTTGCGCGAATACAATTAAGGAATAACAGGTCTGAAAGTATTATTTCTGGATTGGGAAACCTATTTTGAACTATTTTACACTATTACAAATTAAAAATAAAACTTTTATGGGTTTTAGCACATGTGTAAAAATCGTCGAAAATCATGAAATATCGTTTTTTTACGATACAACCCGCAACTTTAGGCCTTTTGCGCGAATTCAGTAAAACAGGAATGGGTCTAATTACATTTGTATGCATTAAGGACACTCTTAAAAACCCTTTTTTCACTATTAGAACAAAAAATGTATTTTTTTGTAATTTTTTTTTTTTTAATTTACCGGTATTTTGACTTTTTTGGTAACTTTAGGCCTTCTGCGCGATTTCAAATTTTGAAAAAAAATAATAATAATATTTTTTCATTTATAATGATGCCTATGCGCAAGTTTTCCGCGCTATTAGAATTGTATTGGAGAGAAAACGCGTTTTTCGATCCACCCTAGTACTTATAATCAAAACAATCTTCATAATTATTATAACATTCATGTTACTACAGATAGGCTTCCAGATTGCAATACTCTGTTTAAGACTAACGTCATTGCTACAAGAATGCATTGAAAAACAAAATATATATGTGTAGTGTGGAACAAAGAAAATGTTTTTACCGATAATTTAACAGACAAAATAACAATGCACCTGCAACAATTTATTTAGAAAAAGTATTATCCGTAATGTGAAACAAATAATAATAATAATAAAGAGAAAGGTCATATCGAAGACAAATATATCATTTGCATTACTTAGGCTAAACAAGGATTTTTTTTTTTTTTTTTTTTTTTTTTTTTTTTTTGTTCCTTTAAACAAATAAATGTCTGAAAACGTATTTAGCTAATTATCATGTGGTATAATTAAATTTCAAGATATAGGGTTAGTTTTAATTTCTTGGAGGCTTTTTAAACACTATGATATCAATGCTATTTTGTAAAATACTGTCATTTTTTCAATAATATTAAGTAAACCATTTAAACTTTTATATAGCTATACGGAAAAGAAATAAAAAATTTAGGAATATTCAAAGTTAAAAATATCTATAACTAGGTCGGGGAAAGCTAAACAGATAAAAATTATAAAAGAAAATTTAAGGTATATTTTGCTTAAGTTTTATTCAGAATATTTTTATAATTCTAATAATATCAACAATACAAGTTATATTATGTATATATACATAAATCAGATTAAATTTTTCACTACCAGGATTTTTTCTGCTTCGCTAGTCATTACCGCTAGTCGACAATGATTTCGACAAACATTTCTCAGACAGATTATCATTTTCATTCTCTGACAACAGGTAACAGCACCAGATATCCTTAGCTGAAAAAAAATAATTAATTTAAATAAAAGCTAATCAAAATTTCGAAAATCGGGCTTATGGTGCATAATTATTTTTTTAACTCTGCCATCCGCCATTTGCATAAAAAAGCATCCAACACACTTCTAAGATTTATTTTGTTTTTTTGCCAGTTTTTCGATGTATTTCTTACTGTTAATGATACTGTTAAGAAACTGAAATTTTTTTCATCTATCATGTGGGATTAATTTTATCTGTATTCGGCTATTCAATTAATTATGGTGTATTTAATTAATTATTTGCAAAAATAAATAAATAAATAAATAAATAAATAAATAAAGACACATTGGCTTTGGAGCATCGAACCCCACGAACTTTGCACTGTTGACATAACGCTCTGACCAATTGAGTTAATAGGTTATTGGAAGCCTTTTCAATTTTACATTTTTATTTCTAGAGTTGATAATTTCATCAATTTATAGATTTTAATTGATTTAAAAGGTGCAGTTGAGACGCCAAGACGATACTCCATGCAAATATATGTAGCCACGCGATCACCTGTTTGCCGACAAAACGGAGGAAACACAAACTTTTTTTTTTATGGAGAGATATATTGGCAAAATGTACAAACTTCATATTAAAATATTAAAGTATAGAAATATTTTTATTTTTTATTGAATGTTTATTTTGTATTTATTTAATTTATATATTTATTTTGGAGTGGAAAGTGATTTTCGATTACTTCAATCGCGGATACTAAAGGTTAGTAACTAAAAGATATCTATTTTAAAAGATTATATATGTAGACTGGCAATATGCATAAATGTTTTTAAAGTTGGTGAGAAAAAAAAAAGTAATTGCACACTCTGCTCTGCACACATCAGTACCTTTCATCATAAACTTCTGTATTTTTCCAAATATTATAGTTCAAGTAGCATAGTACTTTCAACCGGCATTCAAATATTTCTAAAATAAATAAATAAATAAATAAATAATAAATATAATAAAAATAATTTAGGATTATTATTCGTTCTGTATTGAAAATAAATAAATAAATAAATACAGTGATCAACACATTTTATGAAGCAGCTGGATCTTGTTTTTGCGAAAGTACTTACTTTACATTATACAAATGAAAAATTGAGCAATTATATTATAACTTATGATAAGTTATCTGAATATATATATATATATATATATATATATATATATATATATATATATATATATATATATATATATATATATATATATATATATATATATATACATATATATATATGTATATATATAGATAAACTAAATATTTATTTTTAAAAAAAAGGTAAATTATTCTGTAAAATCAATCGTTTTAACAAGAAAACTGATTAAAATGGTATATAACGATTTGTGTTTTAAAAAGATTAGTCATTACCATTTATTTATTTTTATTTCTGCCAGATAAGAAGGACACTATTTAAACTGAATGACTGAATAGCAAAAGAAACAATATAAATATTTATTTATTTATTTGTCGTATTTGTTTCCCCTTTTGTGTGTGTGTACGTGTATGTGTATATGTCGTATGACATATTATGTGACATTTATATTACGTGCTGCCAATATGATTGAAGTTTATCGTGTTTGTTCAATAAAGATCTAACTTCATGCCATAAAAAGCTGTCAAGTTGTCAACAAGACAAATTAATGTTATCTGTCATCTCATCGCTATGAAAGACAATAAAAAAAAAAAAAAAAAAAAAAAAAAAAAAAAAATCCTCATTTAAAATATTTTTAAAGATTTTTTTTTTTTTTTTTTTTTTTTTTTTTTATTGGTGATCTCTATTATTCTCTTTTTACAGGCAAAGTTTGAGGAAATTTGTCTATGAGTTAGATATTGTGTTATGTGTAACCTAGTAAAATGTGTTAAATGATAAGTATTTTATTTTAATAAATATTGCACCATAATTTAAATAATCATATTTGTTTTTAAAATTTATTCGTGTTAAAAAATAAATAAATAAACAAATAAATAAATAAAAAGTGCTTAGAGTTTCCTACATACACAAAATAAATTATAATAAATATTATGTAATCTATGTAACTAAATATAACATATACTACCAATTAACATATACTAAAGCAGCATGTTTTATAAAATAACTTTGAAGTAATAATATGAAGTAAAATTGTATAAAATTCATATTAAAATCAAGAAATTTTATTATTTTTTTAAGAATTTTTTTTTGTTTTTTAATATTGAAATTTGTTGAGATTTCTTAGCACTGGGTACAGTTTTGAAATTATGTCAATCGCTAAAAGAAAAAAGAAAAAAAAAATCTGAAAAAACATATATGCGCAGATGGAAAAAACTACATATATATGGTTTTAAAATTAATGAGAGCTTTAAATAAACATCCATACTCTACACTTCACACCTCCATATCTTTAAACAGAGACTTCAGTATTTTGTAAATATTACAATTCAAGTATCAGAGTAGTTTCCAGCATTCAAATATTTCAAAAATAATTATAATTATCCTGCTTGACTTCTCATGGAAAAATGTGTGCTATTGCCTCGGAGAGGTTGGACTTCTACATGTTGGTCCGCGGAAGGTATTTTATTTCCGTTCTACCACACAATGGAGAACCAGTGGAGGCATTCCCCGATCCGCCACCATGGAACGCGAATTCTAGGGGTTACAGGTTCCCCCGAGGAAACCCGCAAATACTGTTATAAATTTGAACCTACTAGATCACTGCTTGAAAAAAGAACCGGAGGCTATAGTTAAAGCTAAAAGAATTAAAACTATCGAAACTTATTTGGGGCGCGACCTTGTGCAGATGTATACTGATGGATCCTTAGATGAGACTATTTTGAATGTAGGAGCAGGCATATCAAACACTCTGACTAATGACATGAAATCACAAAAAAGTATAGGAGCAGGAAACATCGCTTCTAATTTTACTTGCGAACTAAAAGCAGTTTTTGAGGCCCTACAAATGTATATTTCTCTGAATGATACTGATAAAGCTAGTAGACTCGTCATTTTCTGTGATTCCAGGGCTACCCTGGAAGTGATAGAGAATGGAGACTCCAGGCTTGCACAAGATAGCCATCACTACTTAGAGGAAATTTGCCACCTTGGGAGAAACTGTACTTTCCAGTGGACACCAACACATGTTGATATTGAAGAGAACGAGGAAGCAGATAAGCTGGCGAAGGAGGCGAGGGACCAAAACTCGGAAATTTGCAGCACCGTAACTTTAGGTGACGCTAATGCAGTTTTTAGATGCAGACTGAAAAAAAAACACATCAAAAAGGAACATCAACTATGTGTTATCAATGCAGACAGGATGATTACCAAGACTATCCCCAGATTTAGAACACGACACTTTGGTGGAATGACAATAAATACAGATGGCACCAGAACTTACAAATCATGTAGGAACTGCCTGGAGGAGGAACTCACCCCAGAACACATTTTCAACTGCCCGGCCATCATAAGAAGCTTACAGGCCTTTGACGAATTACCCTTTCAGGGAAATGTCTATAGTGACAAAATTGTGGACATTGCCAAGGCCGTGATTTTGGCACATGGAATGATTTGATTTGACTTCAATTGGACACGACACCAACCAATCAACCAAAAATAATAATCTGTCGTTAAGGTTCGATATGAATTGAAAAAAAAAAAAAATAATAATGCTGTAAATAATGCATTCTATAAAGTAGCTGGAATTATTTTTTGAGAAAGTACTTATTAAACATTAGATAAAAAGAATTCTGGTGTGAAACAAACACACGACTTCGATTATCCACTATTAATTGTATTTATATACATTTTTTGGAGATAATGTGATCAGATGACATAAAATCGACCAAAATAAATAGACACCTAAACATCTGGTTAAAAAAAAAGAAAAAAAAGATACACGTGTAAAGACATATAAAATACGTTTACGTAGTGAATTAAAAAATAAGAAAAAAAAAATGGTAGAGTTATTTTTTGAAGCACCAGTTTCCGAAACCTAAAACTTACCTATATAATCAGGATGACTATTAAACTTCCGGTTATAACCACGTAATACATGGGAAAGGATATCTAAGAAGGATTTACATAAATATTTTCAAGAAAATCATCAGAGCCGTTTTTTAAATACTAACTTTTACCAAAACTAGGTAAACACAATTATTGACTGGAAAACAACAATTAGATAGAAAATGATATTTAAAACGGAGTTAAGGCGTGTTTGAAAAACAAATCCGTACAGCTGTTTTCAAAGGTACAGCTTTTTTTTAAGTACGAGACCTGAAATTGAGCTGTTTATACAGGACGCGTATCAATTTTCCTGAACTAACCATCTATATCATCCGAAAGGACATCTAATAGAGTGTTTATAAAACAACTTTAAAGAAAATCATTTAAGTCGTTTTTGAGATACGGACTTCCGATTCCACTTCCGGTTTCCGATGTCCCTCTTCCATTTTTTCACCAAAATTTGGAAAACTCATCTGTACACCAAAATTATATCAATTCTGATGTTTCTCAGTTCTGCCTTTATTAGTTTCGAAGATATGATAGCAAGATGATGCCCCACGTACATACACACAAAGACTCACTGAACAATTGCAAAAACACCGTAAACGTGTAAATTAGGTGAAAACTCGATATAGAATTTTTGAACCAAATACAATACTTCCATTACCTGCGGTAGTCAGGTAATGGAAGTAGTAGAACAATTATATTATAATCCATGATAAATCTTTTGTGAAAAGTAAAAAAAAAAAAAAAAAAAAAAAAAGTATGTTATATATATATATGCATATATATATATATACATATTGTAAAATTAATCATTTTATTTAGCACATTGATTAAAATGATGTATTACATTTTAGGTTTTAAAAGGTTAGACATTAGATCATTTTTTATTTATATTGCTTTCTGTCTGATGCAAATAATACAGTTTATACTTAATTATTCAATGGCGAAAGAAACAATAGAAATATGATATTTTCCCTCTCTTTTTGTGTATAATCCAATCGACATATTTTGTGACATTTATATTAAGAGTTGCCAATACGATAGAAGATAATCGTGTCTGCTCAATAGAGGATTAACTTCATTCGAAGAAAAGCTGGCAAGTTGTCAACAAGACAAATTGATGTTATCAATCATGTCATCGATATCAAAGAAAATAATAAATAAAAAAAGAACCTCATTTTACCCTAAATTTTATTTCATTATTTTTCCTTTCGGTCTCATCTTTATCCTTCACATTTTACAAACAATACATGGCAAAAATTATTTTTAATTCTGGTTAAAATGATTTATATAATAAATATTTTATTTTAATAAGGATTATGTCATTATTCAAATTATTACCTTTATTTATAAAATACATTATTGTTGAAGAAAAAAAAATTACTTAGAAATTGTTAGCTGCATAACGTAGTTTAAAATAAATAATATGTATTCTATATAACTGAATATTACAGAAATTACGTATTATCATGGACAAAAGCATCATCTAAATATAAAGAGTTTAATGGGATTGTAACCAATACACAGAGCAATGAAGCAATGTGGGAAATTGCTGGAAGATTATGATAGCAGCGGAATCTGTCAGACGATTAACACTGAAATAATTCGGCATTCCCTTTTTTTATCATGTGCACCTTTTTGGTTTGATATAAAGAAAAACTACACTGTGAAAGATGGACGGACGCGTATTTGGAAGGTAGTTAAAACAACCAGGCATCTACCGGACAATATCAAGCAAATCATTGATCCAGTAATTCAAAGGAACGCATTCTTCTGCCACCCTGAAAATATGATGTTGGCTATGATAATGGATGGGACACCACACATTAGAGAACACGGCTACAAGAGGATCCTTAAATCCAGAAATGAGCCATCAGCTGAAGGTTATGTAAGAGATTTCAAAATGCCTTCAATAAATTTTAGTGCAAACGACTATACTGAACTAATTGATTGGTCAATCTGCAAGTTAACACCGCCGCCACTTCTGTCCAAGATGCCAACTGGATACATTGCTTCTTTCTTTAAAGACAAAGCGCTACCAGAGTTTAACTACCTCAAATTTCCATGCCACACCCAGTCAGTTGAGAGGTGTGTAAAACTGGTTACAGAAGCAGCAGAAAAAGTGTGCGGGCATGAAAATCGAGATGGTTGTATTAGAGCTACTTTAAAATCAGGACAGCTGAAGCCCACATTTAATTCAAAGTCAGAATGCAAAGGGGCTACTATGTAAATAACATTTTGCCTACAACGAACATATATGCATTGTACAAAGTAAATAGTTACTGTAAATATTGTAAATAAAATTCATCCTGGTTGGTTGGTTGGGTAGGGTAGAGGTGGGACTCGCCTTGCAGCCACGTCCTCGCCGTGAGTCCTGGGTCATTTCAGCACAGATTAAATGTTGAAATGAGCTGAAAGCTGCAATATGATATGTTTGGCTAATGCGTTTTTTTATTAAATCACTTGTTAGAGTCTTATTACGGACCTTAATGTGTTAAATAAACACTCATCAGATATGGAAAACGGCGTTTTTACGGGACTCTAAATTAACTTATACTATAATTTAGACCTTTTGCGCGAATAAAGTTAAGGAATAACAGGTCTGAAAATATTATTTCTGGATTTGGAAAGATGGACGGACTTGGGAAAGACGGATGGGAAAGATGGACGGATTGGGATGGATTTTGAATGGTTTTTACACTATTACAAATTAAAAATAAAACTTTTAGGGTTTTGGCACATGTTTAAAAATCGTCGAAAATCATGAAATATCGTTTTTTTAAGACACAACCCGCTACTTTAGGCTTTTGCGCGAATTCAGTAAAACAAGAATGGGTCTAATTATATTTTGTATGCATTAAAGACACTCTTAAAAACATTTTTTTCACTATTAGAACAAAAAATGTATTTTCTTGTAATTTTTGCATTTTTTTTTTTAATTTACCGGTATTTTGACTTTTTTGGTAACTTTAGACCTTCTGCGCGATTTCAAATTTTGAAAAAAAAAAAAAAAAAAAATATTTTTTCATTTATAATGACGCCTATGCGCAAATTTTCTGCGCTATTAGAATTGAATTGCAGAAAAAACGCGTTTTTCGATCCACCCTACTGGTAAAGGTTTCACCTGAAACGGACCACAAAAGTCCAAACTTACATTAGTAAATACTTGTGAGATGTTTGTCTTTGAAGCTGGCAAATCAGTCATAAATACTGCTCTCCTTCTGCGTTTAGTTTGTAGCAAATAAGGCATGTTCTTAGTATATTATGGACGATATCTCGTCTTCACGGTATGCAAAATCGTATTTGCGATTTGGTAACGTTGCTTCATTGCGTGTATGGAAATAGAAAGAATGATAATAATTAATGACAATGCAATGAAAATTATGATCTGGTGGAATTTACATGGGATATTTTCTAAAATTTGTTAAGTTAGAAATTTTTAACTTGCCTCCACCCGGAAGATGCTTTTGTCAGAAAGGGACTCAAATTTAATATTTTACTAGAATTGAAAAGAGGAAACCCCTTAGTTTAGGAAGTAATTTCTGTAGAAAAGGATGCACTTAGAAAACGATGTATTTTATTTTCAATGCATAATAAGGATTGCTGTAGATCATCAGGTTTAAGACAACCAATCTCTGGGTATAATGGATTTCTCGTATTGTTTATGAAACTTCTGCGCCAAGCTATCACTCTTTGAAGTTTTAGGAATGTTGAGTAGTTATTTATTATATGTAGTTGCTCACACTCCTAGACTAATGCACAAAGTTGAATGTTTGGTATTTCCTTTAGTTCACTCAAAAACAAATCATTTCTCTCTATGGATGTCGGAATAGACGAATTATAGTCCACCTCTTGATGCAATAAAGTTTGTCCAAACCCCCATAAATCCCATCGCTGAATTTTGTATGGGTCAATTCCTCTGGAGAGTTGATACCAACTGGATTATCTTTGGAGTTAACGCGATGCCAGCAATTACGCTTTGTCAGTTTCTGAATGAAGCTTACACGATTTCTTACAAATTATTTAAGTTGAAAAAAAAAAAGGCTTTCTAATCCAGGCTAATACATTGCTACTTTTAAACCACAAGAAAATGTCACTTATGTGTATTTCCAGGGTAGTGATTACATTTGAAACTAACTTCGACATTAGTACAGCAGCACAGAGTTCGAGCCTCGGAATGGTGACAGTGAAGGTGTTCACACATTTTGTTAATTTTTAATTTAATTTTAAATCAAACAAAAACTGAATAAAAAATTAATGCATCATTGCATTAAAAAAATATTCATTAAATTTCAAATTAGATATTGTATTATTCAAATAATTTGTTCTCATGCATTTTAGGAAAGAATTGTTTTTTAAATGTTATCAGAAATTACACAATTTTAATGATACACACGACGTACATTATATTAACATAAAACGGTAACATGCATCATTCATAGACCTAAATTTTATATGTTTTATAACTGAAAATCTAAAATGATAAATAAAAATTTTCATTTTATTTTTCACTAAAAATGTGCTTCATTTAATAAGATAAAAAAAAAAAAAAAAAAAAAAAAAAATTCAATAAAGAAATAAAATGTAACGAAAATTCTGACATTGCGTATAGTTATTAAAAAAGTGTTCTCAAATATTTCTAAATAAGAAAACTAACTGCCAGAATTAATGTGGTTTAATAGCGGATGTAATAATTCATTTGAACTTGCGCAATAATAGTGATGTTTCAGTTTTGCACCTGCTTTGAAGTCGACAGTTAGGCTCTTGGCAAAAGCCGGCCAAATGCAGGGTTAATGATTTTATAAACCGTCTTTGATAATTGAAAAATATAACATTAGTTTATACTTGGAAACAAGGAATTGAAGTTGGTATGCATTTGGCGAAAAACACTGATAACGGAAGCAGATGGCTTCCCTACTTGGCGGACCTCCCCGTGAGAAAAAAACGAAAATCCCCACATTTGCTCGCCTGCTAGCGGTCTAAGAGATGCGTATTTGGATCGTCCCCCCCCCCCCTCTCTCTCTCCCTTGCTCCTTGAAAATTCCTGAACAATATTTTTAAATATGAACCTAAAAATATTTATATCGGGACTCTTTTTTAACAAATATAATAAAGACTGTATTTGACTTTTAAGACTTTTTATTCTTGTGTTATTGCGGCACAATGCTTCTAAGGATAATAGTATGAGATAATTTGAACAATTATTAGTATATGCTGGATTTCAACGTCATAGTGACTTCCTTAATAGGAGCTATTCGGGACTTAGTACATAAAAGACTAACTTTAATTTGTTTGTTGTCATTCATGGAACGGTGATAAATAACAGCTCCGTATGTACACTTGGCTACGTCTGAGAAGCTTTGAATCACGATAACTGTAGTAAAATCTGTTCATATAAACTGCGGTATGCCGATGAATTTTTTATCTGGCAATGTTTTCGAATGGAGGTGCTTCATTTTCACATTTCATTTTCATTCTTTGACATCTAAACAAAATAAACAATTTTTATGTGAGTACAAAAGAAAAATTTTCGCAATATATAAATATTCATATATAATGTAAATTACGTTGAAGAAAGAATATTAGTATTCTTTAAATGCGTTATTTATATTTCATTTCTTTTCTTTATTGCCAATAGAATAAATGTAAAGTAAAACTTCAATAGATGGGGATTATTAAATGAAATGAAAAATATTCAACTTATGTTTTTTGATGAATTTACACTGTTCAAGTTGTCCAGAAGACAATTTATTAATTATTTGATATATTTCTGACTCTGTAGATATGTTCATGTGTCTGCACATGTGTGTGACAAACGTTTTATGTCTGTTGTAGAATCTAAGCCTAATGCACTCAATTTCTAGTTCAGCTACAAAAATTATTGGAAGTTCTAAAATACTATTTCAATCATAATTGTTGTTCTCAAATTTAAATATATATATATACATAAGTAAATTTAACTTTCGTTAAAAGTATAATTAAAGTTACATATCACACATATGATGTAAAAAAAAAAAAACTTTAATGTTTTGAACGTCTGAAATTTAAATGAAGGCATCTTCTTGTAATTGAATTAAATTTCCACAGTGACGGTATGTATACAGATTTTTTTTTTTTAATACACATCAAATAAATGGTATTAAAAATATAATATTTTTATCTACTGCTGTGAATCCAAATATATATATATATATATATATGCCTTCATTAACATTATTTAGACAATAAAAATAAGCAATTAATATAATATATATTATATATTTAATATCGTTGGAGATTAAAATTTATTATGTAATTTTCTTTAATTATTAGAAACTCCTGTAACACCGTACTATGAAAATTCAATAACGTTTAATATATTGCTTTTTTTCACGTCGCCCTTTTGCTTGTCACTTAATAAAATAACTTTCTTGTATAGAATGCATCTTTTTTTTTCTTTTTTTTTTTTTTTTTTTTCTCTCTCTCTCTCTTTATTCTAACAAAGACTTAGCGTTAATTTTTTAATAACTATACAAGGACCATATATCAATGACATTTTATACATTTTTATAAATACAGTGCCATTTTGTGTGTTTTTGGAGCCTAGTAAGCACATTTGTTTTTGACATTATACGAAAAGAATTTATTATCTATTTAAAATTAATATATTAAATATTTATTTTAATTTGTTGTCATTTCAGTCAATAATTACAAAACAGAAAAGAAATAGAAAAATATCTTGTTTAAAATACTTTGGAAACATATTTGTGTTTGCAAATGAATAATTTTCTTTATCGATAACCATATCGAATGATTTAAATGGTTTAAAATGTAGATATAGATATATATATATATATGGCTGTTCTTCTGAATATTGCTTATTATGTTTAATAAAAAATGCTTTTACAAGAATTTGATTTTTTTTTTTTTTTTTTTTTTTTAACACATTAATAACCTTTACAATATATTTACTTCAGTTAGCAATATATTTCATTTTCTCTTTTTGTTAACAATTAATCTGGTTCCCCATTTATACCTTTTTACTGTTTCTCTCTATCTGTGTTGATTGTTTTCTTTCTGTAATTTTCCTAGTGAAAAACAAAAATTGCTAGACTATTTTTTGTAAAAAAAAAAAAAAAAAAAAAAAAAAAAAAAAACTTGAATCATGGGTGCAGCATTAAAATATAAATTATATTTCAAAATATGAATCTCTTTCTAAAACTAACTGTACATTAAATAATGAAGGGGGATTTGGCATTTTGAAATGATCTTGAGATAATATCTTGAATTACTGATGATGGTACGATAAAAACTTCCGTTACAGCTGTCTGCGGTTCATTTTTTCTTTTTTGCATTCCGGAAGTTGGAGATTTTACATGAGATTTTTTTAGATGTAGGTTAGGTGCTCCAGTGATCGGCATGCTCCACTACTTGGCATCTATCAAGAAAAAATTAATAAATAATAAAAATAATAAAATCATATTTTTTACATATAAGAATTTTAACATTTTAAGTCAAACTCTGGAGCATAGGGTGCTAATAAGTGGTAAAATGAATAACTAGCAGTGTCAAACACTGGAACATAGGGTGCTAATTGATGATAAAATGAAAAACTGACAGTGTCAATTAATGGAACGAACATTGAGTGGGTGTCAAATAATAAAAATTCGTATATATATATATATATGTTATAAAATGTATATATTTTAACATATATGTGGTTCTGAATATCTTTCATACTATATTTACAAACTTAAGATTTCTAAAAATATTTTCTGATGACTAGAATATTAAAAATATCAGAGATTGCTCTAAAAGTATCAATCACTGGTGCACTTATCCTACATTATACATATATGTATTTAACATTTTGTGCTTTTTTAAATTCCACTACGTATAATGTAATTTAATGTGCAAATATGATATAAATTTACACGATTTATTTCTAATTAAAAATATATATAAGAATTAAATGATAGCTCATTTATATTTAGAAATACAATAAAATAAATTATTATTATTATTATTATTTTTATTACTGAAGATACTTGATTCTATTAAATTGAAATTAATTTGTTAATTATTTAAATTTTATGCATAATTAGATATTTTAAAGATCATTGTTCTTTTTAATATAGAACAAATATATATATATATATATATATATATATATATATATATATATATATATAAGAATAGTTATTATTAAAATACGAGAAAGAATATGTTTGGAATGCATCATTTATTCTAATAACAAATCAATTACACGTAATTTCTTCTCTAATGAGTTTTCCCTTTACTACTATTTACCCAAGAGAAATCCTAATGTATCCCACATTGAAAATTAAGGTATATAAAGCTAATTATGCGTTTCATTTAATGTGTTTTTACAATGGCTAGTTAAGTATTGCGATGTGTGTTTTCGACTTACGGTGCAATACGAAAATAAATATTATATGTGTATTAAAACAAAACATGTATTGTAAAAATAAATTATTCAATATATATATATATATATATATATAATTATTTGTCCCGAGTGAGTGTGCAAGTGAATAAGTGAGAGATTCATCATCGCCAAGCCTAACCCCCTGGACCTAGAACCATAAAATTTTGTGACAATTTTCCTTCTATTACGTAGACATCCAATAAGAAGCGATTTTACAAAATTCGCCTTCCAAAGGAGGGAGGATAAAAATCTTTCGTAACTCAAACAAAACAAACAAGCAAAAAAAGGATATCCGTAAAAAAGTTTTGCTTTAAAATATAGCTAACACAAATATCTAAAAAGCAACTCCAGTCTAACACCTAATCATTTGGAAGACACGTGCGACCTTTTATTTATTTTATCCCTGTGAACACACGATTCTTGGGACTTCCAAAACGACAAGAATACTTTTGGTTACCTAATGCATTATTACTTTAACGTATATTGTCAAATTGAATTCTGTCTGAACAATTTTTTGTCATTATTTTTTACTTATTTCAAACAGCTTTTTAGACAGTAAAAAATGTGTGCACATATGAAATATTCAATTGAATATTCCATTTTATATCAGTTAAACAATTAATAATCGCATCCATAGCGTTCAGAATCAATATTAGTGTGATGTAAAAGAAATTCCACACACATTATTATTCATTTTGGCTTTTGAATTAGATTTTGCGTTTTTTCATTGAAAAATCGTAATTTACAAATAATTTATAAAAAGTCAGAAGTTGGAATCCATGGGCATCTTAAATTATATCGCGTTTATTTATTTATTTATTCTTTAATTAATTAATTTATATATATTTCATGAATTTTAGTTGTGTACAATACAGATTACTATCCAATTATCTCACTGAGCGTTTTATCAACTGACCTAAGTCTCTTAGCCGAAATGTTCTGTTTTTAAGCGTAGCAGCCGCCAAGAGTTCAGTTCAAAATCCATGAAGTGCTTATCGGCATTTATCTTTAATTTTTTCCACTTTTTTCTTGAAAGTCGACGGAGTACAACTTATGACACCTTAGGATGATCCCATTGAAGGCCATACCCACAAGTCTATGTGTTTTGCTTAACCCTACAAGGCACTTAATTCCATATGTGGAACACCGACTTTAATCGTTCCTATAGCCATAAAACTATTAGTAGCGACATCTCTTGACATCATGACAGAAGCTACTGACATTTTGCAATGTAGTAATACGAATCTCTACCAAAAGATGTCGTTCGTGTTTTTGTTATAGTGCACTCAGTGTGAAATTTGAATGAAAGTGATACGTTAGTCGTTTGTCTGAATTTAAAAAAAAAAAAAAAAAAAAGAATAGCTATTGAACAGTTTTGACTTCAAACAAAATACTGTGTGTTATAACGAAGTGTATATTTTGCATTTTTTTTTTTTTTTTAATATTACAATAGTAAACGTATTAGTAAATCATATTTTTATGTATGTTCCACATACGGTACGTTGAGCTAAAAAAGTTGATATTTCCGTAATATATGGTTGTATTTTTATTTTTATAAGATTTCCTTATCTTCTGATCACTAATTACAACCTATATATTTTTGTCGCGCGCTAAAAAAAATTGAGCCTTGTAGGGTTAAACAATCAGCCTTAAATTAAACTCACATAATAAAATGAATTGCGTTATTAATGGAAAATCCGTTTTTATCCTAAATTACCACGATGATCAATATTATACACTTTTTTTCCTGTGAAATTTGGTTGAGTACAATACAGGACATATTCAAATATTTCACTGAGCGTTTTACTAACTGTACTAAGTCTCTTAGCCAAAATGTTCTGTTTTTAAGTGTGACAGCAGCCATGAGTATAAATCAAAAAGCATGAAATTCTTGATCGCATTTGCTTTAATTTTTCCCACTTTTTTTCTTGAAACTCGATCGAGTACAACTTATACCTTAGGATGCTCTCACTGAAGTCCATACCCACAAGCCTAGGTGTTTTGATTAAACATTTAGCCTTAAATTAAACTCACATACCAACATGAATAGCGTTATTAATAGAAAATCAGATTTTATAGTTTTTTTTTTTTCGGAGGGGGGGGGGGAATGGTTGAGTACAATACAGGACATATTCAATTATTTCACTGAACGTTTTATCAACTGACCTAAGTCTCTTAGCCAAAATGTTCTGTTTTTAAGTGTGGAAGCCACCAAGAGTCAAGTTTAGATACCCTGAAGTTCTTGTTCGCATTTTCCTTTAATTTTTTCCACATTTTTTTCTTGAAACTCGATAGAGTACAACTTTTGAGATCTTAGAATGATCCCTCTGAAGGCCATACCAACAAGTCTAGGTCTTTTGCTTAAACAATAAGTCTTAAATTAAACTCACATAATAACATGAATTACCTTATCAATGGAAAATCCGTTTTTACCCTAAATTACCACAAAGGTCAACATTATAAGATTTTTTTTTTTTTTTTTTTTTTTTTGTATTAATAAGTTTTACACCGTATAAACCTTACATGTACGTAGAGCTTAAAACTACATTGCTTATATATATATCTATATATATTTTTTTTTTTTTTTTTTTTTGATGGGATGCGGAGAGTATTTTACAATTAATAACTTTGAAGAAACTAAGCACAGTTAGATAGTGTTACTTACAGTGTTATTAAATTATCATAGACATTATTATACATTTCGTGATTTATTTAAGATATCTTTAAAGCAAGTCTTTATATAATATATTTTTAAATTCAATAGAGCGGATAAAGAGTTTTATTCTGTACAATGACGTCATCAAAGCAGATAAAAATAAATGAATCTACAAGCACGTTTCTTTTCTTGTTCTAAATGTAACTAATGAAAGGCTAATGTCAGCAATTAAGTCACTTAAGAAACTATTTATTTCAATTTAAATAATTAACAGTTAATTCTAAATGCATTTTTTCTTACGCGGTACAAGATAATTGCTTTATAGAAAAGTTCAAATGATTTTCTTTTATTTAATATATATTAATATTCTTTTATTTAATATATAGTCAGAAAGCTCCATCCGGTTAAAAAAAAAAAATAAATAAATAAAAAGTTGGTTCTAAAGGGAAAT
Source organism: Salticus scenicus (assembly GCA_963930645.1). Lineage (NCBI taxonomy): Eukaryota > Metazoa > Arthropoda > Arachnida > Araneae > Salticidae > Salticus > Salticus scenicus. Next base: position 224,197,557 of record OZ005656.1, on the reverse strand, counting down.
TATGAGAATGAGATAAATGCATTAAAGTTATCCATAAATAGATTATAAAATTATTTGACATAAAGAAAAAGAAAAAATAAGTGAACCTTTTTTTTTTTTTTTTTTTTTTTTTTTTTTTTTTTTTTTTTTAATTAAGAATAAAATTATCTAAATATTGATGATGTTTGTAATTTGTCATAGAAAATTTTAGATTTTCATGATAATGACAAAAAAATTAATATACTAGGATATTGAAAAAAAAAAAACAGTACTACTACAAATTAAAAGGTTTTGAAAGTCATTCTTTTCATTTATTTGTTTTCTTTTTATCACTTATTTGGGTGTCTCTAATGTGTTTTGATGCGTTGAATTTAGAGATGTTTGTGTTTTCTTCATATCACATAAGTTATTTTTTTTTCCCTCCAAATTCTTATGTACTTACTGTCATTCACTACGGTATATTTGTTAATCTCAAGCTAATAAAAAATGCGCCTCCATTTTAAGGTAAATATAATCTTTCTCATTTGTCTCTCCGTGTCTAAGGTATTTAAACCGCCATGTTAATAACGCGGAGTTCGAGCGTTCCATACCTCAAAGGTCGGGAGTGTTAATTTGTGCAGAAAATTAGTAGAAAAGATGTCAATTGATAAACGAAAATTTTGGTTGACTATACAGTATCCTAAGAATTTTTGAAGTTTTTTTTTTAAGAAGCCTTTCTTTATGTTCGAATGCTAAAATTTTAGGCTAAAATTTAGTATTCAAACATAAAAATGTTTTATAAAAATCAACTCATCGATAAATTCAAAAAGTAGTTAACTCAAAAAAAAAAATAAATAAATAAATAAATAAATAAATAAATAAAAAATATTTGCAAGGAGCAACATTGTATGCATATTTTTATAATTCTAAAACAATTATGCAGTTATTTGAAAAAAAAAAAAAATTATGCATATTTACGTTTGTAATGGCCGATATGTGGCACAACCAGAGCAATGACTAATGGGCAACCATAGCAATGCATCGGTCAATGGAAGTCTGCAAACTTTTTTGTACAAAGGTGAAATTTATCATTAAAAAAAAAAAAAAACTTGAAAATCATAATTTCGAAAAGATTTATGTGATATGATACATTAAGAATTTCGGTTGTAAAAGTTTTTTTTTTTTTTTTTTTTTTTTTTTTAATATATTAGTTTTCAAATTAAGGAAGAAGACAAGAAAAATTCACACAGACGCTATAACAAATTCGAAACTATTTACGTATAAAATGCTTTAAATTAGTGTCTTATTTACACATTATCTTTTAGATGTGTTTTTTTACATATGGGCTTCCTTTAGAGCTTTTTTTTTTTTTTTTTTTTTTTTTTGTGCATTGCTGAAGATCTATGAGTGTGTGTGTGTGGTGGTGCGGGAGGGGATACTTTGTACAGCATAAAAATAAAAGCTGCTAACATGTTAACACACCATCGTCCCTGGTACCTCTTCTACATTTGTTTGATGTCTTCCTGAAATACCTGTCCTTGTTATTCACTCACATCACTCAATATTTTCGGTAAAAACTTAGAAGGTGATTAAAAAAGCGGAGCCTTTAGGTAAAAAAAAAAAAAAGCGATTTTCTGTCAAAACTGTACGTCAAGAAATTTTTTGAATACTTTCTTCTTAATTAGCATACAAAAATACACCATAAAAGCGCATCACCTTTAAAAAAATTTCGTCACAGATCTGGATTCTGGTAAAAAGTCGGATTTTCTTATCTATTAATCTACATAATTATTTATAAATATTGTGTTTATAAGCTTGTTTCAATTCAGCAATATCCGTTTGAAAATTTAATTCTATTTTCCGCTGCAATATAAAATAAAGAGCTATGACGTATTAAAAAAAAAAAAAAAAAAAAAAAAATCATAAAATAATAATAATGCAACTAGTTTTTTTTTTTTTTTTTTTTTTTTTTTTTTAGTAACAAAAATAAAAAAATAAAGGAATAAATAAAAATATAATTTAAAAAAAATATTATATTCTTTAATAAGATTATTACACAGAATTTTCGAAAAAAGTAAAATCCGCCATAAATGTTTACCTGTTAGTGATAAATGAAAAATGTAAATGAAAAAGAAAATGTTCAAACTTACTTAGGAAAGAGGATTTCGCTAAGAAAAAAATCAGATCATTAATTTCCAAAAAATTACACATTGTAAATTTTTATTCAATCCATGTAGATAAATTTAGTCGCTTGGTTTTTTTTTTTTTTTTTTTTTTTTTTTAATCTACAAAGACCCTTAAAAATATCTGCATAACTGTATCTTCAAAATTAACTGAGTTATGATGCAAAAAACATTTGTATTATGCCATTTTTACGTATCACTGAAAAGTCCAATTCTTTGGTAGAAAAAGAAATGATTCGCAAACTGAAATTGCAAATATTTTTATAAAGAATATCACACGTGTAATTAAAAAGAAAAGTCTTTAAGTAAAATCTAAATAGAACACTGGAGAAATACGGACTGGAATAAACCGTGGGACACATGCAGTCTTCACTTTTGTTTTACGCGATATCGGCACTTAGGCACATGACTGAAGAAAATATGTATACAAAAAGTAGACAGGGGAAAATGGACTCTAAAATTATCTGCTTAAGGAAAAAAAAAAAAAAAAAAAAAAAACGTGTGCAAATTAACATAATTGTTAAATGAAACTTTAGCTACTTGTTAGTATCTTTTACACTATATTTTTTATTATAAGCATATTTTAATGATGTTTTAAACCGTAATTTAGCAATAATAATAAAAAAAAGTAGATTTTTAAGTGTCCAAAGGAATTTTTTTCCCTCGCCAAAGGGAAAAATGATCTTTCATTTCAAAATTAGTTTAAATTGTTTTTTATTGGCAAAATAAATGATATAAAAAGGATTATGACAGTTCATAATTATATAAAATAAGTTAACCAGTTCATAATATTGTACATACAAAACTGCATATCTAAATAAATAGGAAATTTAGCGCTTACCTTAGGACATATGTTATAAATCCCCCCCTCCTTTATAAATAATTATATTTAGACGCGTAATACCGCCATTGCTTCTTCTTGAGTTGGTACATCTAATTTATGCGTTAGACTGTAGATACCACTATCTGTCTGGTAGAAAACATTTGTGAATCGTTTTGCACGCTCGGATCAACATAGGTCAACTTCCCTTTTAATATTAAAAGTAAATTTAATTATAATGAGATACATTTACAAAATATACATCTAGAAATTAAAATGTCTTTTTAATTTAGTATTTTGTGCGGTAAAGGTTTTAAAAAATATTTTTAATTCAACAATTTGATGGAATTTTAAACTTGACGCTGTTTTCAAAAATCATTTTAACACAAACTTTCAAAACGGCTGAATTGCAGTTAAAAAAAAAAAAAAAAAAAAAAAAAAAAAACATAAATAAATAAATAAAAAAATATCGTATGTTCAGTTGATTTATTTGAACATCTCTTTGAAGGAATGCGTTAAATTTCCTTTAAAAGATGCCTAGATTGAACTAGCTACTTTTTTAATTTATTTATTTAATTATTTATTTTTTATAGAAGGGTTAATATTAAGAACGACTTATAATATTTGATAAGATCTCATATATAAACTAAACTCAGAAAAATGGTCTTAGTTAAAATAGGATGATTCGTATTGTCTTTTAATAATACGTTACAAATTTAAATGTTTATTTTTGTCTATGGATCAAAAGTTCAGGGTTAAATTTTCAGTAAGTATAACGCATTCAATTTTGATAAAACAAATATGTATATTATTATTATTATGTTAATGTTGCTTTAAAAATCAATCATACTCTCTAGAATAATATATATATATATATATATATATATATATATATATATATATATATATATATATTGTTAGATTTCACATGCCTGGTCTCATGTATGGAAGTATAAATTAAACATTCATAGACAGTAGTCTCCTATTTAATTTTAACCCTACAAGGCACCCAGTTCCATATGTGAAACACCAACTTTAATCGTTAATATGGCTATAAATCTATTAGTAGCGACATCTCTTGACATCTTGATATTAGCTACTGACATTTAGCAATGAAAATTATACGAATCTTTACCTTAGTAATACGAGTAATACGAATCTTTACCTGAAGATGTCGTTAGTGTTTTTGTTATACTGCAGTCAGTGTGAAATTTGAATGAAAGTGATACGTTAGTCGTTTGTCTGATTTCAAAAAAAAAAAAAAAAAAAAAAAAAATAGCTATTGAACAGTTTTGACTCGAAAAGAAAATACGTTATAACGAAGTGTATATTTTGCAAAGGTAAGTTCTTTTTTTTTATATTACAACAGTAAACGTATTAGCAAATCATATTTTATGTATGTTCCACATACGGTACGTTGAGTTCCGTAAAATATGGTTTTAATTTTATTATAAGTTTTCCCTACCTTCTGTTCACTAGTTACAACCTATATATTTTTGTCGCGCACTAAAAAAAAATATATATATATATATATATGTAATAAATAATATGAAATAAGATAATTTCTGCCTTTTCATTAAACAAAATTATATTTTTCTTTCCCATCTAAGGGTTCCTATAACGTTGGCGTCGTTTGCTTTCGCATCGTATGGCAACCCGTTGGCTTCGTCATAAAGGGTTGCAGAAATAATCTTTTTAAAAATTTCAACGTTATGCTTGTACGAAAATAGAAGAAGTAATCTTTTTTTTTTTTTTTTTTTTTAATTTAATTTAAGAATGTCATTTTTCTTCAACTTTTAAGGGTTGCCGTAAGTTATTAGAACTGTAACCGCATGTATTACAAAGCTAATTATTACTCTTAAAATAATGATTATACAGACACGACACTATTTCATTATTTAAAACATGAAAATCTGACATTGACAGATTTTAATTTAGTGCCAGAGGCCTACTGCTAAACTTGTTAATATCGACAAATTCTTCTTTAGTTAATTCGTGACGATCTAAATTCCATGATAGAGTTTTCATTAAATCAAACCAATGTGTTTCAGCTGCAGATACTGTAGCAAATAACGTTGGAAGTCCAAACTGTCTTATAGCCGCAAAACAACATTTTTTCTCTTTTTCCCAATGAGGGGGAGGTGTGCCTTGGGGGGGACTCATGTCAAAGGTGTGCCTTGGGGGGGACTCATGTCAAAGTTGTACCTTGGGGGGGACTCATGTCAAAGTTGGGCCTTCAGGGGACTCATGTCAAAGTTGGGCCTGGGGGGGGGACTCATGTCAAAGTTGGGCCTTGGGGGGGACTCATGTCAAAGTTGTGCCTGGGGGGGACTCATGTCAAAGTTGTGCCTTGGGGGGACTTCATTCAATAAATCCCCATTCAATAAACCGACTGAAATAGGCCCTTAGCACTATTAAGAGTGACTTATAAAATTCGAAAACTGTACCGACTGAAATAGGCCGCTAGCACTAAAAAAAAAAAAAAAAAAGAACCTTGTAGGGTTGAACACTAACTCAAGGTGGGATTTCGCTCGAGGATCCCTGTTTACACTCTCGAATACACTCATACACTGACACAAACACAGAGGGCGCTGCCTCTACACTGGTGCATACGCACCTTATTACATAATATTCTAACTGTGACAGATGACCATACACTCATACATACATATATATATTCTACTGGGTTTTATAAATATAAAAAATATTAATAATAATATTTTTTTGAAAATTAACGGAATGGAAATTTTATTAACGTTGCCGCATTGCTTACCTTATTTTAAAATTTTTGAAATCACATTGCCATTTTATTTTTATTAGGAAAATAATTAAACAGAGATTCAAATATTTTGAAATTTAATGTATAATGATAAAGATATTACTTCAATATAATTCGCATTGCTCCTTTTTCTTTATTTGAATATTTCTTAATATCATTTTCCAAATAAACTTCATTAATTATGGTGTAATTCCATATGAAACATTTATCATTAAAAACATTAATATTACCATGCATAATTTCTTTATGTTTTTTGTCATAATAAATAATTCATAAGCCTAATTTATTCCTCCAAGTTTTTATAATATTTTCTGTGAAATATTATTGAATTGTATGTCACATTCAGCTATAAACATAATCTACTATACAAAATAGGAAAAAAGAAAAAAAAAAAAAAAAAAAAAAACAGAAAATATTTAAGTAATTAGATCCTTGCATCCACTGAAAAATTGTATGCTTCTGAACTAATTAATTTAGAATTAAAATGTTATCCGGCAATAAATAATGTTACCTTTATTTATGATTATTTCTTCAAAATTTGGAATATTTGTACCATTCAAGAATATCAAAAATTATCTTTACCTTCTTTATTTAAAATTAGATTTTTAATTTAAATGCGTTATTTATTTATTTTTTTTTATTAGAATTTAACCTCAATCCAATATGTTCTGACAATTAATTAAAAACCATAACCAACTGAATATAGATTAGAATCAAAGTGTTATATACAAAACTTTAGTTTTCATATCAATATAATATGAAAGAAAGAAATGAGAGTTTTGTGTAATATCACTTCATTAAAACAATAGCACATACTAATATTAAATACAATTGTTCCTTATAATATCGTTATTGAAAGATTTGTATATTACTAAATGTTTCAGTAAATATCGAAAAATAGCTCATGTGCTAATTTTTATAACAAACATAATTATGCATAATTAGACCGCAAATACAATTTTAGGGTTAAATATGAAATTTCAGGTAATTAATATTTGATTACAAAAAATGTTCTATAGCTGTGCTAGTAAACTGATGTATCAATTTCTGCGAGGTTTCTAAAAAGAAATATCAGATTGCTGTGAGAAATATATTTTACTTGAATGTATTTTTGTAATAAATTGGAAATTTTTACAAATTGTTAAGAAATTCTTGTAATTTTTAATTACGATATTTATTAAATGTTATATTGTAAAAACATTACGTTTAAGGTAATGGAAATAACTTAGAGCAAAAATTAACAAGAGATAAATTTTATATATTAATAACATTAATATTCCAAAGGAAACAAAAAAATTCAAAAATACATATTTTAACAATATACATGAATATATCAGTTTTAATTGTATATTGTGATTATAATGAACATAATGTAGTTTAGTAATGTATAGCAACTCACAGGAAACCACAATTTCCATGCACAATTCCTATAATGATTCCGATAGCTTTATGAATTCAGCATGCCTTGCCTACTCTCATTTGATTTCGACTAATTTTAAACTTTTTGCCATAATTTTGATATTTTCGCCAATAATTTTGATCTTTTTGGCAATGATCTTCTGTCATATTTATTTTTATCGATTTTTGATCACTTTATAGCTGATCAATTCATATATATCACATTTTGATGACTTTATATCACTATATATATATATATATATCTATATATATGCAATAAAAAAAAATCCAGTGAATATTTTTTATTCTATGTACATTTATTCTTTAAATGCGTATTGTATGTCATTTATAAATTTAATTTTAAATGTACTTAACATTGAAGATAATTAAAATTTACTTGTTAGAATGGTATGAAAGAAATAACATTTTAAAAACATTATGCTTTAAACCGTTTGTTGTGTAAACACAAATATCCTGTGTAAACTGAAGTATTTAAATAAAATGGTTTGTTATTTTTACATATTCTTCATTAGCAGTATCGTTTTCCTAAATAATTTATGTAATGAGCGTTTACAATGCACACCTCTGGGAGGGATCATTTTCCTAATGCCTCCCAAAATGTATATTACGCTTAAAGGAAACTAATGAGAACTCAACAATACGTCTCAAATTCCCTCAGAATCTGTTGATTTCGAGATCGCACGCATCAAGAAATTTGTTTGTTTATTTTAAGGTATTTTTACCGTATCAGTAAAAAAAAAAAAACAAAAAAAAAAAAAAAAAAAACGTTGGAGAATGATATTTCTATAATATATACTGAGTTGTTTATTATTAACAATTTATTTCTTATAATAATAATAATAATAATAATAAAAACATATGATTTTTTTTTCCTCTCAGATATATGTTAAATAACATTTTTCTCTCAGAACTGTTTCTCTCAGATCGTATTTGTTTCGTTGCCTTTGCGGTACCAGAACTGCTCTTTATAATCTCATAAACAGATTTTCTTTCATCGCAAAGTGTTACCTTTTTAGGCCTACCAGTCTTCTTTCTTTTCCTATTTCTGTATAGCTTTCTCATAAAGTTAGAAAATGTATTGGGGCTGATGTGCAGTATACGAACAATATGTCTAACACATTTAACATTAATTTTATATGCAACAGTTTGCTCCGTTTGGAAATATTGTAAAGTATCTTTCTAGGCAGTCTGAAAAGGAAATAACAATGTAATTTTTAATAAAATATGTTTTCCTCAACAAAAGCAGTCAAAGAAAATTCAATATTTACTTTTTTACTTGTTCACAATCCACCAAACAACAAATTTTAGAAAGTGTCCTTCTATCTTTTTTACGCCGTGTAATTCACGTTAACGAGGTTCGACTGTATATATATGTATATATATATATATATATATATATATATATATATGCTTTTTTTTAACAGAAAATTTTATAATTTATAATTTTACAGTATTTATGAGATATACATATCTCCAACACCCTTTAGTTCACTTATAATTAACTAATAAGTGTGTAAAAATTGTACATAAAGAAACAAGAAGTAATAAACTCGACCTTTAGTCCAGTCAATAGGTATGTAAAAAAGGGCTTACCTAGCAAAAGGTGGGGTAGAAGATTTTTCTTTTTTAATTTGTACATATGAGTGTCAATATGAAAAAAACGAGTTATCCAACATGAGCGACCCCGGGAGAAATTTTGTCGGCTGAAAAACCTCGAAAATTTACTACTTTTTTGGCTTTTTTTTAAATATCTCAGAAATGGCTAAATTTAGCGATATTTTTCTATTATAAAGTTTAAAGAAGATTAAATTTCCTACAATTTTCTTCATTACAACTTTTTTGTAGTACTAATAGCAAGCGTGTTACAGCCTCTTGAAAGTCGGCATTTTTTCTCAAGCTAATAAAATTCAACTTAAAGAAATGGGTTGGTGCATGATTGTTTTTTAGAAAACGGAAAGAAAGGAAGGGACATATTTAACTGTCTGACCTTAAAAAATGACATCTGCTTCGTAGTAAAGAAGGTATATATATATATATAAAAAAAAAAAAAAAAAACTGCCCCCCCCCCTTTCACACAAAAAGCTCTCCCTTTCCTCCCGCCTCTTCTCATCCTGTAGTACGCTGCTTTGGCTGAACATCTATGTTATTCAGTTCAGTGCGAACGTACTGTTTCAACTTATGAGCTTTTTCTATTACAATACGTGGAGTGTTTGTTTTATTTTCGAAATCAGTTTGAATAAATGCGAAGTAAAGATTCTGAAGGAGAAAGGTATACAAACAATCTATAAAAGTGCAATGCAAAGTGTCAAAATGAAGAACATTAGTGTTTTTTGAAGAACCTAAAACAAGTAAGAATTCACAATGCCTGTCACAAACGATACATCAATAAGCGAATGATTGCAGCATATGTACGGCGTCATACAACTGGTGATGGAGCTGGTCCAAACTGTGCGGCTCCATATCTTCCCTCAAGAACTGAAGGTTTCAGTTTTAAAGATCAGTGTTTCTTGTGTGGAGAGGGGATACTTGAAGATTTCTTTAAAAAACAGGAACGACTTCCTGAGCATGAAAGAAATTCTATCCACCATGCTATGAAACTGGTGTGAAAGAAACACATATAAATGACGAAAATCGTGGGGATGAGAGAAGAAAAAAAGTACTCGAATGCATCGGAAATGTAAAAGGTTTAGTTGCTACAAATGCTGGGTATCACAGGTTTTGTCATCAAAAACTGCATTGGAGGCCATAAAGTGAGATTGAACGAGGATACTACCCTGCAAGTAACACTGATGAGGCAATGGAATCAATTTCCTCCTAACCTTAAAACGACTCGGAGGAGTGCCAGTCGCATAAAGTATTTGATGAATAAAATAGAGGGTGATTTTCGTCCTGGCATCAGAACGGTTACATCACGCCTTTGCAAAAAATATGGTGAAGATGTTTTAATAGCCGAAACTGCCAACAAAAAAGCAGTTTGCTTCCAAAATGGTGGCTATAAAATACTCAGTGAAACTGGTAGAGTAACAAGGACTCTAATCCTCAACAGGAAAATGTCATACTAATTTCATCATTTGACGAGGCTGAAGAAGATAAGCTATTCTAAGAGCTTTTATAATTACTGCAAGACGGAGAGGAACAATTTGAGGACAACACACCTTCCTTCTACCTCTGATGACTATTGAAATTTAAGAACCCGGGCTTTCAAAATAACCACGAAGAAAATAAACATGTATATTATACATTAATATACGTTTTTTTATTTGTTTAAAGGCTAAATGAATCTCCCTATATTTTACATATAAAGTTAAATTTCTACAATTCACTTTTGCAATTATTTGCTATTGTTCTTCAAACAAGTTTGCCTATTTATGAAGTTCATTTAAAATTAAAATTGTATCTTGTTATTATCATCAATATTAATATAGCAGTAATGAATGTTTATTACAACATTATGTATTATATCTAAATATCATTAACGTTTTATAATTTAATAAATAGTAGAATTAAAATATTTATGTATCAATGCATTGAGATTTTGCTTATTAGCCCCCTAATATTTATTCATTTACATTTATGTACAAATATTTTTTATTTTATTTATTTTTCTTTGTATATGTGTGTGTGTGTGTGTATTATGTGTTGCAGTGATAGAATACTATACATTGGTAGTTATTGGAGTCTGATGATGACTACTGTTGTTAGGCCAGAATTGTCAGTGCGTGGCCGGGGGAAGAGAGAGAGTTAGTAAAAAGGGGAAGGGAAAAATTAAAAGGGAGCAGATTTGTTATCTGTCGTCCTTAGTGAAAAAAAAAAAAAAAGAAAAAAAAAAAAAAGAAATAATCTCCAATTTATCTGGCGAACATATTTAATTCCTTTCAAAAATCACGATTATTTTAACAAGGCATATGTTAAGAGAACAATCAAGAATATAAAACAGTATTTCGTACAATATTTATTGTAAAAAAATACATCTGGCGTGTATATTTCCGTATTACGTTTTTGATCACCAAATCCAAAAATCTCAAGGACGACAGATATCACAGTTATACCATTAAAAGTTGTTAAGCTTTCTGTAAATAAAGCTTCTAATTCTAATAATTACTGTACATTATTTATAAGGAGTAATGCGCTTTTTTTACGAAGTTGAGAAATCTGTTTATTTTCAAGAAGCTGTTCCGCGCTTGCTATTAGTACTACAAAAAAGGTGTAATGAAGGAAATTGCAGGAAATTTAATCCTCTTTAAACATTACAATAGAAAAATATCTCTAAATTCAGCCATTTCTGAGATATTTTGAAAAAAGCCAAAAAACTAGTAAATTTTCGAGGTTTTCCAGCCGACAAAAATTCTCCCGGGGCCGACCATGTTGGATAACTCGTTTTTTGCATATTAGTACTAATATGTACAAATTAAAAAAATAAAATCTTCTACCCCACCTTTTGCAAGGTAGAATGTATTTATTGACTGGACTACTTTTATTTAAAAGCTTTAGAAATTGGACATTTGACAATCCGTTTAGCTATTATTTGTGGGAGGTAAAATTACATGTTTGTTTTGTGTAAGTACTGTGGTGATAAATGCAGAAACTTACCATATGTGTCATCTAGTCCCAAAACCGGCAAACTTCTTAGTCTTCAAAAATGCATTTTTTCCGTTATTTCAGTTGTAAGTAAACGTTTCCACCACCCGGGGAAAAAAAAGAAACTGTCCCTTTTTTATTTGCGCTTGAACATCATTATATGTTGCAAAACCCGTCAAATCCAAAGACTGGGGCATTTTAAAACAGGTCCTCTCTATATCTTTCAAATCAAGATTCTGTTCCAGTGGACTACAGCACCACAATTTTATGCTAGGTTAGTTTTATAATGTTTATCTCACGCATGTGACTGCTATTTCTTGCCAAAACTAAATGCAAAACTGGTGTACAAACGATAAATTGACAATAAAACTTCTTCACACACCATAAATTTAAAGCCAGCACAACCAGTTTCGAAAGGACGTAGCCTTCCTTCATCAGGTGCAAAAAACACGTGCTACTGACTTGGAGGCAAAAGCAGTGGATTTAAATTTATGGTGTGTGAAGAAGTCTTATTGTCAATTTATTGCTATTTCTTGGTTCACACAAATTTTTTAATGAATTAGTTTCGTGTTTCCTTAGAGTATGGAGAAGTTTGTAGAAGATAAATTTTCTAATCAGTTAAGGAAGAGGAAAATTGACCCTGGGACTCGGAAAAGGGACAAAGTCAAAGTTTAAAGGTAATATATTATCATTTGTAGAAACATAATTTTAACCGGCAACATAGAAACATTATAGATAGCATATTGATTAATTAATTACGTGTTATTATTTTAATGACATACGTGTGATACATCAGCAGGTTATAACGTCGTGCTTATATAAGTTTTTTTACAACTCGAATGATTTCAAACTCTATTGAAGAATAGCGCAGGGAGATAGCCGATTTTGCAACTAGACGCCATATATTATATAGTAAGTCTTACTTAATAATCTTTCAAGTGAACAAATACGATACCTATTAGGATATTCTCACAAGCACATTGGAATTTTTCAAAAGAACACCGAGGCCTTGAAAGCGCGCTAATTTAATAATGTATATTTGAAAATCACTAATCATCTTTTGCATTAAACCATCTTTAGGAAAATAGGGACAACCAACTGAGACACTTGAGTTTCACATCCCTCACAACCTTCCAACTAGTACTTTTAACTATTCGTCTAAGCCATCGTCACCTGAAAAAAACCTTGTACAGACATGCAATATCTGACATCCCAGCGCAACTTTGAGCGTTTGAGAGTGTCAGGCTTCACATCCTTACAAACCGACAGAAAGTACAATTTGTTGATGGTTGAAATCGAGCTCGAAAACAATTTCTAACCTTGAACTAAAAAATAACTCTTAGTTTATTTTTATCTAATGAATTTACAACTTCTCTATGAAATATTTCAATGATAGATTTCATCAGAAACTACTTAGCCTTTATCCCAGGTAGCACATAACGTTGTTATAGCGTTGAAAATAAGTCTGAACAGTGAAAAAGTAGTTATAACAACGTTGAAACAACGTTATGTGCTACTGGGGTACGGCATAAAATGTAACCCATCAAACTTTTCCTTAGATGCATACTAACATTCGAAATAGCCTACTTCTAAATATATACCATAAAATATTGAAATGACTCTCAAATTTACACTTGAATATGTAAAAAATTAAAAATAAAATTAAAATAATAAAATAAAATAAAAATAATCGATTTAATCTAGAAAATGTCAGCGCTAAAAGATGTAGCGACAAGATTAAGCTTTAACAACAATAAAGTTTAGGAAAAATGCTGAAATTGATAACTTTTGTGGACAACGTCAAAAAACATCACAACGAAAAATTTTAACGTTATCGGAAAACTTTTTACAAAAGGGCTAGTTTTCATCATTTTACATAAGGAAAATATTGTGAACTTAAACTGTTTAAAGTTAAATGTTAGTTGTCAGAAATTGTACATAAACAATTACAGATGTTATTACAATCCTCCCGACCAACTAGGAAAATGAAATAATGATTAAAAAAAAATAAAATAAAAATATTACAAAACAATGTTTCAGAAACAATATGTATTTTTCCCCTGTAAAGCAACAGAAAATTTCCGAAAAAAAAAATACTGTTACTTGAAAGAAAAAAAAAAAAATATATATATAGCCAAACTTTCTACAAAACCATTACATCCATTCGCAAGTAAACCTAATTTACACCGTAATTTCCAACCGGCTGATAAAATATTAACAGAAAACTGGAATTTTCCTGAAGCTAAGAAAAATAAATCTAATTAATTTTGCTCCTCAAGGAAACATATTTCTAAACTTTCAACAAAATCTTTGTATCCATTTCCAAGTAAACCCAGTTTCTGTCACATGGTGCAATTGGTCGATAAAAAGTTAGCAACGAACACGAATTTTTCTGCAGATGAGAATACGTCTGCTCAATTTAATCCACTCCCTCCCCCCCTAAGAAAAAAAAAAAATAAAATAATAATAATAATAATAATAATCATAACCCTAAGCTTTTATTAAATTCGTTTTATCCCTTTCTGAGTGAACCCAATCGTATCCATTTTCGAATAAACATAATTTCTGCCTTTGTAACAATAAAATGTTAATAGCGAACGTGAATTTTCCTGAAGATAAGGATCCGCTTAATCGGTCTAGCCCCTAAAAATCACTTAACCCTAAACTTTCATCAAAATCTTTGTATCCATTTCCGAGGATACGCTTAATCGATTTAGCTCAAAAAAAAAAAAAAAAAAAAAAAAAAAAACACTAACCTTAAAGTTTCATCAGAATTTTTTATCCATTTCCGAGTAAACCCAATGTATGTCATATGTTGTAAAAGACCGAAAGGGGTTATCGAGGGCGAACGCGAATTTTCCTGAAGATGTGGATATGAACAACCATTTTTTATACCCGTAAAACCTCTAACCCCAAATATATATAACAATACACGTAATTTACTCGTTTAGTATAAAAGATAAATTGGAGAGAAAATATTTACTAAATTATAATCATAGTATCGTTTTCTGGGAGTAAACATATATTTATGAATATGTGGTTATTTTAATAATTTATAAAATTGTATGCATACTTTTTTAAGCATTTATCATGCTTAAATACTGCTGAATTCTACTTATAATGACATTTTTAGCTGCTTTCTTTATTTTTTATTTGAGATTATTTTAAGAGCCTTAATCAATACGATGATAATCACACTTTCTGTATGAATCATTTTCATTATCACGTAATTTAATTTTCTATAATTATATAAATTACATTATGAAATTCGTTAATTTGTTTTGTACTGATCAGATTAAAAAATTAATATTGAAAAGAAGAACATAATACCTTATTACATGTAAAGGGACAATTTAAGTAATATCAACCTTCTCAAAATAAATTAATATTACATTTTTAAAAATTAAATATAATTACTTTTTTTATGATGGTTAGAAAAAAAAATCTATTACACGTAAATCAAATTAGATTAGACCAGAATTAAATTTTTTTCTTCAAATAGTCCTTTTTAAGGAATTTATTAAAGAGTATTTGTATTTTTCAAAGGGGGATATTAATATGAAATTCGGTATTTAAAAAGAAAATAAAAATGCGATGAACTAATACGTGTACTCAAACACAAATCGGATATCATTTTAAAAGTAAGTGTTGAAAATATTAAGAAAACTTAAATCAAAGCGTTCATAAAATTTCATTTGCAGAACATAGTAAGTCATTCGAATATGAATACTGTACAAATGGAAAAGATAAAAGGTTGATTATGAAGTTTCATCATTTTTCTTTCTTCTATATTCAACAAAAGAAAGTATTAGTTTTCTAATATTTTCCAGTTTCCACTGTTTCAAGAATTTACACATTTTGAAAAATACAGAATAAGGTTTAATCAAAAAAAAAAAAAAAAAAAAAAAAAAAAACTGTCATTTTGTGTGTTTGTATGTATCTTGTTTTCCTGTTTACCAAAAGGTAGGGCTATCAGCAGACTATATCTCGCCGTCTGTGATTTTCTGAACGGATATATTTCATCTTCAATTAGTTAGTATTGTACAAAGCTCCACTTATTAACACTTAATGTGAGGAAATATGACTATTGTTGTTTTGTATAATGATTTAGAAAGAAGTTTTAAATGGATACAGCATACGAATCGTTTTCTTTTTCAAAAACACATAACATTTAATAACAACTTGACTATTTTGGAGTAATTATTGAAATAATAACTAGTTTTAATTATTATGCGTACTAGTTTATGATACTAGTTTTAATGACACTGCTATGCATGAAAATAGGTCCAAACCCCATTTTTGCAAATTTTTATGTAAAATGGCCTCCTGAATCCGAATATGACGCACAATTTGCCCTATCACTCACCGTTGTTTAGGGACGCCCTCTTACTTTTTATCACTTTTCGGTAATTTTATATCTATAAATTTGGTTTGTAGGGGAAGAACGGATTATTTTAACTGTTAATATCTTCTGAGGTGCTAAAAATTTGGAAAATTCTAGAACACGAGCATTTGCAGTAAAGAAAAATTTCAATTTTCTACTACGGCGGTACTAAAACTAGTACCGCCCAGTGGTAGAAACTGAAAATATTTTTAAGTCGGCTAGAAAATAATGATTTACGAAATCCAAAATTTCCGTGTAAGGAATATTTGTTGTAATTAATCTATCTTAAAAAAGTTATATAATAATATTAGAAATTTTATTTACACAGTGATTGGTTTCATTACGAATTTCTCTATCTGTTTCAATTTATTTGGCTCTCAATTGAACTGATAATATAAGTCTCTTATTCTGGGCCTTTCCATAACAAATAACACAATCTATATCGAAACAGTATATCAAAATATGAAAAAATAAATAGATCAATCAACAAATAAATAAATAAATAAATAAATAAATAAATAAATACAAAATTATACCTTCTTCTGTTGCCAGAAAAATAAAACTAATAATACGGAAAAGTAAATAAAAAATATAAAATAAACTGATTTATGCGCCATTGTACATTCAGATTTAAAAACATTCTTCTATAGTAACTTACAAACCAAATATTACGTGCATAAAATCAAAAACCTATAAAAATAACTGTGTTTTGTCTGTTTTTCTAACCGAATATGAAAAAAGTTTTTTTACGGAACGCCCATTATATATACCTTACGAAATATACTAAATTTTAAGCCTCTTATTGTACGAAAAGTTGGGTAAAACCGTACGATTTATTTATTTCTAAGTATTAAAATATTTGTTTTAAGATGTTACACATGATACTGAATCAATACATTTAGTGATTGTTCTCAAAGTGACGCGCGCAAGGAATATTGTAAATAGTATTAATGTTACAATATCAATATCATCTTTTTTTTTTTTTTTTTTTTTTTAATATATAATGATTATAATTTGTAGACTTGTTTAATTTCAAATTATAGCATTTTCTCCCCTGCTACCCCCTTTTCTCTAAGTAGACTAATATTGTTAAATTTCACAATTAATACGTCAGCAAACTTTCTTATAGTTGGTAAAAAGTCACAAAATATGTTTAATAAAATTATATTTTTAATAGAAATGAAATTATTTTCTTCATTTAAGGCACAAAATTAAATACTAAATGTTTAATTCTTAAAATAAAATATTAGAAATGAACATGCTGTTAATTATTTTACACTGCAATTTGAAAGAACTGCTATTAAATATATTAATTTTACAATATTGCGTTTAAACAATTTATCTCCGTTGTTTCTTGCGACACTATAATTAACTCTTGGTGACATTTTAAAATATAATTAAATCACATTTGAAATGCAGATAAACATTGCTAAATTATTTTCTGCGAAGGTAGTATAACTGATATTTGAGCGAGATATGTAATTAAAATACCGAGATGATCAAGCCATAAATCACACAAACCATGTTTATTATCTGTCTAATTACAAAATGGAGTATAATTTTCACAGTTATGAAGACATATGTTAACAAGGGGAATAATGATATCAAATTAAATTTGGTGAGGATAATTATATTTAATGTGTGAAATATGTTACATTCTTAAGAAATATTAAATTTGTTGCAAATTATGATTCAAGTTATGATATATAATTTTATCAATAAATAATCAAGCCCATTATGCACATATACATGTATATATATATATATATATATATATATATATATATATATATATATACACACTCATGGACAAAAAATTAGCGCACCAAGAAGGAGTCGTCAAAATGAAACGAAATTTTACATACGTAATGACTACTTTGATATAAGTAAATGATTAGAAAATCAAAGAAAAAGGATAATTTATTTCAGAGAAAAATGCAAAAGAACGGAGGATTTAATACCCTGTTGGACCCCCTCTAGAACGAATGTACGATGCGATACGATCGGGCATTGAGGCATACAAGTTCTGTATGGTGTCTTGAGACATTTCGTTCCATATTTGCTGTAACCTTGCCTCTAGTTTGTTCAATCTCGTGGGATGCCCAACTCGCCGTCCCAAATGATCCCAGATATGCTCGATTGGAGACAAATCTGGGGATCGGGCAGGCCAAGGAAGGGTAGTAACAATGCAGAGACAGTCTTGTGACAGCCTTGCCACGTGAGGCCGAGCATTGCCTTGTTGAATAATGGCTCCTGGGAGCCGTTGCATGAGTGGCAACACATGTGGTTGCAGGATGTCATGGACATACCGCTGGGCTGTCATGGTGCCATGGATCAATATTAGGGGTGACCGTGTATTGTAGACAATGGCACCCCATACCATCACACCAGCTGTGGATGCAGTGTGCAACTGTAAAGAAAATGCAGAATTGAGGCATTCCCCCCGTTGCCTCTACACACGTACATGTTAGTCATCCCTGCCCAAATTGAATCTGGATTCATCGCTAAGCACGACTTGGTTCCACTCGGTTGCTATCCAACCCCGTCGAGTGTGACACCACTCCAAACAGAGCAGAGGGGTTGGGTATTATTGGCGGCACATGTAATGGACGCCGCGATACCAAGTGTCCTTCAGCCAGGCGCTTTCGTATGGTTCAAGAGGACACATGGTCCCCTAGTGAAGGTGCTACCTCTGCTTGGATGGCAGCCGATGAAGCAGTTGGCTGTACGCCTGCATTTCTTACGATGTGGCGGTCTTCTCGACGACTGGTCTATCGAGGGCGTCCTGAGCCTGGTCTTCGTATACATGACATCTCTCGGGTCCACTGGTCCCAACACCTCCTCACAACACAATCAGAGCGGCCTAATTGACTAGCTACTCGCCTAGCTGACCACCCAGCTTCCATCATGCCGATGATTCTCCCCCTCTCAAACTGCGACAACTGCTCATATTGTCTTCGAAAACAACGTAATGGCATGTCTACCTCAGCTCTTACTTTGTAAACGAGTCAGCACACTCAAATAAGCTTTGGTTACCTTTTTTATACTCCACAGAGAACGAGAATAAACGCCCTCTACCGGCTATACATAATGCGCAATCACGCTGCATTTCTAATCATTTGCATATCTCCCTGACATGTACATTCATGCCAAGTTTCGTTACGATCCCGCAATTATTTCTTGGTGCGCTAATTTTTTTGTCCATGAGTGTATATATATAAATAAATAAATAAATAGATAGATAGGTAGGTATATAGGTAGGAAGAAACAGATATACATATGCATATAGATAGATAGATAGGTTTAGCTTTTGAGATTTTTTTCAGTTACAAATAATATAGTTTAAATTTATATTACTTTTTTTTTTTTTTTTTTTTTTACATGAAACAACTGTTTATTTATTTATTTTCCAAACATGCAACATTTTAATGACTTAATATTAGAATATCCTTACATGCTTCAAAATGTTTCTATAATAATTTCTTCGGGGTACCCTGCTCTCTTCCTCGGCACGTGCGGTGTTAAAGACCTTCTCCAAGTTGAAAGTACACATGCTGAAGTCAATATTCACACTCGAAGACAAGTGAAAATGATATCAATACCGTACGTAAGGCCGATGAGAGCAGGGTACGCTTCAGAAAATATTATGGCATGCTGAAGCAAGTAAGGTTTTACCCTTATTAAGTTATGGGTTTAAATGCTTAAGGTTATATATTTTTAATTATTATAAAAAAAAAAAAAAAAATTATCACGCATATTATATATTACTGTATATGCAGCGCCATTTTTTAAATTAATTATATTTACAGAAATAAATCGCTAATATCGTGCAGATTTTTGATATATAGTTTTTAAAATACGTATGTCCATCTCTAACTCTTGAAATAGTTTGATTCTTTTCTGCTTTTTTTTTTTTTTGTGTGTGTGTGTGTGTGTGTGTTACATGAATTTCTTGCGCGTTGTAACGCTGAACGGACATCGAAAATTATTTACTTTATTTTTTTACCAAAATACCTATATAATTAGTGATGATTAGAGGTTGAAGTGTATTATCAAATTAAATAGTTCTTACGCTGTATCTGTATATTCTTATCTGAGTTTTTAATTGTGATTTATATCGAAATCCATAAAACTTATATTGAAAAAACTTTCTAACTCTCATAAACTTTTGAATTTACCCAATATTTTTTGGGAGGAGGGTGTTTATAAAAGCTACTCAGTACATTTGGCTATTGAATTATCCATCTTTGTTTAAGCTGCCGCCAGTTTAATTATCAGTTTAAATGCTGAAAATTATATATTTTTTATTATTATGTAAAATTTTATCACACAGATTATATATTATTGTATATGCAGCGCTATTGTTCTTTTAAATTAATTATATTTACAGAAGTAAATCGCTAATATCGTGCAGATGTTCGATAGATTGTTTTTAAAATACATAATTATTATGTAAAATAATAATTACACCCAACGTGTTTTAATTGAAAAAGTGGATTTTATTATAATTATAATAATTATTATTTTTTCAATATATATATATATATATATATATATATATATGTCTTTATGAATATATGTGGTAGCATAATAAATATTATTTGCTAATAATGCTTATATTTCATAAGATATTTAATAATTTTGCATTCTGATTACAGTACGCTGAGTCGAATGTAGTATGCACATTTTTCTGAAAAATGTTTTTGCGGTGGGTCTAATACCCAACGTGTTTTAACTGAAAAAGTGGATTTTATTATATTATTATTATTTTTTTCATTATATATATATATATATATATATATATATATATATATGTGTGTGTGTGTGTGTGTGTGTCTTTATGAATATATGTGGTAGCATAATAAAAATTATTTGCTAAAAATGCTTATATTTCATAAGATATTTAACAATTTTGCATTCTGTTTACAGTACGCTGAGTCGAATGTGGTATGCTAATTTTTCTGAAAAATGTATTTGCAGTGGGTGTAATACCCAGCGTGTTTTAATAGAAAAAGGTGATTTTTATATTATTATTATTATTATTATTACTATTATTATTATTATTATTATTTTTCATTAAATATGTATATATATATATATGTCTGTATGAATATGTGTGGTAGCATAATAAAAATTATTCGATAAAAATGCTTATATTTCATAAGATATTTAACAATTTTGCATTCTGATTACAGTACGCTGTGTCGAATGTATTATACTATTTTTTCTGAAAAATGTCTTTGCTGTGGGTCTAATACCCAACGTGTTTTAATTGAAAAAGTGGATTTTATTATTACTATTTTCATAAAAAAAAGTTATATCTTTATTAATATATGTGGTAGCATAATAAAAAATATATATACAGACAATGACAAAAATCCTCATAATCACATGCTAAAGATAAACGCATTTAATGCATTGATTTTTTATAGGGTGACCTAAACATTTTATTTATTTATTTATTATTATTATTATTATTTACTGGTGCTCTTTTCCTTCTCAGGATATAACTTTCACTGAAATATATGTTGTGTAATACGTTATATACAGAACCAAAGTATGAAGATGATCCCCAAAGAATTTTTCTAAGTATTTGACATAGCGTCTGAATTCGAAAATGTCTAAATATTTACCGTATTTTCCGGCGTTTAACGCGAAGGTCACATAAATGAGTTACGCACAAGAAAATTAAATTTACAAATAAATTCATACATTTAAGAAACAGAAGCTAGTTAAAAAATAACTTTTAACGTAAATTTAAATTTCCGGTGTTTAACTGATGTAATAAACCTGCGCGTTATACGCCGAAAAATACGGTATTAGTATATAGCGTATAATTAGATTAAGAAGTGCAGAGACCAAAGTCAAATTAACAACTTTATTTAATGGAAGCTTTCCAAGAGGTGGAATATGTAACTACTTTCTCTGTATTTTATGAAACTATGAAACCCGAAATACATTTAAGTGTAAAATAATAGATGTTTCAATATTGCCAATGAACAGTAAGTGAAAGGACTGCTGTCAAACTGCCTTCAACTGGGCAACAGATAATTCAACTCTAATAAAGAGGATAAAATTACGCAAATTTCATTATCTATTAATCTTTAAAAAAAAAACGGAGATTTTCTTGAAAACTCATAACGATTTGCTGCAGATTACTTTTATAAATCAGCTTTAAAACTTCAGACCACTTTCACTTTTTTTCAAATTTTAACTTAAGAATTTCTTACGAAAATTTAAATACAAAAGTGTTAGACAGTTTAACAAGTGAGTGTACTAAGTTTTTTGATAATCGGTTGTGGGGCTCCTCACACTTTCCTTACTGCTCTTTAAAGTAGATTTAAGCATTGACATTTGTTTGAAATGTTTTGTTATAATTAAGAAATAGTTTACTTTTTTTATAGGCAAAAATTATATATATTGTTTTTCTTTTTAGGCAGAAAAATTATTTTATGTAAAATAATTAGATTTTTCCCATATGTATTTTCTTTTTCACTTTATTTCTTTAAAATATATATATATATATATATATATATATTTCAAAATATTTGGTAGGATATAATGATTTCTATTTTTAGATTATCTATAATAACTTGAATTATATAATGTCATTTTAAAAGTGTTGAAGCTGATCGTTTTGAATCCCTTAAAACTAATTTTAATAGTACATGTTTTCAAAATGATATTTATGCTTTAGGTGAGAAGTAACATAGTGATTATGATGGTGTTTCTGTGTCCATAGAATTTCGTGATGTCACAGAATACCTATGGTTTCGATCGGGAATTGGCTGCGTTAAGAATTTTGAAAGTTTAAGAATAGTCAATGGGCGTTAGATAGAACAAAATTTGTGTAAATAATTACTTCAATTTAAGTGGCTACAGGTGCCATTTCACAGGAGCTTTTCACGGACCGAATTTTAGAAAAAAAGTATGGTTTGTATAAGTATTATGTCCATTTGACTGCACTACGCACTAGGGCTGACAAAGGTTCCCTACGTGGTTGGTAATTTTAAAGGGTCCATTGTATATACCAAAGTTTCGGGAAAAAATAAAACATAACAACCCTAACGACTAAGTTTACGAGCACGACTTGGAATAGAACCGGTGCCTCATGTCTACCAGCTTTAATAGCAGAACGTATCCACTGTTGTGACTTTAGAAGAAAGTAAATCACCTGTTTGATGAAAGTAGCTTGTCGAAATATAACTTTCAACTTAAGCATGGCATAATTTTTTATATGATTTCATTAATTATCATTAACGAGTTATTGGGAACTTATATTTATTAAAACAGCAACTAGAATGGCTGTTTAATAGTTCCTTTTAAGAAATGTTTCTTGAGATTGTGTGTATTATAGAAAATAGTTAAATAAGATAATTTTGGATAAAGTTTTCTATATTTAAAATCTTAAATATGTTGATATTAGATACCTGCATTTTAGAGAGTATATCCTATAGTTTCCATCAGACATATATATATATATATATATATATACATATATATTAATCGAATTAATCGAATATATTTTAATTAAAAACAGTTAGTTTATATCTGAAAAATAAATATAAAAGATACATAGATATATAATGTGCCATGTTTGGTGTATATAAACATAATCTTTAAAATTAGAAAACTACTTTTTCTAATTTATAAATAAAAAATTCTCACTTCTGATATAACTTAAATTGTATATGGTTTCAATTAAAAATTGCCATTTCATGTATGCCTATTTGTGCATTTTTAATATTATGTAAAACTAAGCATTGAAAGAACTAAAAAAATGTTTCAATGCAATTTATTTTAAAAGATTTGTTATCCTGCAAGGTTGTAAAGAGAAAGCAAATACTTAAAAAATAATTTAAAATGTTTTGGCGTTATTTTAATATTTCCTTACGAAAATTTTTAAAAACATTTGAAGCAAAGTCTTACAAAATCCTTATTTGATGGATATTTTATGACGAAATATCGTTTTTTGAAAAGCAATTTTTGATTACTTGCGTATTACAAGCTTTAAAGTGAAATCTTGTTAACAAAGCATTTATTTAAGAAAACTTTATTTTTCAGTGGGATCTACTTTGATGTATTTTTTTTTTTTTTTTACCTTATAATAGAAGATATATAGAGTTTTATAGATTTGAACAAACATTAGAAAAAAAAAATCCAATTAATTTAGCCTGAATATAATAAGAACGTTTTTTGTGTACATAATATTATATATATATATATACACATATGTACTGATAGGTATAAAGGATTGAAGGCCAAAAATGTCGATTTTGAGTTAAGTACGTAGTCAGACTCAGAGAAAAATTCTATATTGATTGGTACAAAGGATTTAAATCCATGTCATTTAGTCTTTGAGAAAATCCATTGATAAAAAAAAGATTCAAGTCAGAAATTTAGCATTAATCTTTAGTATAAAATATTTAATTCAATTTTTTCCTTTATTAATTGAAGATTGACAATCACTGAAGGGTATAAAGAGAATAAATCAACCTTATCCCTTTTCCCTAATCGATTCTTCTGATTATTTTTCAGTTAAACTTTATTTTTCGTTTCCTTAAATATGGAATATGGACTTAAATCCTTTATACTTACTTAGTATATATATTATATACACAATCGAACGAAATCAATTAGTTTTCTTTCTTCACTTTCAGTTATTGAATACTAGGACCATACTTTTCTAAGTTTAAATAGTAACTTATAACATGAAGAAAATAACGCTTTTGAGATTTTTTGCTGTTGATATAATGTGCATCTTATAAGTCCCCACTCTCCCAACACATCATTGTCATTTACAAAATATTCCAAAACATATTATCCTTTTAACGCCCACTGCTTAATTTCTTCTAGACTGCAAAACTAATTTCTAAAATATCTATAAGACCCATAGCGGATCATCAGCATGTTAAAAAAAAAAAAAGTGAAATCTTAATTTTCAAGAAAATTATGCTTCGAAACATCTATAAGTTAACCTCATAAAATTAAAATAATATTTAATACATAAAGATTTCAAACTAATTAATAAATAAGTAATAAATTTAATTTAATTAAACAAATAATTAAATAATAATAAAAAAAACTATAAGTAACTAACTATAAGTAATATAAAACTATAAGTTGTGAACTAGAAAAACTCTCAAAAAATAAATAAATAAATAAATAAAAAGAATAAAATATAAAATAAAATAAAATAAATAAATAAAAAAGTTTTAAATCACATAATAGACCAACCCTTCATTCAGTGAAAAACTAGACGCGGTGGCTTCATCCAAGCCGCATTCGCGCATATTATGAAATTTCAAGTGACATGAATTTAGCTTCCTCTGATACATAATTCAATAAATTTAGGATCAGAGCTGCTCTCTGCGGAAGAGAAAGGAAATGCAAGTTAAAAAATTCATTAAAACAACGAAAAAAATGTCACAAAATTTATGCAAAAAAAAAAAAAAAAATAATAATAATATCAAACATTTGTTTTCGCTGAAAACCAATGATTGCTACATACGGTTAGGGAACATTTATTAGTAATCCGATGAAACAAAACATAGTAGAAAACATGTTCCTTTTTTAAAGAAAAACTAGCGAGCTTCGCCCGATAGCGGTTCTGTATTTTTAAATGAATAACTAACAGTAACTTTTAGTCTTAAGAGAAGAAAAAAGAAAAAAAAAAAAAAAACATTTCTGATCGGGTAAAAAGTCGCACCGGTCCCCACTTTCTTCGGCAGCGTAGTTCCGTGCACGCTGCGCGCGCACAAGTTAAGGGATACACGCTCTGCGAGCGCGTATTCCTTCCCTCACCTTCCGTGCCCCCTAAAAAAAAAAATCATTTCTGATCGGGTAAAAACTCACACCGGGTCCCCACTGACTTCGGCAGTGCTGACGCATGCGCGCTGCGCGCACATATTCCTTCTCAAATCAAATTTTTTTTTTTAAGAAGAGGAAAAAAAAATAAATAAATAATTAAACATTTTTTATTGGTTAAAAAGTCGGACCGGGTCCCCACAGCCTTCGGCAGCGCAGTTCTGCGCATAATGCAGCTCTATGCATAATGACTTATTTACATCATATTATTTTTTATGAACCTTGTATTAAAATAATATTATTGGGAAAAAGTCATTTTAAAATAAAGTATGCTTGCAATACTACTTTTAAACACAATAATGTAATATAATTTTTAAACGAATTAGAACAATAAATCATGCAAGGATATTCGAAGTAAAAACAGTTCTTAAACAATATATTAGAATGCTTAAAATTTATAAATGTATGTTTATATTGAGGAAAAATAACCATTCATATCTGATTCCATCCGTTGTGAATGTCCGCCCTGTTAAGAAGCAAATTTTAATCTTATTATTGTAGAATATACTTTATGTAAATAATATATATATATATATATATATATATATATATATATAATAGAGAAATTTAAAAGCTTTTGTAAACAAATGCCATAAATTTCATGAATACGCAAAAATAAACTAAAAAATGAATACAAATATTTGCCAGAATGTAGTATTTATTAATAAAGTGTAGAAGGAACTACATCACTGAATTCACGGAATACGTTTTGCCTTGCATTGTATCAGAACAAGATTAAACTCATTTTAATACTAAAATTAAAAGAAATTTATATAAAATTTATTACAAAAGATAAATAAATGCATTTGTATGACAGCGAGCAAAAACTTTTTGAGTCTATTCCTACTAATATTGAAATAACACAATTTTTGCTATGATTATGGTGCTTATTCAATATATATAGAAGTAGTTTCATAAATAGTTAATATCTCAAAGTTTTTTTTTTTTTTTTTTTTTTTTTTTTAGATTTGTTTTTATGGATTAAAAACTTTGTGTTCAAAGCAATTATATTATACATTTTTGTTTAAGTATTACGATTCTACTATCGCATGAAACAGCTGTTGAGTGTAAAACTGGATACTATCTGCTTAAGAATTACTACCAGATACTGCTTTCTGATAAACAGAATACGCCCTCACATTTTACTTTTTGAACACTGAAACTTTTTCATACACCATAAACTAAGTAAAGCACTTTTGGTATGGAAAACAGTTTGCGTGGAATTTCTTATTCAGGTGGAAAAAATACGTGCTACTACATTAGGGACGAAAAAAGACTGAAAGAAGGGTAAACAATTGCAAGAACAAATTTATAAAGAACATTTTTTAAATTTTATTATTAAAATTTTATCTATATTTTTCTTTAATATAAAAATAACTATTTTTTTTTAAATATAAATATTTAAAAAAAAGAACTGTCGTTAAAGATATGTTTCATATAATATGAACTTCTTTCAATAATATTTCTTAACTGGTACAACTTCTTTAAACTTTATATGGTAGATTTTGAAACTTCTAAATTCTTGCTTAAACTATTTATTATTAAATGATATAATGACTTAATTAAAACAAATATGGTAAGAATTTTTGTTGAAATAAATACCAAACTGCGTTTTTCTGAAAAAAAAAAAAAAAAAAAGAATTACCTTGTAATGAACTAATACTTTATAAATTCAATTTGCAGTTATATTATAAATTAAATGCCATGTACAAAAAAAAAAAAAATAAAAAATAAAAAATAAAGTCTAAAGAGAAAATATGTATCAAGTTACAAACGTTAATCAAAATAAATATATTTTATAAAAGAACTTAAAATTACGAAAGCTTGAAGATATATTGCAAATCAATACGTATCTAATTAATTTTAAGAAAGTATCTTTCGTAGGCGATATTTATATTTTGGAGTAGATTATTGCATATCTTTACTTTTATTTATTCAAAATGACGAAAGTAAATTACAAAATCAATTTTTATTACTTTCGAATTATTTGAAAACAATAAAAGTAGATTAATTAAGCATACAGTCTTAGCAGTTTCTAGCTTAGAAAACTGGTTTAATTATTAATTATTTTATTAAATGAAGCTATATTGGTTATTCAGTTGAAAAAAAAATATATATTTATTATCAACACGAAATATTATGTTCTCTTCTCTTCGAATGCATACACATGTACACGCAAACACAGGAATATAATTGTGTATGTATGTATATATGTATATAGTATGTGTGTGTTACAACTAATAACATTTTTCGCCCTCAATAATTGGTGTCTAGATATCTACGCGCTGCGATTGCAACCACATATATCGCCATCTGGCGGAAAATAGAGAAGCTAATTTGTATATCTCAAAACTGTTCAAGGTAGAGGTTGGTTTGTTGGGTTATACATCGCACTAGCATTGCGAAATGGACAATTCAAGGTAGAGGAAGAATTAAATTGCGAAATTGTGTAACATCCTCGATTAGTATAAAGGTAAAAAAAAATAAACATGATTGTTTAAAACATAACGTAATAAACGTGAATTTGTTTGTTCTTGATTTACTACACTGTAACGTAAAAAGATGACCTCTGAAAGAATAAAAAAATCACAAAATATTCTGATTTTCGATATTCAAACATTTGTCCATCAACTGTAATGCACAGTTGGGACTTAGCTTAAATTTTTTGCTACACCTTTTGTAGCGTAGCAAGAGATATGTATGCAACGTAAAATTTAAACAACGATCAATATGCATATTGCAGTGGACGACAGAAATTTAAACATAGAAGAAAATGCTATCTTATGAAAACTAGTTGTATGCACCTTCTAAGATCTTTTTCTCACGTCACTGTGAGGGATACTGTGAACAAATGCACTTTTTTATACGTTTATTTGAAGTCTTCATGCCTTCAAGATAACGTACTAAATCGGTGGTGTTCTACAACTTTGTTCTTTACTTTTTCTTACTGTATCGACCATTTTCGAGATAGGAACAATAACTCTGCAGGTTTCCACTAAAATGCACTGTAAGCGGTTGTATCCTGTAGAACAAAACTATTTAACACTACATAGATCCCACATTCATGAGTATATCTCTTGTCGTTCTGAAGTTAATGCGGTAACTAAGAATTTTTATGAGCGCACATGTAGACGTGGCAAAAGCTCGACGATAGCTTCAGGGCCCCAAAGCTGAGCTTCGTTACCGAGCTTCAATAACTTTTCTAGTAAATTTTAACTTTATATTCCTACCAATGTTATAACATTTTTCCCCCACACGCTTGTGAGTTTTTTCGATTTCATAACGTTCTTTTTTGTATGTAATTTTGACTCAATTTTGTTTTTCTAAAATGCGATTTCTATATGGATTTTTGACTTTTTCCCCTTGTTTTCTACATCCTAATGTGCAGTGCTTACTGATAACTTCATTATATATACCCAGGTAAAAAATATATCGATACCCTTTTAAAAATGTCATTTCGCAGGAATTTTAGAGGTTTTTGCGGGTATTTTGAAAAAAAAAAAAGGAGTTTTTTTTTTTTTTTTTTTTTTTTTTTTCGGATAATACTAAGTTTTTTAAAGATTTCAGACATGTTTATATCAGCAAGTCGGAAATGGATGCAATATACCTACAAGTTTATTAAATATTTTCTTTAGAAATTTTATTTTATTTTATTTTATTTTTTTACACGGGGTTGTATATATATATACATATAAATATAACGCATAAATAAATAAATAAATAAATAAAAACACGGCCAAAATATTTAAAAAACAAAAAAAAGAATAAATTCAAATATTAATATTATTTTAAAAATACGAAACCCCAAACATATTGAGATAATACCTCAATGAAGTTAGAAACCGTGAAATATTTTAAGTGCTGCTTGTAAAAAAAAAAAAAAAATATATATATAAATAAATAAATAAATGTAAAAATAAATGCAGATTACCGCCTTGGAGCTTACCAGAGAATGGAGCAATTCATCTGTATTTCAGAATTAAAAAAAATTAAAATTAAATAGGTATAAGGATTTAAAAAAAAAAAAAAAAAAAAACTTGTCAAATACACAATTTTTTTTTTACTTATTTTATTGGCACAAGGTTTGGTCGTATTTGTATAACGTTGTGTGGAACACTTTTTTTTTTTTTTATTATCATTATAGAATTAAAAGTATGTAATTATTTTCTAAAACCTTTACTTTTAACTAATATATATATATTTTTTCAATTAAGATCATAAACGTTTAAATATAAATTAGTAGCTGGAATTTACAAAATGCAATATATTTTGCAAATGAAATAAAATGCTAACTATGCGTATAACTCAGGCACACCTGACATAAACATTTGTTAGTTATACGACAAAAACATTTTTTCTGAAGTGAAATTTAATACTTTCAACCGCAAATCACTTTGGTGTATTATGAAAGCTTAAAGTCATCAACTATTTCATTTGATAATTTTAAAATTATTTAATGTTACACTAAAACATTTGTTTAGTAAGCAATTTTTAAAATTATTTAATGTTACACTAAAACATTTGTTTAGTAAGCAATTTTTAAAATTTATCAAGATTACTTGCATATGAGATGGAAGTATGTTGTTCACCTACAGCAAGTATGGTGCTTTTTTTTTTTTTTCACCAAATAATGCTTTTTAGTACATATTTCAATTCAAGCGTCTTTTTTTTTCTTATAAAGTATAAATTTATTTTATAAATACTTTTCTTTTTTACATAAGTTATATTTAGTGTTTATTTTTTCTAGTAAAATATACACACAAAATATCTTGAGCCGAAAGGAAATGTTTAATAAATTAATAATATTTTACACTTTTAAAAAGTAAAATTCTAACATTTTAATTATATATATATATATATATATATTACCACCGGACAAGGATATATATATATATGCAACAACATATTAAATGGATTCTAAATTTTCGTTTTTTTTACATTTTTTTCTACTACCAAATTAGTTTCTTATCTGAAATGAAAACAAATTTTGAAAACTTTGACGTTATTAAACTGCAACTCAACGTTTCAGCATCTGACATGAGTTATTTCGCGATTTAGAAAAAACTATATATAGTATTGATAAAAATGAGAAATAAAGATGTAGATTTCTTTTTAAAAACCGTTTACTCAGGGAATTTTTATAAGTTAAAAAATACAGAGCAGGGAAAATGCAAAACTATTAAATGAGATTTAAATGGGTATAATATATATAGATATATGCAATTCAAATAAGCTTTCAAATGATGCAAAAACGAAGAAAAAACTTCCATTAACAGCATGTTATGTTTCTCTTGGAAGAAGTAAAATATATTTTTAAAAAAGCATTAATTGCTTGGTAGATATTTCACTCGCATAAAATTAACATCTGGTTCTTTACAGAAAAACATTTTAATGCATGTCAGTAACAAAATAAAATATACTTTCAAAGATGTTAAAAATGTAATTGTCCCACATGTTTCAATAGAATAAGCTAAACTTTTATTTATTTATTTATTTATTTTAAGAATAAAAATTAAACATTATAATATACAATAAAATAAGTATTTTGATTTTTTTTTTTTTTTTTTTTTTTTTTTTTTTTTGTTAACGATGTGTTATAAATATTTCAATTGCTTTCTCATTTATAATCGCAATTGTTTCCTAAAATATAATTGTAAAACAAAACTTGTTATCTAATATTGACAAAATAAAAATGATCTATCTATATATAAAAGACTAAGAGATTTCCTTGGACTTTGTCTGTGTGTTGGCGCAAGTTGCCAACAAATTTTCATACTGTAGTTATTTTAAAAAAATCTAATTGTGCAATCGATAAGCTAATTAATCCGATTGATTCGAAAAAATCGCTTCTGTAATATGGTACCTTAATTATAATAAAATTTAATTAGATTTTTTTTAATTAATTAAAATATGAAAATAATAACCTGGTAATAGCTTAAAAATTGGACATTTAAATTTTAATTGTTGAAAAAAAAAAAAAAAAAAAAGGAAGTTTTTTTTTTTTTTTTTTTCTCAGCATAAAATGAAACATGCTTTCACGCGAAAAATAAAATATTATAAAATATTAAATTTGCTCATGCTTATGAAAAAATAAAAATATGAAAATGAAATAAAATACTACTCCTACTACTACTAATAATAATAATAATAATAAACCTTGATTTTAGATTTTTTTTTTTTTCGTTTCGCTTAAATACTACGATTTTGACACGAATGAATTGCGTTTTGCATGAAATCTGATTCAGCATTCTATTAAACAACTTTACTTATTGATAGTCCTGGGTAATTTCTAAAATTGTGATGCTGAAATAGATCGCACATTTTTCGCCAAGTACTCCACTTTCGCAAAAGCTACTTTAAACCAAGTAGCGCATCAAAAATATAAATAAATTATAAAATATTGAAAAACTGAAAAGAAAGAACAGGTAAGGAAAACGAAAATAAAGAAACAGAAAAAAAAAAAAAAAAAAAATCTCATAATTATGTATTTTTGACTAAGGTGACGATGAAATGTTAAAAGTCGCCAAGGGGAGCTATTTAAGGCTGTATTATGATCAGGTTTACATATTTCATTATTTATTTTTCTATATAACAACTACTATTAACTAACTCAACTACTATTATAAACCCCAAAATTGTCTCATGCGACAGACGTAACCGATCATATCACATTGTAATATTATGTTTGGCGCGAAATTGTCATGTTATGGTTGATCGAATAAATTAAATAAATATAGAAAATGACGTGAAGGAAAATATTATGTACACCACGTATAGTGTTGTTCATATATAACTGGGATTAAAATATAAAATTGCTACTTATTTTTTTTTTTCGGTATTCTCCGTTTTGAAAGTGGCTCCACTAAGTACCCAAATGGAAGCCCACTGGTAAGCTATTGTGACACATATGCGAGAGTCTGCGAATGAGTGGGTCGATACCGAAGGCAGCGGGGAACCAAAGCGGGCTTTAGAGCAATTTTATGATTTCAATTTAGAAATTTAATTCTTCAACCTGGAAATTAATTTTTGATATAATGGAGTAGAAAGCTGATTATTACCAATTATGTGAAAAATACCAGAGCCTGGAATCGAACCCGGACGTCGATTAAGCGGAAGGCCCGGGGTTCGATTCCAGGCTCTGGTATTTTTCACATAGTTGGTAATAATCATCTTTCTACTCTATTATATCAAAAATTAATTTTATGATTTATTTATTTATTTTATTTTATTTATTTATTTATTTATTTTGTTTATAAAGCAAATTAGAAAAAAAAAAGATACCTTTAAATATAGTGACCAGCGAAGCGGGCAAAGCCTAAGTTCATTCACTACCTTCATTGATTTCATAAATTTAAAAATGGTTTTGTTAATAATCTTTGATCTATTTGTAATCAAGCAGCATCTGCCCGAGTTTTGTACATTTCGAGATTCATTGAAAAAAAAAAAAAAAAAATCCCGCATTCAGAATTCGGTTCGTTCCCAAACCAGTACTTTTCTAGTTATAGATAAATGAAATGTATAAATCACACTTTAAATGTAAGAAAAATAACGGTTATATGAAAATTTTACTTTCTCAGTAATTCCCAGTGAAACATTCTTATATTTTATGATAGTATAAATTTAATATATAAATATATACCGGGTGATTCAAAATAGATGTTACAGCGATTATCTCGTAAACTAAGAGAGATAGAAACATACTTCCAATTACAAAATTGGCGCAAATTAAGAGTAGATTTCAGATATGGCATTTTTTTGTACAAGGGGCTGTATACATATTAAATACGAAATTTAATTTTTATACGGCCCCTCCTATCATATGACTTATATTTAGAAAAATATTCCCCTCGCTCTAACAATCAAAATAAAAAAAAAATCATCGCTCTAAGTCAAAATCTCGCTGAGTTATTGCAATTTCAAAATTCTAGCATTTTTCGCCAAATCTTAAGGGGTTGTATCAAAAGTGAAAAATTTTAATTATTATAGCTTTTGTAATAAGGCACACGTTGATCAGAGTTTGAGGAAAAAAAAGAAAAATCATTCAGGGAAAGACGGCTATTTTAACCTGTAATGTCTCTGTGAATACACAAGAGAATACTCATTGATAATTTAAAAAATAAAATTTATGAATAATTTATGTACTAAAAGGGAATTTTCAAATTCATTTTTCTTTTTTTTCTTTTACACATGCTCTTACTCATATACACGGTGTAGAGAAAGAATTGTTGTGCGACTTGTATATACCGCACTGAACAAAATTATAA
Organism: Salticus scenicus; assembly: GCA_963930645.1. NCBI lineage: Eukaryota > Metazoa > Arthropoda > Arachnida > Araneae > Salticidae > Salticus > Salticus scenicus. The sequence continues at coordinate 224,163,305 of OZ005656.1, read as the reverse complement.
AATTATACAGACACGACATTATTTCATTATTTAAAACATGAAAATCTGACATTGACAGATTTTAATTTAGTACCAGAGGCCTACTGCTAAACTTGTTAATATCGACAAATTCTTCTTTAGTTAATTCGTGACGATCTAAATTCCATGATAAAGTTTCCATTAAATCGAACCAATGTGTTTGAGCTGCAGATACTGTAACAAATAACGTCGAAAGTCCAAACTGTCTTATAGCCGCAAAACAACGTTTTTTCTCTTTTTCCCAATGAGGGGGAGGTGTGCCTTGGGGGGGGGGGACTCATGTCAAAGGTGTGCCTTGGGGGGGACTCATGTCAAAGTTGTACCTTGGGGGGGGACTCATGTCAAAGTTCGGCCTGAGGGGCGGGGACTCATGTCAAAGTTGTGCCTTAGGGGGACTTCATTCAATAAATCCCCATTCAATAAACCGACTGAAATAGGCCCTTAGCACTAATTAAGAGTGACCTATAAAAATTCGACAACTGTACCGACTGAAATAGGCCTCTAGCACTAAAAAGAACAGACTTTTATACGCATAAAAGCATGTTTTATCTAGATTGTGGTATAGCAATCATTCATTATTCATTTACAGGGTTACCCAGAGTATTTTGATATATTGGAGCTATACTTGGGAATTGCTGGAAGTGTATTTCAATTTATGTTACTTGTTTTACATATAACACTAAATTTACGTACACAAAGTCATTTGTATATAGTTTATAGACAATATACAGGGCTACCCAAAATTAAGGTAAACATTTTTTTTTATTATTATTAAATGTAATTGGCGTGTTTTGCTGCATTTTTTTTTCGAAGAACACTGCTGACACAGAACGGAAAATTAATTTCTCATACCCATAATGTAGCCAAAGCAGTTTTTGAAGAGCGATTCTTTAGTGTGTATAATACCACATTTTGATGTCTCCTGAATACGAAAAGGTAAATTTTTATTGGTTGATCTGTATATATATGAATTATCAGCATAATTTAACAACAAATAATCTGATGTGCCACTCACACGACTTTCTCTTACCCTGAAATTTAATACCATAAATACAGGTTGGAGATTAAGAGGTAACATAAAGAGTACTGTAAACCTACGTTAAAATAATTCAAATTAGGCTTCGGAAGAGTTTTATATGATAGTTAGTTCCGTGTGAGGGGTGATCTCATGAAATTATTCGTTTCCTGAAATTATTCCACGCAGGCAATACTCAAACTTTTAAAAACTTAACTTTGGTAATAAGGAAGCCTCAAAACGTGTAAATACACAAAAAAAAAAAAAAAAAAAAAAAAAACAAGCGATGCATATTTAGCTTAAAAAAAAAAAGGAATTCATTGAGGAATTCATTTCCATTCCTGAGCAGTTTTCCTGGACATGGTAAAATATTATAGTAAAACACTTTCACTAACAATAAAAAAGAATATTATAGCTTAAATATTTGCAACCCTGTATATCGTTTGTAGAATTACAAACCACAAAGTGCACCTAAATATAAACCTATAGTACTAATATACGGCACAACCTAAAATGCACTTCCATCAATTTTCAGCTATTGTCGCATTATAATCTAGTTCTTTTGTGTAGTCCTGTAAATGAACAGTGAATGATTTCCCTGCCATATTCTACATGAGGCATGTTTTTATGCATATAAAAAAATATATATTCACTTCATTTGGTCTATTTGCAGTCTATAGGTGTTAAACTATATTTACCTGCAATTTCCCCCATAGACGAAATCTATTTGAATAATCTTGAGTGTCCCTGTACACGAACCATTTGTTTCATCTCAATGAAAAGCTTAGTGTAGCATCCCTATATGATACATATTTAGAATACCAAGTTTGAATATCTGCTGTTATTTGTTCTTAAGATATGCTGATAACAGATAGACACACACACAGAGACCAACCGCTAAAAACTCGATTTTCATTTTCAGGGGACCTCAAAACGTGTAAATATAACAAAAACTCACTTTCGAAAATTTGGCCAAAAAACAATACTTTCTCTACCTTATGGGTATAAGAACGTAATAACTACAGGAAATGCGAATTTGGTACTTCGGATTCCATATCTAGTTGAGTTGCCACTTGAAAAGTTGATCAAGATTTGCAAGCTTCAAGGAAATTGATAACAGACTTGATTTTAGTTTTGAAAAGTATAGGCACTATAATTAAACGGGCGTTGAGATTGGCGGTAACCCCCCTGACATAGAATTATACATCTATACGATATCATATTTTATACAAAACATTTAGGATATTAACAATAAATATTAATTTCCTTATGATTTTTACAGTATAATGTTATTTAAATGTAATTTATAAGAATGTCTGTCAAAAACGCAATACATTGGCATTTTATGTGCGTTCTTGTACATAAACCAATTGTAGAGAATTAATTAATGCCATTTTAAATAGGGAATATCATATAGTAAACCTGAATAACATATATCATTTCTGAAAATTTCTGAAAATATTTACAGACGCTGGGGGCGGGCAGACGGATAGAAGGACAGTCAGATAAAAAATATGCAAATTGAAATCCTATTCACAGTTAAAAAAAATGTTTAAAAATGTTTAATGTAAACGAAAATGCAATTCCAGCAAATGTCCAATAATAACCCTTAACATAACTGAATATTTTTGTGTGCCCTATAAATTTAATGCTAATCGTACTGTACACTATAGAAAGCATTCTTTTATGCATATGAATCATATGAATAACATATTTCAATTTCATTAAGATTTATGCAAAGTAATTAAAATTTGGTTTATAGAAATATCTTCACATAAAACGCAATGCTTTGGAATACTTTCGGGTGTCCCTGTATACAAACCAGTGTTTACTCCATTTTCCATAGAAAATATCCGATAGAAAACTTTAATAACGTATTTCAATTTTATTAATATATGCATAAATTAAAGGTATTAAAATATGGTTTATAAAAATACCTCTCATAGAACACAATGCTTTGGAATACTTTCGGGTGTCCCTGTGCACAAGCTAGCAGAGGTATTCGCTCCATTTTTAATAAGGAACATCCGATAGTGAACTCAAATAACATATATCTGTTTCAGGAAATTCTATGAATATTCACGGGAGTTAGAGCGCGGACACACAGAAAGACGAATGGACAGACAGACAAATCGAAGTCATTAACACTTTTCAACCTGACTGGAATTGTTAAAGAGCCGAAGTCATTAAATTTTTCAACTATGATGAAAAGTAGTAAATAAAGCGCAAAAATTCCACACGGTTTTGCTAGACTTTTTTTTCCTCTCTTAACGTGTTTTAATTTGCAGATGACCCCTAAGAAATTTAACTATTACATTTTTTAACAATGCGAAATTTTGTAAATTTGCCTTAAGTTCTTAAAACTGTTGTTTTCACGTGCTTGAATGATTTTAGTTGCTATTTTAAAATAAAGGATCTTTTTTTAATTTTTCTCATCTCATAGATAACCCCTTAAAGTGAGGCCTTTGGCGTCGAAAAATAGATGCCAAAATTGAAAAAAAAGTGGTGTAAGTCATCATTTTCAAATTGCAATAACTCAGCGAGATTTTGACTTAGAGAGATGATTTTTTTATATTTTGCTTGTTAGAGCGAGGAGAATAATTTTCTAAATATAAGTCACATGATAGGAGGGGCAGTATAAAAATTAAATTTCGTATTTAATATGTATACAGCCCCTTCTACAAAAAAATGCCATATTTGAAATCTACTCTTTATTTGCTCTAATTTTGTAATTGGAAATATGTTTCTATCTTTCTTAGTTTACGAGATAACCGCTGTAACATCTATTTTGAATCACCCGGTATATATATATATATATATATATATATATATATATATATATATATATATACATATATATATATATATATATATATATAAATCTATAAAAACTTTAAGTAAGTTTAATGCATATAATAAGAAAGTGCCTCAGAACTGGAGTTTTAAAGTAATAAATACGAAAATACAAAACTTTGAATAAGCAACATAAAATGCAATGAACTCGCAACAACTTTTTCGGGTTGAAAGAACACACCACCATTCCTCAGGCGAACAAAATAGGTACGATTGCTACTATGATAACGAGTGCTGCAACAGCGAGTAACTAATTATTTTATTGCATTTTTTACGTTCATATTTTTTAATTAATGATCTGGATATACAGGTTTGTGCGTTGCTGCTATAATTGCAGCACTCGTGTCTATTTTTTTTTTTTTTTTTTTTTTTTTTTTTTCTGCCTCACAAAAACTCGTGTATTCTTTCGATCTGAAAAAAAATGGTTGCGAATTTATTACATCTTTTGGTGTTTACTCAAAGTTTTGTACATATTAAGTTTAATGAAGTTTGTTATTTTCTTAATAACATCATACTTATACGGATAGTTAAAATAAATAAAATTAGGCTAAGTTTAAGGAAAATTCACTTTATAAAAATGGTATGTAAAAATAGGTGGATTACTGTAAACATGTTAGTCTATAGCCAAAACAATTTTGATTATAATTGTCCAGTTCACCTACACGGGACGAAAACGAGAATCTGAGACATATTTAATCCGAAATTTCTAGGTATTGTAGATGAACTGTTTACTTGCAGGAAAAGGGAAATATCGTTTACATATAAATGCAATAAATGAAGCAAAACCTGTTAGTTTAACAATTTTAATACGTTTTTCAGTGAAAGTTATTTTTTTTTTTCAATTTCTACTTACTATTTATATGATATAGATTTAGGTATGAAAAATAAATACAAATTAAGAAAATAATAATAATAAGTAAACAAAAATAATTTTTAACTACGTGTAATAATAAACAATATATTTAACTACATATATTAATATTCAATTTATTTTGTGTAAATTAATATTTAAGGATAATAATCATTCTGATAAATAGGTACGTAATAGATAATTAAACGGAATATTGAAAATTTTTACTTTAAGAGAAAAGAAAAACAGTGTGGTCCTTTCTAGATATCATCATAAATAATAAAATATATTACCTGCAAATAATAAAAGGCAATTCTCATGAAATAAGGCATTAATTATTAAAAATGAACAAATTTAGAAATATTAATAAAATTTGAGAATGTACATTCAAGTTATCTTTTCTTTGTAGTTATTAATCGTTAATATATAAAAATTTTAAAGACATTGAAGTTATTAAAATTAAAATTAAATATTTATTGAAAAACATAAACCGAACATTATAAGCATATTCTAGTTATTTCTAATAACGAAGTTTATTTTAAATTAAGAAAAAATGCAAATTATGATGGAGGGAAATTATATATATATATATATATATATATATATATATATATATATATATGTATACATATATATATATATAGTTGATAACCTACTTTAAGATTCTATTCTTTAATTCGAATTCGAATTTCATTATTTTCAGTTTCTTCATTGTTCATTTGTCAACTATTCTTAAAAATATAATCATACTATTAAACACATAGTAATCAATCTATAAATTTCGTTGTTGCTTCATAGTTTCATTATTCTTTATCTTCTAAGAAATTCTGCTTTTTTAAAACGCTATGACTCCTATTCTGTTCTTGACAGTCTGGGGGAGTGCTGCCGGTGTGAAAATAGCTTAACCCCACAGGCGAGTCACAAGTTCTGCCGCCTGCTTTATTCCTTCCTTTCTTAAGTTTCTTAAATTAATTTAACATAAATTTCGATTAAGTTTATGTTATTCTGTTAAGATTTTGTTGAGTTAGTTTATTGTTTCGTTTGTTATGCAGGCTGTTAGGTATTAAATTTGGTTTCTTTAAATATGTGTATTTCATAACCTGATGAATTTTTTCACCTTTCTGGGTATTTCTTAATTAAAGACATTCCTCATTCTTATTGGTCTTTGTGGTTTCAATGATCTTTTATCTGTTGTTTGGCTTCTACTACGCTTAATAAACCATTATATATATATATATATATATATATATATATAAGCACAAAGCGAGAACGTAAGATAAAAAGCGGTTAGTAAATTCCTCTGTTTCTGGTTCTTGTAAATACACTTGGAATTTGGGGAAAAAATCTTTTTTTCCCACATTCTGCAGTATTTGTCACATTGTAAGTATACAGGGTGTACCTGAAATCCTTCAATAAACTTGATGGGATGATAAGACTTTTAAAGAAAATGTAATGGGCCATCTGTCACAAATGGCATTTATTGGGTTAAAATCGCAAAAATGTGAAAGGATAGGAACCACGCACGTTGCTTTCTTTCGGAAGTGACTAGAACCGCGAAGTTTACTTTTCTTCCATGTTGTACATATCCAGGGAAAAAAAATAATAAAAAAAAGTTTTTTAAAAACGAGCTACATTGTCTCAAAATCGCTCCGAAACAATATATACTTAAATTTGAAAACCCGTGTACTCATGTTTGAGTGCATTGACATGCTCAAAAAGGGGGTTGACTAATAGGGGGTTGACTAATTGACATGTAAATATACTCAAAAATGAGTACATGGATTTTTTAAATTTAAGTATATATTGTTTCGGAGCTATTTTGAGACAATTAAGTTCATTTTTCAGAAACTATTTTTTACAGGGCAGAGAATGACCACATAGCACAACGGGTCCTAGCATGCCTTGTTCGCAGTGTACTTAATGATGCCTACGGGAATCTAGATTCTTGCGCACAACGAATTATATTAGGAGACGAAACCACAACTCGTACTAGTTCTGCAACAGTTAATGATTCACAAACTGTTATCAGGCGATCGGTTTCAGTAGATCTTGGTGTAGTGCATAACTCAGTATGCAGATATTGGCGTATTAAATGAATTTTCACATACAAAAGGTTCAAAACCTTGACGATATTGAATATCCCCATCTGGGGGAGTAAATATTAGACACAACAAACGAATGGTCCATAATTTACCTTTAACAAGTTATTGACAGATGAAGCTATGTTTACCTAATATGGCATGTTTAAGATACATATTATTTATATTTTGTTGTCAGATAAGCCAAAAGCTAGTGTTCAATGATGTTCAATAAGGGATCAGTATCGACATGTGGTGCGGTAAAAATCTGGTGGGACCGTATATGCTGGTCGGGTGTCTCAATAATGCAACTTATCTCAGATTCCTGCGAAATACCCTAACATGTCTGTTGTATTATACTGTGGTGCTTCGCTCCATTTGAGTCTCGATGTGCGTAGCAATCTCAATGACATTTATACGGCTAGACTAAAATGAATGGGATGTAGTAACCCTATTGTTTGGTCTCCACGCTCGAAGGGCCATTGGATTTTTCATCTGAGAGCAGCTGACATTACTCATTTATGAGATGCTTGAAAAGAAGTGGTTTGTAGCCGCTAAAGTAGATATCCAGGATTATCCCAGATTTTTCGATGCGTCCGAGGTATTAAGTGAATTTTTTCTCCAGTAGTAGTTGTAAGTAACATTAATAAATGATTATTGTAAATAAAATTATTTAATTTACCATTCAATAAAACACACAAACACACACACACACACACACACACACACATATATATATATATATATATATATATATATATTAGATGCATATTTTTGTTTATGGGATAAATACATTGTCATTCATAGTAAAAATGAAATATATCTTAAAGGAAATAAAACGTTGAGATATACAACAATTAAAATTTATTAAATGTTTTCGAAATGAGAAATTAATCGTGTACTGTGTTCTTTTAATAAATGTCAAATAAACGAACTATTTAAACATTAATAAATCCAAAGCATCGTCTTCGTACACATTAAATAAAACATTTAAATGAAATTTTTGTCAATATTCCATCTGCCGTTAAATTAAACATTCGAATTTCTGTTTACATTCCGGAGTTTATTATTACTTTCCAAATTGCATTCCAACATCTCATTTAGAAATTTTATTTATTTATTTATTTTTTCTATAACTGATGAATTCGAACTACGGCATGAAGTTTAATCAGTTGAGAAAATAGTTTTGAAATCGTCTTGAGAAAGATAAACACAATATTAAATATAATCTCTACGATTTCAAGTACTGATTTTCAATTCCAATATAAAATATAGCAGTTTTTATTTAAGAAGCTATAATTTAACATACTTCTACCTGTTAATGTTTAATTTAATTAACATATTTGAAAGTAATTAAAAAAAAAAAAAACTATATATATATATATATATATATATATATATATATATATATATATATATATATATATATATATATATATATATATATATACATATATATATATATGTATATATTTAATTAAAAATGTTATTCGGGATAAAAAAATATTCTTCATTAGAAAAAGAAAAGAAAAAGTGTCTATTTTAAAATCATGAAAGGTATATTTTATTTTCACGGTTCTTAAAATTTTATTATTTCTGTTCTTTGTGTATATATATATATATATAATCATATCTATCTTATGGATATCGATAGTAAACTACCTATCTATCTTTAGAAATCTTTATACATCAACCTTGAAATTTCATCAGATAAATTGGAGTGAAAGGCTAAATTTTACACCAACTATGTGAAAAATACCAGAGCTGGAATCGAATCTAGTTGATATATAAAGATTTCTAAATTAAAAGTAGTCTATTAAAGTTGTGCCAAGATTAATATTCTCACGTGATATATCTGCGTTTGTAAACCCGGAAAGCACGGACTCGATTCACATCTCTGGTATTTTTCACATAGTTGGAATAAAAATCAGCCTCCCACTCAATTTCATCTTATACCTACCTATATATCTACACATCTATCTATCTATCTTTCTCTCTTTCTATATATATATATATGTGTATGTGTGTGTGTGTGTGTGTGTGTGTATTACAATGTAACCATACTTTCAAAATCTTCTCATTTAAACTGCTGCATTTTATACATGTATTGGATTTACTTCAAAAATTTCTTAAACGTTAATGAAATACAAAATGTTCTTCAATCCTAAAACTTTATTACATAAAATAACAAATTAAAAATTATACATTCTCATTGCTTCTGTCGTCAAAGTAACAGAGACTAAAAAATGACAAATCATTCATTAAAACATATACACATATATATATAATTTTCTCCAAAATTTATCTTTATAAAAGGCATTACATGTTGTTAATAGAAAAATATCATGTAGAACAGAAAAAAAAATATATTATTTAATTTCAACAAAAGCCTTGGTACATGACTCTTAAAAATAATAGCAAAATCACATTTTTATCCTAGGTTAGAGAATGCATTACTTTTTCAGCCATGTTACTTTGGGCACGTCATTAGCAGTTGGCCTGTCTGTATTTTGACCTGTACGTCAGTCTGTAGGTCTCTGTGTCTGATTGTATGTGTGTGTGCGTGTCTATGAGTCTGTTTTCTGCATATGTCAAATACAAATATTAGCATAAAAAAGTCTAAAATTTTACTACGAAAAAGGCAAAATATCGTGTGAACTATAGAAGTAAATGAAAAATACTGAAAATAAATAAATAGATCAATCAGATTTTCCCCCTCAAAATCGGATATCTGCAACCTACACACGATAAATAAAAATATATATATTACCCCCCCCCCCTACTGAAAAAAATTTTTAGATTAATACTTATTGATAAATTTTCAAAATACTACTCGATCAGTAAAGCGTAATATAATTCTTACGATCTCTGTGAACTAAAACATAAACATACCACACAAATAAAAACATCTAAAATACGTGAAATGTCTGATTTAATTTTATTATTTCATTATTTAAATCTGAGAAAAATATATTTATTTCAAGAGAGCTAAACATATTCAAGGAAGTAAGTAAGTCACGTATTTATTTGTTTTTTATATTGATTTATCGCAAATTGATTTATTTATTAATTTTACTTTTATTTTATTTTATTTTACTTTTTTACTTGAAGATTCTCACATTTTTAAGTAAAAAAAAAAAAAAAAAAAAAAAATCAATATTTTATTTTGTGTAGACATCCTGAGAGTAAAACTATACACTGTTCTTCTTATAAGAATTTACTTCATTGGAACTTGAATTTTGCGTTGCATAACAGTGTATTTAACTAGGAAGATAAAACTTCAGTAAATCGTTTATGCAATATTCAGTCACCGTGGTTTCAAATCCCTTAATTAACTATTCTCTTGATAAAGAGCGTACTAATTACTGCTCGCTCGCTTTATTCCTGATTTCTAAAACCAAAAATTTCTCTTGAAAAGGATACCTAAGCGTTTATTTTTGAATAAATAGTTAGTTTATAAAATAAGCGTATAATCAGCTTATTTTATATTTTGAGCTAATTCTCTGAATACGAATTTAAATAAATGCTTTCAAGGATTAGAAACTAATTAATGTAAATTACATTTATTTGCTAATAGTAATGGAAGATGATTATAATATTTCATCTTTTTTTCCCCCCTTATTGCGACAGGACATACCATTTCTTTCAAATAGCGATTTCGTGTTGCTGTAGTTTATTGTATTAACCTTTCTACCCTGTATGGGCCGATTCGACCCATTTTTAAAATTGATCTTTCGATATCTTCTACAGATTTTAATTCTGATTGTTCAAACATTATGTTTGCCTCAAAAATATGCATTCGTTTAATATATGATGTTTTCAGAGTCATTGTTTTGTTTTAAACCACTCCAAAAAAATATGTGACATATTACCTGTCTGGGTCGATTTGACCCACATTATTAACATGCATAGAAATTCTTAAAATACTATTTTTTTCTTTTGAGTAGACATCATTTTCAGGAATAGCAAATAGATGGCGATAGTTGTCGGAAACGTAGATGTAAAATGGGCTCCATAGAAATTCGTTCTTAAGACCTAAATTCAACCTATACAAAGTGGGTCGATTCGACCCATACAGGTAAAACGTGCATAAAAACGTGTATTAACATGCACAGAAATGCTTAAAACAGCAATTTTTTCTTTTGAGTAGACTTCATTTTCAGGAATATTAAATAGATGGCGATAGTGGTCGTAAACGTATATGTAAAATGATCTCCATAGAAATTCTTTCTTGAGACCTAAATTCAATCTATACAAAGTGGGTCGATTCAACCCATACAGGTAAAACGTAAAATTTTTTCAACAGGGTAGGAAGGTTAAACGTTGAATGAACGTGGATGCGTGTTTGTTTTTATCTGTGTAAATATATACAGCTGATTATATTTCATTGTATCTGTCCGGATTTTTAGTCATCTGGATTACTTAATTTTATTAAAAATTGATACACTAATTTATCATCACAAAAATCTAGTTAAAGCCGTATTTTTTAATTCAATTGAATATTAGTTCAAAACATATTAAATAAAAACTCCGTTTTAAAATTAAAATTAATAAAAAGAAACAAGAATTGATGCCAATTATAAATAAACTAGCTGACCCGTCCGGCTTCGCACTGATGAACAAATTTTAGTTAAAGATGGATTGATATGTAAAAAATCAAGAAATATATCAGTTTATATGTTATAGTCAGGAAATATTATTAACTGGAAAGTCAAAATATAATTTTACAATTATTTGTTTTAATTATTTGTTTTAATTAGTTGTTAAATGTTGGCAATTTTTACTTAATGCTATTTATTTATTTATTTATTTATTTCATAAAAAGAAACATTTCTTTACTCATGAATAAAAAATATTGAAAAATAAACCTATGACATGAAAATGTTTTTGATAAAATTGACGTCATAATAGCTTTAATTATTATTTATTTGTTCATTTCGCAAATATATTTAATTTTTTCCATAATTGATTATTATTTTAATAATGTATATTAAAGGAGAAATCAATAATATGAAACAATATTCGTACAATATATACTATTACAGAATCTGGTGTGAAACAACCACACGACTTCCATTACCCACTATTACACGTAATATATACAATTTTTTGGAGATATTACTTGCATTTTTTGAGATTTTCGAGTAAGAGAAACTTGATACACGTATAAAGACACACACAACAGAGTTTGCATAGCGAGTTAAAAAATAAGGGGAAAAAAAATAGATAGTTATTTTTTTAAACACGAATTTCCGAGATCTAAAACTGAACTACCTAATCAGGATGACCGTTAATATTCCTGTAATAAGCACGTAATACTTGAGAAAGGTTATCTAAATTGGATTAAAGGAAAATTTTTCAAGAATACGTTAGAGCCGTTTTTGAGATACCAACTTTTACCAAAACTTAGCATACTCAATTATTGACCTAAAAACAATAATTACATACAAAAGGATATTTAATAGGAAGTTAACATGGCGAGTTTGAAAAAAATACGTGCAGGCGTTTTTAAAGGAACGCACTTGCAAAGTCTGAAATTGAGCTGTTTATTGAGGACGCCTATCAATTTTCCTAAACTAAGCAACTTTTCAATCGAAAGGGCATCTAATATATTATTTATATAGCAACTTTGAAGAAAATCATTAGAGGTGTTTTTGAATATGGGCTTAGGGTCTCATTTCTGGTTTTCGATGACCCAATTCCGGTTTTTCAATTTTCACGAAAATTTGGAAAATTTATCTGTACACCAGACCTGAATCACTTGTGAAGTTTGTAGTTCTATTTTTATTAGTTTTGGAGATATGACAGCCAGAAGATTACACACACACGTGCACATATACACACACACTGACCAATTGCTAAAACCTATACAATACTTCCACTACCTACGGTAGTAGGGTAATTGAAGTAAACACATACATCTCGTATTTACTACGATAATATACAGATTTTCGTATTACGTTTTCGATCGCCAAATACAAAAATCGCCAATGGCGATAGATATCAAATCTATGCTTTGTTTTCAATTAAAATATTGAAACTTTTAATTAAAAATTTATTTTACCAAAATTTATTATAGCTTCTAGCACTTAGAGAGAGACAGTGTAACTTTTGATTATTGAAAAAAAAAAAAAAAAAAAAAAAAGCAATGGCTTTTTAGTTCTAGCGATCGTTCTCTACATATGCATATAAACCTTTCTTCTTTTTATATTAGTATAGCTATAGAGCATAGGTATATTAAATAGGTTTCCAATCAACATAATGTAACTCAAATAATTAAATGCTATTTACATTTCAGTAATGGCTGTATGCGCTATGTATATTGAGCTACTTGCCATAACTGTTAGTTGCTAAAAATAGTCGCCAAATAAATTTAAACATCTCAATACGCAAGCGAAGTGTGACATCACTCACCGCCCGTGGATGCAAGAAAAAGATTTTTCATGTTAATCGCTCATTGGATTTTTTTTTTTTTTTTTTCATTAAAATTCTAGAAGAATTATTTCCCGATTTTAATCCTCATATTTGGGTATAGATATGTATTAGTTATTGTATGCATGCGTTAGATTGAGTTATTTTGCTGTCAAATTGACAAAATTTTAATTTTAAATTTCAAAACGGTCACCCTTGGCGTTTTTTGTATTTGGCGATCAAAAACGTAATACGAAAATATACATGTCAGATGTATATTTTCGTAATATGTATTGTACGAAATATTGTTTCATATTATTCGTTACACTCTAAATGTAAGTTTTTAAAATAACCATGATTTTTGAAAGGAATTAAATTATATTCGCCAGATAATTTGGCGATATTTTTCTTTTTCTGCCAAGGATGACGGATATCAAATCTATTCCGCTGCACCATATTAGTATATTATATCAGATACTTTATTTAGACATTTGAAAACAAATTTGACTTCAAATTATGATAGAATATTTATCCTTTCCCTTTTAATTAGTTTATTAGTTGGATGTTTATTGTGTAAATATCATCCTTTGAAATGAAATGTTTATGTTTTCAATCGAATATGGAAACTTGCCATTTTTTTTCTAGAGTTTTGAAATTTAAAATTCCAATTTTATCAATTTTACAACAAAAGCAATTTAATCTAACGGATGCACATGATAACTAATACATATCTATATCCAAATATGGAGATTAAAATGGGGAAATAATTTTCCTCGATCTTTATTATTTTTTTACAAAAAATCCAGTTCACTTTTTATATTATTGTTCGCGTATTATTGTTCGCATATAATAAAATATATTTTATTATATGTCTAAAAATAAATTAATTCGTAAATCTTTTTGGCAACAATTATAAATGAAAATAAATAATATTATAAAATAGAATTTCTTATTTTATTTTATTTTATTTTATTTATTTATTTATTTTTAAATTCCAATTTCGTTTACACACATCAGTTTAAACCACGGAGTAATAAAGACTCCGTGGTTTAAACATTGATGCTTAGATCATTATATTATATTATATCATATCAAATTAAATTATTAGAAAAATAAACACTTTAAATTCTATAATGACGTCAGATTTAACGTGTAAGTTTAACAATTAAAAAAGCTTTATATGAATTTCAATTTAATGCACGTGCAAATATATTTCTTTTCTTTTCACGTCAAGATATTTTAAAAACGAAATGAATATGTAAATGTTTCTTTTATGTTGGCAGCAGCTATTTTTTTTAATATTTCATTATTTCCATTTCTATTACGGCTTCTATGGGGATTTTAATTAAAATGCTCAGATTTTAATCTAAAATTTATTTTATCAAAATTAAATATAGCCTATAACAATATGGCATACTGTAGCTTTTGGTCAGTGAAAAAAGTTTTAAAATCGGTTCAGTAGTTTCAGAGATTACCCTCCACAAACAAACAATTTTTTGAGCTTTATATAATGATATAGATAAGTAAGTAAATGTATTCTTTTTTATGTTGAAAAAAAATGTGAACGTGGAAATAATTTTTGTTTTTAAATAAATAAAATAAAATTGAGAAAATTCGTGTTAAAGAAATGAAGCAACTTCAGTATAGAACGATATATATTATGCATTATTATTATTATTGTTATTTCTATATGTTGAAAAAAATTAAAAATAAAGTTAACTCATATATATATATTTATTTATTTATTTATTTATTTATTTTTCAAAAGTACATGGTGTTATTAGTTAACTAAAAAAAAAAAATAAAAAATATTTATAATTAACATTTTTAAATTGCACAAAAGTATGTTAAAGTTTTTATAATAATGGAGCAATTTCTAATAAATTAAAATAAAACAAAAGACATAATTTTAATAAAATAATTAGAAGTTTATGAAAGTAAACAGATTTTGGGACGTAAATATAAATAAATTTATTTAAAACTATAAAAAATATATCGAAAGGTTCTGTGATTGATGAGTCAAAAATAAATAAATATGTAAATCCTCTATATTTCAGGTTAAAAAAAAATATTCTAAGAAATAACGGCTTCAGAATGAAATCCTTTGCAAAATTTGAAATTTGGCACCGAAGTAGCTTGAACGTTCTTTTGTCCTGATATTTACTTACACAAATGCGACAGCAATTTTCATTCATTTGCTTTATTAAATTTTTCGTATTCAATAGATTCTCATAAATTATTTTTGCTTATTTCCCCTCTACATTACCTAACAGTCTTGCACTGCTAAAATTTTCAGATTTTTTATTTTTATTTTTTTATTTTACATTCCCTGAGTCCCACAGTTTTCTTTATATTACCAAACACCTGGTTAATCTTGCTTTTATATATGCAATGTTTGTTTCTATGAGATAATCATTATTATTATTATTATTATTATTATTATTATTTTCATGGGGGATCTTTCAGGATTTTTTTTTTTTTTTCTTTTTTACACATCAGTTTGAGAATCTCCTAAATTTCTGATAATTTACTTTTTCATGTTCTAATTATGCATGTAATATTTGTTTTGTATTTGTATATTCACTGTAAGTTAGATAAAAGTACAATTTTAAATAGGGATTTTGAAAAAAAAAACACTCTGGTCTTTTCTTCGGTTTTTTTTTTCATTTGGGTTTTATTGATAGAAAAACACCCGAGTTTTTTCGGTTCGGGCAAAATCAAGCCAACCCTTTAATGCGATACAAAAAAGAATGATTCTGTTATTTAAGTTATTTAAATACTGTGACCATCGAAGCCAGCAACGTCTGAAAGTTATATATATCCAGACAGAGAACTGTATAAGATGTTTTAACTGTTTCTATAGATATTTAGTCATTGAAACCAAAAAAATCAATACAAAAGTTTTACAAAGTTTTATCCACAAACGATTTACCATAATTTGTTCGATTATGCGTGGAAATATGAAATGTTGCATCGTTTTTTTAATTATAAAAATCATATGTAACAATTATTGATTTCTATAATGCAATATTTAGTAATGTAAATTAAAAATTATAATAAAAAAAATGCAAACATGAAAATATAAGGGTTGTGTAAGTCTATAGAAGGGGTGCAATTGAAAGTGTTTTTGGTGCGGTGTCAAGAAAAGAAGACATTTTTTTCCCTGCAAAAGTTTAACACAAAATAAAATGTAATGTGGCAAAATTAATTGACGAGAGACTCATTTTTCTCTGACTGTACAATAAGTGTGTTATTTTTTGTAGGAATATCTTGACATGTTGCATATATATATATATATATATATATATTCAAAAATTTTTAATTAGTTCGTACAGTTTTTTTCTTATAACAAGAATGGATTTAAACAAAATTTTATAAAACATGCAGACAGATTAACCAAAAATTGGATATGCATTATACTAACGATAGAAATACATACTTTTAATTTTCGCTAAAACACGGGTATTTGTAGTTTTTTTTTTCTTTTTTATATATATACTGCGCAGGCGTGAAAGATTTTGAGTACATAGGTTGAAAGTTAAATATACTGGACAGCTCATGTCAAAAATTCATCTGTAATGCAGTTAGAGATTTTAGATATTTCCCAAAGTTTAAACTTCATACGGATTTTTCACACGGCCAGTATTTCCTCTGGAGAACGAATTGTTTCAGCTACATTGCAAAAATTCTTTTTTTTATGAAAAGACATTTATGAAAACACAACTCCTAGTAAACAAGCAATATTACGTTAGAAATAACAACCCATATATATTTTTTTCTTTCACAAGAATGCTTTCTGGGTGATATTTTAATTAGATTAAAATAATAAATTAATAAATTAATATATAGACAATACATTAATTAAAATATAATCATAAAGAATTTTAAATAATAATGAAAAATTTTATCTATAAGCTATGGAATGCCTCTAACGTGAAAAGTATGATGACATCAGTCGTATGTCATCATTTTAAAACTGATATTAAAAAAAAAAAAAAAAAAAAAATACACAAACAGGCTAAAATATAGAGTGTTCTATAATTATAATTAACATATACAACATTTATAAAACTATTTTTTAAATTATCTATAAGTGTTTTGTTTTCAGTACAAGTATTCTAATTAGGAATTTGTACAAAAAAAAGAAACACTTATGGATAATATGGTTTCGGTTATGGGTATATATATATGGATGTAGCTCGAGTATGTTAGCTGACTTTTACCTTTACCATTATGAACAGGGATTATGTATTGGAAATGTCTATTTTTACCGATATATTGATGACATTATAATTTTTTATGTCAATAATTTTTCCCCTAATTTATTCAAATTTAAATATCCTTCTCACCTTACCTTAACTCATAATCATTTCAACAATAACTGTATTAGTTTCTTAGATTTAAAACTTAAACTTGATGGTAGTAAAATTTATAGTGATCTGTATGACAAAGACAAGATTTTAGTTTCAAAGTAAATTTATTTACACATTTTACTTCTTGTCTTCATATCTCTGTTTACAGAAATATCATTCTCAATCACCTCTTTCGTATGCATAATCTTTGTTCATATAGGTTTAAAAACAAAAATATCTCTCACATAATTAATGTTGCTACAAAAATGGGTTATCCCAAAAAATTCATTTATTCAATTGTTTATCATTAAGGGTCTCTGTCTAACACACACAAAAAAAACTACTATGGTTTAATTTATTAAAAAAAAAGAAATGGTGGATGGGTGGGCAGATGTTTGATTAAGGAGGATGGGTGGTGTTGTTTGGCTGCTTGGTTGGGAGGGTTTGATGTTGAATAAAATTATTTAAAAAAAATAGATGGGTGGATTACTGCAAGTTACATTCTTATTTTTTCTGGTTGATACTATGAAACTTGAACTCTTTTATCATGAAATTTAAATTTAATTGTGTGGATCTGGCTACTAGAGGCTTCCCTTGTTAAGTTTGAACAATCAATCCTTTTTAGTAAAAAGAAAAATCATCTTTAAAATTATAATTTTAATTATTGATGACTGCCTAAAAATGCTTATCCTTATATGTGTGCTCTTTGGCATTATTGCTTGTGATTGAGTCTTCTTACAACTTAAAATTTAATTCTTCTTAATACTTTGTTTTTAATTCTTCCTAATACTTTGACTTCAAGTTCACTTAATTTTGGGTTAATCATAATAATTTCAATTCTTAGCCTAATTAATTTAGGATTAACTTTAATATGTTCCAATATTCATAACTCTTATTATTTGATAGGTGCTAAAAATTATCTTAATCTTGCAGTCAATACTTCTTAATTACACTCCTTATTGCATTGGCGGCTTTTTCTTCTGAGATAATTTTATTGAATTATTGTTTATATAGCTACCGAAAGATGGCGCTTGTTTACTGAGATCATATGCATTCATTCTTTAGTCCTTTACTTAAACGATATAATTATTATTGTTTTAGGTACTATTTAATTTAACTCTACTAGTTTAAAATTTAATTAACTTTAAAATATAATTTAACATTATCATTTAATTTTTACTGTGAGTATTTTATCTTTAAAGAAAATGTTCTGAAGTCCATTCGATTAATCGATTTCTGTAGAGCTTTTATTTTTGATTTCAATTTCTGTTTTGGCAGCATCCTTTTCTCCAGTTTGTGTTAACCGTTTGACATGTGGTTGCAATGATTCTTTCGTGTTTTCTTTTTGGTTTCCTTGAGGATTTTATTTAATCTTTGTTTCAATTTAATATTTCACTTATTTCTTATTCTATATGGTTCTGCTGCTTCGATCGGGGCGTGAAATGATATAAATTGCTATAATTAGCAATATCGTTTTACGAAATCGATGCAGCTTTCACAGCTTTATGAAGTACTCGCCCCTTGATAAGTATACTTCTAATTATAAGCATTTATATACAATTAATTCTGTGGTTAATTATTTGTTTTCTTTGTCATTAGTTTAATGGATCTTTTCTATTATCATTCAGGTCGGCGTATATATTTTAAGTTATTATTGTAACTCATTGGTTCTTAATCTATATCGCAACTTTTGTGTTAGTCTTTCCTCTATGTTAAATTCAGTTCTATATTTTTGTGTGTTGCTATTGTTTTAGTTCTATTAATTGCTAAATTTTAAGATTGAATTTTATTACGTTATCTATTATATATATATATGTATCGATTCTGTGTCCCTATTACTTGCATTTCAATTTAGATGTTACTTCTATTATTCAAGAATTACTTACATTGCACAGATATTTCTTGGACAAATTAGCCTCACCAGTGGCCGAACAACATCAAAACTAATAGACGGAAACTGACAGATTCAATCCCAAGTTCTGCTCGTCGACCTTATCTTCCAGAGTTGTCTGTGTTTCCTTTTTCCGAAATTCGCATAAATACAGCTATGATCTCGTAGAAAGACCCTTCACGAAGGACAATTCAATTATATAGTCCTAGTACCCAAGTGAAATCAGTCAGCTTTAGAAACTAGAACACAACTCTGACGGATATTCATCTTCACTCAACATGACTTTTGCAGATGGCAGCACCCGACAGTCTCATCAACCGCAAAAAAAAAAAAAAAAAAAAAAAAAAAAAAGATAATAATAATTAATTAAAAGAAATTATCAAAATTTATAAGATGCTGTGTTTTAACTGGGATATTTTATTTTATTAATAGAAAAACTGTCTGACAATTATCTGCAAAAATTAACACATTGTTCAGGTCATTATCGAACCCATGATCTTCTCTTTATTAGCATGACGCTCCAACCAACTGAGTTAATGGAACACAGAAAAAGCTGCTTACATTTACGTTTCTATGCCCAGAGTCTTTCATTTCAGAAATTTATATACTTTAATTAATAAAAAAAATAATTAAATTTTCAAAATTTGCACTTCGAGATGCATCAGGAAATGTCGAAACGTTCCTCTACACAAATATATGCAACTCTGCTATCAGCCATTTTCCTGCAAATATGCGGACATCTACATCTACATATCTTCTTTTTTTATATGTATGGATTAGACCTAAAAAGTATAATTTAAAGTCGTTGTTATTTCTTGTAAATTTTTAACTGTGGATGTGTTATTTTAAATTTTAATATAAAAATGTTTCGTTATAATTAAATCATTTACTCATATTAATCGATCTACTGAATGATCCATGAAAATACTGGTTTAAAAATATAAATAAATATCATGTATATTTATCAGAAATATTAAAATTAAGCATGCTTATCTTAAACAATCTCATAGCGAATTGTAAATAACATTTTGTTAATTAGTTATTGGAAATAATTAATATAATGAAGTATTTTCTTATCTTAATTTATCATTCAAATGCAGTTTCGGTTAAATATTTATTTATTTTTTCATTAAATAAAAACAAATTTTAATGTATTAAATCCCGTGTGTAAATTGTACTTCTTTGATATGCTTTTAAATGGTAAGTTAATTTAAAATTTATATGCTGCTTTTAGAATAACATAACAGTAGTTTTTTACTAAAAATTAGATAGAAAATAGAAAATTGCAACAATATATTTTATATCGAAACAAAACATTATATGTGTAATGAGATTCTCTTAATTTAGAATAAAACAATTTCTTTTGTATTGTCATGAAAATATTTCATACGGTGTTTATCGTTCTCCAGTCAATTTCAAAATCATTTTCTAAACTGAGTAAACTTAATGTCGTGTTTCTAATTTGTCAGTTATTAAAAGTTCTCAAACGATACGTTTGATTGCAGTAAGAAAACTAAAGATAAACTTCGAAATGTAAACAGAAATTCGAAAGTTTAATTTAATGGTTGATGAAATTGCGAAATAAAAAATAAAAATAAATAAATGAATAAATCATTTAAAGGCTTTATTTAAAATATACGTAGATGACGTTATTAGTGATATTTAAGATGCATTTATAGAACTCCGTTTATTTTAATATTAAGTGAAAAGACAACTGCATGTTTAATTTTTTTCAGAAAACCTTAAAATTTTTAAGCACTATAATCATCATAAAGAAAAATATGTATTATTTACAGATAATATTATATTGCAAGAAAACTTACAAGAATACTTCAGGGTCATATAACAATATTAAATAATATAATTCAAGGAAAAATATAGTCTGTTTCCCTTAAACATATTTTTCTTAATTCTTATAAAAATTATACAAAATTGTTATGTTTTTTAATGCTTTTTTTTTTTTTTTTTTAATATAAATTTATGAAATTTAATCGCTCAATTACTTACAATAAAAATGTAGCAAATTGTTACTAAAAGAAATATCTTCAGTGCTTAATCACAATCCGAAAAAAACTGAGAAGATACATATAAACTCAAAACTTGCATTAAATTTTCTGCAAATCTGCATTCTACAAAGTGATTTATTTATATTTTAATTTCTTGTGAAAAAGTAGGGTAGACCGGGGGCTAGTTGACCATAAGGGAAAGTTAGCACAGTCGCGATATTTTTTAAACTTACCGTCAGATGACGTTGTTGCTCCAACCATGTACGAGTCTTGTCCATAAAATAATGTTCCCAAGAAACTGCAGACGTTAGCAACGCTGTTACTGCGACACTGGCGTGTAGATGGCTCCCTTTCGCACAGTTCCCGCACAAGTGAGCTGCTCGCGACGTTCATTCTTGTCTTGGTGGCTTGGAGAGATGGAGCTCCCACTCACTACTCACGAAAGCTGCGAATTACGCTCTGTGATTCGTTTTTTGTGTGGAAAACACGCACCGCCGGTGGACGTTTATTCCCAACTGTGTGAATTGTATAAGAGTGCAACATGTGTGCAAATGGTGCAGATAATTCAAAGACTGGCATACATACATCCAGGATGAAAAGGTTTTTGGCCGGTCATCGATTTCAAATGAAACGATTGCGAAAGTGGAAGAAGCAATGATGAAAAATCGAAGTGTGACGGTTCGGAACCTCAGCGAAATTATCCCTGATGTCGCAGTTCACAACCGACGAGGAGCTGAAAGAAGAGGTTTTAATCTACCTTCGAAACGCGGCGGCAGAGTTCTGCGATTCAGGCAAAAATAATATGGTACACCGCATGCGAAAATGCATTGATCTTAATGGTGATTATGTCAAAAAATAGGGGAAAGTCTAAGCGTTCCAAATATGCATTATTAACTGCCAATAAACATGATTTTTATTGTGAAAATTTGTTGGGAACCTTATTTTAAGGAAAATCCTCGTACGTGTTGATTCATCTTGTTTCTTCTATTACAGCGTCATTTAAGAAAGAATGTCCAATAAAGATCGGGGAAGAATATTTAAAATTTTGATAAATAAATTTATTCGTTTATAAGCAATTGCTTTTTATTTGTTTGTAGATTATATTCTAAATTTTGGTAAATAATATTAATGAAGAACACGGATCAAAGTTATTTCACGACATTTTATTATTATTATTAATATCATTATTATTGAATTACTTTCATTATAATTCCTTACACTTTTAAAATTAAAAATGACGATATGGGGTTAGATGGCTCATTTCGCATGGGGCATGATAGACCGGATACGTATCTCCATTATGCCTGCGAGTATAGAGCAAATTCACAATTTTCCACCAGACAGTGCGACTTTCGCCAAATGTGGAAGTGTAAAAAGAAACTTCACGCCGCTTAACCCGTATAAATAAGTATTCGACGGTTTTTATTATTTATTTATTTATTTATTTATCTATTATTGATGATTAATGTTAGCTTTAAATCGAAAAACGGACCTATTGTCTTGAAATTAAGAAATAGTTTTCCGAATACAGATGTCGATACTAGTAATGGCAATATAGTAGCATTAAGCATGTGAAGATAATGTAGAAAAGTTTGTAAAAATTGTTCGACAAAGTTCAAATTATCTTGTTTTGTGCAATCTAAAGATATTAAATTGTATTTACAGGAAATTTCGCACATAGTCTTTAAGTATTTTAATTATTTTGGTAGCCACTGTACTCGAATTACTTATTCTTTTCTCGGAGTTTTGAATTTCAGCTAATATTTGTTCTTAGGTTATGACGATAACAAACACACAGATGCACTCAGGTAACTGCTAAAAACCTAATTTTTGATTTTAGGAAACTTCAAAACGTGTGAATGAAGCAAAAACTCAATTTCGAAAATCTGTGTCGAAAAAAAAAAAAAAAAAAACTGTCTTTAGAATATATGGGTAAAAGAAAGTAAATATAACAATAATAGAAATCAGATGTGTCATTTACACGACTTTGTCTCTTACACTGTATTTCAATATTTCAGTGATAGGTTGCATATTATATCATAAGATCAATAGCGTAAGATTATAAAGTTTAATGTACTACTTTTAAAATAATCTAAAATAAGTTTTGGAGCAGTTTTATTTGAAATACAATTCTGTGTGAAGAAACTGCCCATACACTTACAGCTTTCAAATTTGCCAGTCTTGATCAAATTTTTAAATTGAAACCTAAGTGTCGAATTTTCCAAAAGCTTAAAAAGGCAAGTTTAATAAAACTAAAAATCTGCTCTAGGAAAAATGTGTAACGTTTCGCAAAATCTCGAGAAAGTATGGCTGCCTCAGAATTTTAATATTACACGACAACTTAAAATGTATAAAATTACATCAAAAGTTGTATAATTTTAAAGAATATCTGTGTAACATAAAAAGATTGATACAATTATGCTACTTCAAGCTTTTAGTACAACGTTACACTTCTTTAAATATAAGTTTTTTGTGTCTAGTTACACATTTCATTTTAGTAATTGTTGAACTATTGAAGTAAACAAACTTTTTTCCATTTGCATGATATATTAAAATGCACGAGGTTGTTTTGTATAAAGAAGAGAGTCTTAAGAAAAGTGCCTCGTCTAAATGAAATTGTTTACTCTATAGTTAACTATTTAACAACATTTTATATAAAAATGAAAAAAAAAAAAAAAAAAAAAAAAATGCATGAAATGTACACTGCTGGTCATTAAAATTGCAACACCAAGACGGAATGCAAATATAAGCAAAATATTATTTGGACACAGGCATTATAGTAGGAACAAAAACAAATTAAACTTTCAGGAAATTTAGAGTAATATGTTCTGAGAAAGCAGTGCATAAAGCAACGACCTCTGTGAGAAATAACAGCATTTATCTGTCTTGGCAATGAATCAGACAGTGATTGGAGGACATGTACGGATAGAGCACACAGTTCGCCGATCGTAGCTACTGGTGAGTGATGGGGTGCCAGTTGCTTTTCAACGACAAAATAGTCATTTTCATTGATGCGAGATCAGGAGAACGCGCTGGGCAGAGCAACAGTCGAATACATACTGCTTCAAGGAATGTCCGGACAATACGGACAACTTAAGGCTATGCATTATCCATGTTGCTCCTCGGAGGCGCATATATTTATTTATTTATTTATTTATATAATATTCTGGTAATAAAAAAAATTATTAGTTAAAAATTATTTCAAAACTTTATTACAAAAACTTTTTTCAGTATAAAATTAAAAATATATATATTTAATTGCAATACCCATAACACATTCGAAAAATCAATCTAAAGAAATCCCTGAAAAAAATACTTAAAAAAATATATAAGTATATATATGAAGAATTCATGTCTATATGCAATTAAAAAATCCTTTGTTAATCTATGGTCAACTAATTAAGTGCTTCGATAAGTTAAAATATATCAATACATTGTACTAAATTAAAAGTTAAAACATTACGATTTTAGATGTTTTTTTCTAAATATAAGCAATACATTCCAAAATGCAACATTTTATGAAGAAAAAATCGATAAAAATATGTTTCTATCTTTTTTGTTTGGGTGCATTCCAATCGACATATTATGTGACATTTTTATTAAGAGCTGTCAATATGATTGAAGTTTATTGTGTTGTACCTGCTCAATAAAGAATTAACTTCATTCCAAGAAAAGGTGTCAAGATGTCAGCAAGATAAATGGATGCTATCTATCAAGTCATCGTTATCGAGGACAATAGAAAAATCTTTCATTTGATCCTAAACTTTATTTTATGCTTTCACCCAGGGTTAAATTTATCGCTTGTTTTATAGAAATATGAAAAAATGTATCTATATTCCTGTGGAGAAAAAATCTTTGATAAATATAGAAGGAAAAAAAAATATTAATAATAAAACTAAGTAAGAACTTTTTGCATTTTTCCTGATATAATAAAATAAAATAAAATAAAATACATGTTTTATAAAAAAAAAATAACTATCATTTTATAAAACAAATCAAAGAATAAAATATTTACAACATCCTAATTAAACTGTTTCTTTTTTTCTTTTTTTTGCTAAAGATAATACCATTATTTAATTAAGTATTTTTATTTTTAAAACCAAAGGAGAGAAACAGAAAACATTGTCTGATATTTTTAAAAAGCATAAAATAGATTATAATAACTAGTATAATTGGCTCTCATAAAATTTTATTACACTCATGTCCATAAATTAAGGATAATGCTAGCTGAGGCAAATGAAGGTTCAGAAGCAAAACAAACATGACTTATTCATAAAGTCCATTTATTAAACAAAAGATCAAGAACGAAAAAAAAGGTGGTTTATGTAGGACACCATTTATAAAAACTACGATTTTTGCTCCCTGAAGCAATTACAAAAAATATCTCCCTTACAAAAACTTAACACTACAGGGTTGGTATGATGGTTAATACATTGTATGTCTCTCAGATGATGAAAAGTCCTTACAACGCCTAGGAATGCTGAGTTTTAAATTATTGATCTGATCTTGGGAAGGTTACTCTACTCAGTAAGGAATGCTCTCCGAAGTTCCGGTACACATGTAGGAAGTGGTTGACGGACTACAACTCTTCGGAAAAGCATGACCTACACATGCTCTATCGGATTCTAGTCACGTGAGAAGGCTGGAAATTCCATGCGGGTTATATCTTCAGATTGTATGCATCCGAGTACAACGTTTGCACGGTGAGGACGCGCATTGTCATCCATAAACACAAATTCTGGGCTCATGGCACCCCTAAACAAACGTACATGTTGTTCCTGAATGATGTCCCGATAAATTTGACCTATCATTCATTCGATTTGAACATACAGATCTGTTCTGGTGCCCAATATGACCCCCCCCCCCCAAAAAAAAAAAAAAAAAAAAAAAAAAAAAACGAGAACTACTGCTCCACACGGTGTCGTTCAATGACTTTGTTTTGGTGGTAACGGGTACCTGACGTTCTGCATATGAAAGTCTGGCGTGAATGACACTGCAAGCTAAACCTGGACTCGTCGGAAAACATCACACAAGCTCACTGTGCCGCTGTACCCATTGCATGTTCTCTACTCCAAGTTAACCGCTGGCACAGTGCATCACCCTGAGTGGAACACATCTAACAGGCCTGCGAGCATATAGTCCAATATCTCCCAAACGTCTTTCCACGGTTTTTCTTGAAACTGTGGCACTCGTGGCTGCAGATAGGTAACGAGACAGGTCTGGTGCTGTGCTTTATCTGCTTATTTTGGCAGCTACTACCAAATACCGGTGGTCATTCGGAATAGTAACTCATCGCCGACCAGTACTGTAACGTTGACTGGCATTTCCATCATTTTGGAATCGTTGCCATAGCCTAGAGATGACACTTTGTGCGATTCTAAGTTACCCTGATACTTCTATCTGAGTACGCCCACATTATAGTCGGCCGATAATTCTACCACGTAAAAAATTATGTGCATGCATCCTCTGTGTCTTAACTATTTGGTTGTGGCACTGAGCGGCACACAGAACGCTTGTGAACAATTTTCCTTCTTTGCTTCCATTCCTTATCTACCCCCCTTTTACACTTTCGTCATTGTAACATCATATCGGCGTCATCTGATGGCTTCCTATAATTTGCATATTATTCTTAAAGATGTGTGTGGTATTTCCACAGGTAAAATTTTTGCATTAAAGTTCGATTTCGATGTGAATCTGAATTATCCTTAATTTATGGACATGAGTGTACATAAAAAAAAAAAAAAAAAAAAACCGCCTAGAAATTAATATACACAAACAATTAATGAATGCACCCTAAAATTATCAATATTTTATCTATGCAAGTTTGTGAAAATCTAACCAACATATGCATATAAATTGCAAAATAGAAAATCACAGGAGTTAAGTAATTTCAGCACAACATTTTAGTCGATATACATTAAATTGTGTCAGCATTCTTTTCATAACATAGAAGCATTATGACAAGCATTTTTTCTAATAACTGTGTCACGGATAGGGAGAAGAGGGTTGGTGCATTGTCTTCCAGAAAAATACAAGTCTTGCTTTAAGGGATATCCTTCCTGACATGTCACATGCGACCTAAAGGACGGTGCATGATTTCAAATTATTGCTATTCATTGACTGCTTTCCTCTCGGTGATAAATTCACGATATATGTAATGCTCCAGAAACAATCAAAGAAACAATCACCTTTGTCACGATGCGTGTTTTTTACAAATAGAGCTGGCTATAATCTACTCCAAGCGCATCGTATGCTATATAACCTCTGAATGTTGGATTTTAGACTTGGTAAAGCGTTACTGAAGAATAATTGTAAAAAACATTGCATAGAGAGATTCATCTTCAGTAAATGTTTTTCCTGCTTTAAAAAAAAAAAAAAAAAAAAAAAAAAAAAAATATGTAAGATTGAAATGGGACTTATCATTTTTTTTTTTTTTTTTTTTTTTTTTTAAGAACAGGATTTTTTTTTTCTGTTAACAAAGAAACTGTTTAAATCATATTCAAACAAGCAAAGGAATACTTAAGCAAATTTATAGCCGACATATGAGAAATTTCAGTCAGAATTGTAACGGGAAAATATGCTTCACGGACACCAAATTTAGTCTTTTTCTTCTGTCCTCTCTTCACCTTCAGTCAAAGAATAAACAAAATAAATTTAAGATGGCATACAGTAAAAAGGAAAATAAAACACTGGTAAAACAGAAATCTGAAGACTGATGACTTAACATGTTGTATCAAAATAATTTTTAAAATATTATTGCAGATTAAAAAAAAAAAAAAAATAATAAAAATATTTAAAGGAATAAAATTCACAAGAGAGGAAAAAAAAAACTCCTTTATAAATAGAACATTATTTCATGTTTCCATTGAACGCAATTAAATAATTTTTTTTTTTTTCAATAGAAGCATTTATTTTCTATTTAATATATATATACACTGTAAAAAAAAAAAGTTGAAGGGCAGTCTATTTTTGTAAATTATTTTCTGTATTTGTATTCTGGCTATTAAATTTTTACACATATATTGTTAAAAAAATGTAGAAAGAAACTTTACAGAACTTGTTATTTGGTAGATTGTGCACGAGTAAAAGAATAAATATAGAATTTTCTTTAACTGCTTTTGTTGAGGAAAATATATTATGTTAAAAATTGCATGATTATTTTAGCCTAGAAGAAAATAATGGTAAAAATGGTAGACATATAGTTCGTATACTGCACGTCAGTCCCAATACAGTTTCTAACTTTATCAGAAAGCCAGATATAAATAGGACAGGTAGGTCTAAATATTTGACGCCTGGTGATAAAAAAAAAAAAAAAAAAAAAAAAAAAAACCCTTGCTCATTAGCTTAAAAATAGCAGTGGAAGTATCGGAAAGTCACAAAATCAAGCAGGACTTACTCATGTGTCATGGCAAACAGTTTACAGCTGCAAAACAATTTCCAAATAATTCCTTTTCAAAAAGCGGAAGCATCATCTAAAGAGGAAAATAAACACAGATTGATTACCGTTTATCATGGGCGCTAAGGAACACATGTCATGAACTTCATATGAGACAAAAAGTTTCATTTAGACGATTTAGATAGTTACCAATAATACTGGCACTGCCGGAAGAATGCAAAACAATTTTATTCAACTAGATAATGGGGGGGGGGGGGGAGATAGTTTGGTAAGCAATTGGATATGGAAGAAGAAATATGTTTGGTCTTTTCAGTGGTAGGTAAAATCATACAGACTGTAAAGCAACGGAATAAGCACCGCAAATTCCTAGCTTTTCTCTTACTAAATTAAACTGTATAAAGGCGGACGCCAATACTACTTATTTACACTTTAAAATTATTAAAGTAGCATCTTTTATGCTCATATAATAATTCCCTATAACATTAAACATAAGAAAATTATTCTTACGGTAAAAAGTAGTTCACTCAAATTAAGAACTCAAACTATATGAAAAAATGCAACTAACATCGTTGCTAACTTTATTCTAATCTATTTCTTGAATTAAAAAACAAAAACGATGGATGCCACACGCATCACATAATCTTTACATTTTAACAAATTTTGAAGATAGCACGCGCTCATATTTTACATAAGAATTAAAAGCATTAAATTCATTTAACTCTTTTTTTTCTTTGAACAATTGTTCAGCACGTGAACTTACAAAAAATAGAGGATAAATAATAAACAAATTTATACACTGAAATTGAAAATGGCTCAGTTATAACACAGACTATATTAAAGTGCTGAATTCTGAGCTTCTTCCATATGGTTCCGAATTAGAAGGAGAAGAGTGGATGTGTCAACAAAATAAAGCCTCCATTCACACCACTAATGGAGTTAAAAATGGTTCGTTGCAAATAATTTGCAGGTTTTACCAAAGTCAGCTAAAAGCCCTTATCTTAACACAGTGGAAAACATCTGGTCAATGGTTGTTCGCCAAGTACAGAGTGGGCAAAAAGTCAGTAAATACTTAAAAATTCATAAATCCTGAAAAACTAACCGAAATAAAAAACGGTTTGCAGGTTTAGCATTGATAAGTCACGGGATTTTTTTTTTTTTTTTTTAGATTAAAATATATATATATATATATATATATATATATATATAATAATTTAAGTAAAAGCCGACAGATGGCGCTGATATAAACGGCTTAGTTGGAAATATGCAAATGATACAGGCGATTATGAATACTTTTGGCTATGATGATATTTTGATTCCCGGGTGTATCGATCCCGCCCATCCAACCTGTCGGAAATGGAAAATGCAATCCGCCGAGAGCTGTCACGTATATTGCAGGACATGCTGCACTCTGCCGTTGCTGAATTTGTGACACGGTTGCAATGCGTTATCACCTGTAGTGGGGGACAAGTAGAACACATATTGTTATAATAAATGATTTGGTAACATTATTTTTGCTATTTCTCTTTCACTTATGTACGAAACGCCCCTATCGGCTGTATTTTTAACTTTTTTTTTTTTTTTTTTTTTTTTTTTTTTTCTTAAAAAAAAATCCCGTGCCTTACCGATGTTAAACATGCGAACCGTTTTTTTTTTGTTGTTGTTGTTATTTTTTTCGGGTTTTATGAATTTTTAAAGTATTTATGGACTTTTTACCCACCCTGTATATGCTGGTGGAAAAAAAAAAAAGATTGAATTCCTTCTGATCTTCGAGAAACTATGAATAGCTCATATTCTAACCTTTGACAAACGGGAATACAATCTTTGTATACCAAATGGAGTATTTGAAGTCATAAAAACTGATGAGAACCATGTTTCTTAATAATGTCGCTTGTATTTTTTATTTTGTATTACTCCTTTTTTTTTTTTTTTTTTTTTTTACAGAGTTTGAAAAAGCTGAAAATAGTTTTGTTGTCATTAATAATTCATTTTTGAAAATGAGGGTAATACTATTAATATTTTCTTGTTAAATGATGTGCAAAATGTTAACATAAAAATAATTTCATTAAAAATAAAAGATCCCCCTTGAAACAAAAAATGCCTTGTGACCTTCTACGTTTTTCACACAGCGTATATATACATACACACACACACACACACACACACACACACACATATATATATATATATATATATATATATATATATATATATGTTGTGTTTGTAGTCATTGGAATTAATAAGAAGAAAATACATTTAAAAAATCTCTATAGATATATTAATATTTTTTAGGTATGAATAATTCTATAAAATGATGTTCTTCCCCATTTTATTTCCCATAAGTGGCAAGTTCCTAAAATTACTGAAATGGGATTTTAGGTATTAGTGTTTGTTTTAAGTCACATGAAAAAAATCGGATATATTTTCAAATGTCCTGGAATCCGGAGGAAAATCCTCGAAAACTAATCTTGATCGCGAAAAATTAATGTCAAGCAACACATCCAAGTTGCAACGTACCATTAAAGAAATTTGATGATGCGGGTTATACAGTTATTAACGTTTTATATTAATGTATTGAATATATAATAAATAAGCTGAAATAAGCACTTTCAGGTATTTTACACATAAAAATTACTAAAATATTGCAATTTAAGGCGACTGATTTATTTTATCCCAGAATTCGGTGACATCGCAGTAATATCTTTTCAAATTCATTTTTAAAAATCTAGTCGACGTATAACATATCTTTCTTTTCTTTAACATCTCATGGGAAAATGAAGCTCTGCATTTTCCTTCCCCATGAGGGAGTGCTCTCTTTCTTTTCTTTTTCTTTTTTTTTTCTTCTTAGCTCTTGGACGATGATGAAACATTCACTCATTCATTCAGGAAAAAAGATTGTACATACAATATATGTGTGTGTAAAGCATAACTTTTTTTTTTTTTTTTTTTTTTTTTTTTTTTTTAACAATACTTTATTGTCGCATTTTACTATACATTAAAATGTCAGGTGGTTTATATCTATGTATGAAGGGAAAAAAGTGATTTAAAAAAATCTGGTGTGAAACAACCACACGACTTCCATTATCCACTATTACACGTATTATATGCATTTTTGAAAGATAATGTGATCAGAAAGCATAAAAGTGACCTAAAGAGAAAATCGTTAGAGCCGTTTTTGGGATACCAACTTTTACAAAAACTCAATTATTGACCGGAAAACAATAATTACATACAAAAGGATATTTAAAAGTGAGTTAATAGGGCGAGTTTGAAAAAAAATCCGTACAGCCGTTTTCAAAGGAACGCGCTTGCAAGACCTGAAATTGAGCTATTTATACAGGACGCCTATCAATTTTTCTAAACTAACCAACTATATCATTCGAAAGGACATCTAATAGAGTGTTTATATAGAAAATTTGAAGAAAATCGTTAGAGCCGTTTTTGAGGTACGGACTTACGGTCCCACTTCCGGTTTCCGATGTCCCACTTCCGGTTAAACTCAATTATTGACAGGAAAACAATAATTACATACAAAAGCATATTTAAAAGTGAGTTAAAATGGCGAGTTTGAAAAAAAACCGTACAACCGTTTTTAAAGGAACGCCTTTGCGAGGCCTGAAATTGAGCTATTTATACAGGACGCCTATCAATTTTTCTAAACTAACCAACTATATCATTCGAAAGGACATCTAATAGAGTGTTTATATAGCAAGTTTGAAGAAAATCGTTAGAGCCGTTTTTGAGATACGGACTTACGGTCCCACTTCCGGTTTCCGATGTCCCACTTCCGGTTTTTCAATTTTCACCAAAATTTGGAAATTTTATCTGTACACCAGACGTATTTCAATTCTAAAGTTTCGTAGCTCTATCTTTATTAGTTTCTGAGCTATAATAGCCAGAAAATTCTCCACATACATACATACACACACACATACATACATACATACATACACACTGACCAATTGCCAAAAACCAATTTTTTGGATTCAGGGGACCTTGAAACGTGTAAATCAGGTGAAAACCCGATATCGAATTTTCAGACCGAATACAATACTTCCATTACCTACGGTAGTAGGGTAATGGAAGTAAAAAAAAAAAAAAAAAAAAAAAAAAAAAAAATGTTTTATTGAAAAAAATAAAAATTGAAATCTGAAATTAAAACACATTTCAAAATGCCTTGCGTTTATAAAACATTGTACAGAAAGATCAGTATTTAATTACACTTCTCGATATGAAAATTGCCTCTAACATCATTTCAGCATATTCTTATTTAAAATGACATCCTGAATCCGAGTATGAAAACAGTTTCGTCCTATCACCCATCGTGTTTTAGGAACAACCCCCTATTTTTATCATTTTTTGGTTATTTTAAGGCTATAAATTTGATTTTTAGAAAGGGGGGGGGGATGGTGTTTTAACCGTTAAATATCTTCTGAGGGGCTACAGAGTTGAAAAATTATAAAACAAGGACATTTGCGACAAGGATTTTTTTTTCGGGGGGGGGGGGGGGAGGGGATTACTGAAATTATGCATTAAGTATCTTATATTTTTTTAATCTGTTATTAAAGTTTTTTTTTTTTTTTAGGTGTTAAATTAATAATTTTTCATTCTTCAAATCAAATTCATGGCCATAAAATTATCGAACAGGGAAAGAAATTGAGAGAGGGTGTGGTGTATCTAGAAAACGGTGAGTTACGAGGCAAAATTGGAGTCATATTCGGATTCAGGAGGTCATTTTACATAAGAATCAGCAGGATTAATATCAGATCACTTTTTATTTATTTATTTATTTATTTATTTTTAGAGCAGTGCTTATTTATTTATTTATTTATTTATTTATTTAGCAACAATAACCATTTAAAGCCGTCTTGGTGTAGATTCCAGGAAAAACTTGAGAGTGTCGGAAGTTTTTTCACTCCATATTTTTATAAATTTTTCCTTCATTTTTTTAACTGTCTTTTTTCTTGCTTTTTCAACTTTATTTTTTATCATTCCGCACAAACTCTTTATGGGACTGAAATCAAACGATCAAGTAGGCCACCATAAAGTATTCATTCCATTATCACTTAACATTGTATGATTTTTCTTGACATGTGAGGCCTTGACTTGTTTGTTGCAACCAAACGCCGTCAGGGCAATGTGTTTAGATAGTGAAAATATTTCCATTAATGATACCAATATATGGGGATGAATTTACAGTCTCTTTCAATAATAATTAAACACGATGTACTTATTGCTCTCCAGACAATTAAATTGGGAGAATATTTGATTACAGATTTAGTACCTCTATATTTGCATGACATCCCTAATTTGTTGCTATAATATTGAAAAGTGCTTTCATCAGAAATCCATACATTTTCCCAGTGCCTGATTAAGTTTTTATGAGCCCATTTAATTCGATCACTATTTAGTTTAGTTGTTAAAAGAGGCACTGAACCAGGCACTCGTTTCAACCAACCTGCTTTTCTCAGATATCGTAAAGCAGTCCATTTAGACACAATATGTGTGTCCTTCTCATGTTCAACTTTTGTTAGTTTTTCTGAATTCCAATAAATACTTTTTCGTGTTAAACATTATATCCTACGCTTATCATTTGTTGATAAAATGGGAGGTCTTACAGATCGTGCTCTTCTTTGAAGCCCATCGTTGTTTTTTAAACGTTCTTTCATGCGCAAAATTTCAGCTCAAAATTTTTTCTGTCAGTTTCATCAGTCTTTAAGCATCTTAAGTATTAACGCTTATTAAAGTTTTAACTTCTCCTCTGTCTGTTACTTGCCATGACAAACATCTTCACTAAAATAATGAAATGATTACTATTATTATTATTTTCTTTTTTTTTTTTTTTTTTTTATAATAAAAATGTCCATTTCTATAGAAGAAATATTTTATGTGATTTATTTCCAATACATTTTTTTTTAATTAAAAATTGAATGGTGAACTTCTGTTCACGAAAATGCAAATCCCCGAAAATAAAAAACATTAAAAGTCTGAAATATTTGCTCTGTACTATATATATATATATATATATATATATATAATTTAAATTAGACTATATAATAAACCGGATGTAAAATGATTATTATTTTTTATTAAAATCTTATTCTTGAAATAAATAATTAATATTATTTAATCCAAATTAACTTAAATATTTACATATAATTTATATCCTGAAAGTATTAAAGCCAGTATTCTTTATAAAATAAATGAATGAATAACTACTATTCACATGCTATAACGAGTGTGAAGTAACAAATCCGATTTGCAACATATCATACTGTTAATAATAAATCAATTACATTTAATTTCAGTTCTAATTACATCCCTCTTTAGTACCTTTTACCCCAGAGAAATACTAATGTGTCCCGAAATGAAAGTTAAAATATATACAACTAATTACATATTCTACTTAATGTGTTTTTAGGAAAATTGGTTACGTGCGTAGTTCTTACACTGCATAAAACTCAAGAAAAAATGGAATACTTTAAAAATATTTTCCCGGTGTGGGTTGCTGTGAGGAATTTTACAACTAATAACGTTGCATGTGCCTTACTACGTTCTTGAAATTTTACCTGTTTTTTATTCTATTGCCTAATTATCTTCAATAAGAATTTTTTGTTGAATATTTTAATGCTAAAGCATGTGTAAACAATACGTAAAAAACTATTGTTTAAAGATAGTGGCGGCAATGTAATAAAATCAACGTAAAAATTTTAGGAACGCTTCGAAGTAGCATGGACTAGGGAGCTTACAAGGAGGCGAGTACAGTGAGTCAGTTTTAAAAGTGTTTTTAATGTATTTAAAGCACTGTGCTGAAAACTATAGCTGGTGTAAAAGTTTATTACAAAATAACAACGATAACTGTCAATTTCTGTTGTTGATATTTAACTCAGAATTGTTCGAGTTTTTCTACCAAAACCCAGTTTGGTAGAACCGTATGCTATATGAGCATGCGTCATAAAATAATTTCATCATCAGTCATCTCTCTCCATAGAGGATCACTAGCATGAACTAAAGACAGTTATACGCCATTTTTATATGAAAGAAATATCATGCAAGATGTTATACATTTAAAGAAATAAAATATCCTTAAAGTAAGATATTTATTTAATATATTTTGAAATGTAAAAGAACAGTAATTATTATTTTTTATTATTTTGTACATAGACTTGAAAGAAGATGAAAGCAAATGAATCTATTACAAGCAAGTCTCTTTTCATGTTCTTAAGTTATCTAATGGATAGCTTTTGTCGTTAATTAAGCCATTTAAGAAATTCTTTATTTCGGTTTTGGTAATTAAGAATTAATGCTTTTTTATTGCTCAGTACAAGAAAATTGCTTTAAAGAGAGGTTCAAATAATTTTCTTTTTTTGAATATCTATTAAAACGAAACTGCTTCATTTAGAAAGCTTCATCCGGTAAAAAAAAAATGGTTTTGAATGGGAAATTATAAGGAAGAAATAGATAAGTTATACATGTATTTGATATTAGGAGAAAAAATAAAAATACAGAATTTTTTATTAAATGCACTTTTTATTTATTTATTTATTTTTTTTTTTCATTAAGAATAAAATTATCTAAATTTTGTTTATTAAAACGAAATCTAGATTTGAAAGCTACTGCTTAAAAAGGGAATTTAGTAAGATTTTGAAAAATATTGAGAAAGTACAAATTATAGGAAAAATATGAAGAAAAAAATAAAAATA
Organism: Salticus scenicus; assembly: GCA_963930645.1. Taxonomy (NCBI): domain Eukaryota; kingdom Metazoa; phylum Arthropoda; class Arachnida; order Araneae; family Salticidae; genus Salticus; species Salticus scenicus. The sequence continues at coordinate 224,126,735 of OZ005656.1, read as the reverse complement.
TATATATATATATATATATATATATATATATATTTACTGTGGGAGTATTTGTTTTCGAATTCTTGACCAACTATAAAACGACAAATAATATGATACAGCATTTTTTTTCCCCACTAAATATATTCTTGAATAAGTTAAGTTTCATGTAGATTTAACCCTTTTTTTTATATTTATATAATTAATTATTTACTCGTTTATATTTATTTTCTCTTACCCATAGGGTCGAGAAAGTATAGTTTTAGAGTCAAGTTTTCGAACGTGCGCTTTTGTTATACTTGCATGTTCTGAGGTCCCCTGAACACGAAAATCATGTTTTTCGCGAATGGTCTGTGTGACTGTTATCAGCGTAGCTCAAGAACAAATAGTAGCAGAAATTCCAAACTCGGAATTCTAAATGTGTATCATATAGGGATGCTACAGTAAGCTTTTCGATGAGATGAAGCAAATGGTTCGTGTACAGGGATACTCAAAAGTATTCAAATACATTATGTCTATGGGGGAAATTGCAGGTAAGTAAAGTTTAACATCTATAGACGGCACTAAACCAAATGAAACTAATATATATTTTTTGTAATAGAGATAGCCAACTGAGGAAAAAAAAAAATATGTAGGAGCCTTGCCTCGCCCCCTGGGAGGGAAGTTCCCCCTCGATGGGAGTAAATTTTCATGATGGGTATCTTTCAAAAGAGCTCGCCAATACCTTTAAAATAAATGGTTGAACCATTGATCTGTGATAACTTAAAATAAAGTTGTCGATTTATTTTCATTTTTAACAACAACAACAATAATAATAACAATAATAATAATGTAATATTGAGAATAAATTCAACTTTTTTTGGATATTTAGTGTTATACTGTTCTCTAATGTGGAAATCATCTGCATTATCATCTGAGATAGTTTGTTTAAATAATAATTTTAATAAATTATTTTTTTTAAAAATAGAAATATTTTTTAATAACCGATATAAATTCTATATAAATGTAGGTGCATTAATGAAACGGTGGATTGAGGGGGCGGTAGACACCCTCACGCAGAACTGATTATCATATAAAACTCTTCCGAAGCCTAAATTGAATTGTTTAACATAGGTTTACATAACAGTACTCGTTATCTTACCTCTTAATCTCCAACCTGTATTCATAGTATTAAATTTCATGGTAAGAGAAAGTCGTGTGAATGACACACCAGATAATTTAACTTAATAATTCAGTCATATAAACTACTTCTGTAAGTATATGGCCAATAAAAGTTTTGTTAATTAAAAAATTTAGTTCTTTCTATGATTTATTTTTAGTTTTACTGAATGAATTAACATTTAAAACCTGCTTTCTAACATTGTAAATTGTTTTTTAACCCTTTCATTTCCCGTGATGCAAATTGGAATCATAACATTTTAACTTGTCTTTCTTACCATTAAAATTTCCCGTGATTCAAAATGAACAATAATCTAATCCATATACATTTTCCTACAAAAAAATACATATGTATTAGATGGTTTCACTACGCTGTTGATGACTGAAAGGATGTTTTATTCTATTCTGATAATACAGGGTGGTCAGAAAAACATGATAGAAAGTATTTTAAGTTTCTGATTTCAAATGTATTGATGCAAATATAATTCTTCCATATTATAATAGCACATTTACTGACCTTTCAGTTGAATGCTTAATTACCGGGAATAAAGAATAAGCAATATAGAATCACAAACCTTTTAAGATCGGTTATATATCGTAGGAAAATTTTATGAGAATAACCGATGTAATGTCCCCGGTCGACGGGCATGTCGTTCAGAGTTCAAAATGAAAAGGATGCTTAGTGAAGAGATAATCGCGCAGTAGGTTATAGCGCTCTAAAGTCGCAGTGATTTTTAAGCCATCAGATGACTGATGTAATGGTCCTAATCTCCCACTGATTTTCATTGTTTACAGGTTGATGGACAGATATGAATCTACAGGGAGTGTTTAGGATGCAAAATGAAAGGCGTCGGGACGAAAATCAGCAGTTATTACTGACGACATCAGGGAGCCTGCGCGCGCATACTTTGAGGATCAGCCAACCATTTCCTCTCGACAGGCTGCCCAACAATTAAGCATATCCTAAACATCATTACAAAGGCTAATGAAAGCAGTAGGATTGTGTCCATACAAGATCCAAATGTGACAGACGCTAAAGGGGGGGGGGATACTGTGAAGTGGAGATATTTCGCAAACCACATAATCGAGGAACTTAAAAATGGTTCCATCAGTGAATACAAGATCTGGTTCAGTGATGAGACCCATTTTCAGTTGAATGGTTTCGTGAACAAACAAAACTGGCGCCACTGAGGTACGGAAAATCCTCATCTCAGCGCCATCTCTTCACTGCATCCACAAAGGGTCATGGTGTGGTGTGCCATATCGTCGAAGCAGATAATTGGTCCGATATTTATTGATGGTGTGGTCACAGGAGTGAAGTGCCGAAAGTTGCTAGAGCTTCACTTTGGCCCTGATGCGGGCCATCTCAACAGGACACAACGGTATTGGTTCAAGCCAGATGGGGCTCGTCCCCAAAAAAGTTCTGACGTCTTCACGTGGTTTGAAACGACGTTTGGTGAGCGTTTGATTGCATTGGATGCAGAGAAATTCACGGGGCACGGGCTAGAGTGGATCCCATACAGTCCGGAACCAAATCCGTGCGACTTATTCTTATGGGGTTACATCAAGATTAGAATCTATAGGAATAGCCCTTTTTTCACTAAAGGACCAAAAATTGGGTATCAGAAGTGAGATTGATGCACTTGATTACGACGCACTCCAGCGCATTTTGACAGAGTTTTGGAACCGGCTTTATAACACTATAGTAGGGGACGGTAGACATTTTAAGCATCTTGTACATTAAATGTCATTCATATCTTTATTCAATAAAATATGTTTCATGTTTTTGCATGTTGTCTTTTTTGCATAATGATCGCTTACTTTCTATCATGTTTTTCTGACCACCCTGTATTATCGTAATCAGATTCTTTTGCGGGCAATTTAGTTGAATTAATCATTTCAAATACTTTTTTATTTCATTTATTAGTCTTTATAATTTGTATTTTAACTAATTGTAACATGTATTTCTTTCAAAATTTCTTTCGAAATCTTTATTTATTGAACAGCTTTGATTTTAAATGGCATCAGTGATATACTAAGTACAAATAAGAATCATTTAGTTGCTATATTCACAATATTAATTCCTACTCTGTTGTTACTAAAATTTTGAAAAAAAAAGATTTACATATATATATATTACTTTTAAATTATATTTAAGATTTAATATAAGATTTAATGTTTTATAGATAAAAAATGATTTTAATGTATTTTCCATATTCTTATACCGCTAATGAAAATATTTAACAGTATTTTAATATAACACGCATTTATATAATCACTTCTTTTTACTTTTTCTTATAGCGAAAGTATTGGATCGGTAAAATTTTTGACTTACGGTTTTCGGTGGTTTCACATGTTTTGAGAGCACCAGAACACGATTTGACCATTTTTAGAAAATGTCTGTCTGTCAGTCTTTTGGTTTATATGTGTGAGACAAAAAATCTTGGCGTCTGTATCTCTGAAACTACTGCAAAGAATTGCATATATTTTTAAATGTGGATCAACCTTGACCTAAATTAGAGCGTATGAACTTTTGGTGTCAAGCGCTCAAAAGGTAGCGCTGTTCTGCAGCGATATCCACAATTTAAGGGAAGGATTATATTAATCTCAGATATATCTCAGGAACAACTGCACAAAAATCCATATAAAGTCATATATAGATGCAACTTGATATGAATTAGTGCCTATCAACTTTTGTTATCTACAGCTAAATAGGTAGCGCTGCTATGTAGTGAATTCAAAATTTTAAAGTTTGACTATATCTCAGGAATTACTGCACAAAAACACATATAAATTCATATATAGATGCAACTTGATATAAGTTAGCGCCTGCCAATTTTGGTGTAAACTGCTCAAGCGATTTCCCCATTTTAAGGAAAGCTTATATCAGGAACTACTGCATAAAAATGCGTATAAATTTATATATCGATGCATCCTAACATATGTTAGTGCTAAAAAAATTTGTGGAGTCAACTTCTCAACCGGTGGCGTTTCTGTGCAGCGATTGATTTTTATAGATTAAGGAAGGGTTATACATTAGGAACATGTTCGTAAAATTGAATAAAAATTTATATGTGGATGCACCTTGACATAAGTTACTGCGAGTCAACTTTTGGTACTAATTGCTCAAAAGGTGGCGCTACTATACAACGATTTTCTCAGTTTAGAGACTACTATATTTCATTTTCTATTGCGTATAAACAAACACCTTTTGCTATATGAGAAATCCAATATGATACATTACGCCAAATTAGTTTGGATGCATATCTACCAATAGGTCGCAATGCTATATTGCAGTTTTTTCCGAGAACGGGAATGCTATATTTCAACTTCTATGGTATTTTACTGTAATGTTAGTTAAACTGTGTTTATTTGGATATTTAGTGTTAGTTTTCTCTATGATGAAAATTGTCTGCATTCATCATGGTAGATAATTTTAATAAATAGATAATTTTATTAGTTTTTGTAAATTATTGAACTGAGTGAACTTATATAGGAAAATATAGTAGAAACTGTTGTGGTGGTCACACATACTAGTTTTAATAATAAAGTCAAAGTACTTATAAAAAAATAAAAAAGCATGATTATTACATTTTGTTACTGAATCAACATGTAAAATGCAACGTTTGAAAGGTTTTTACCTGTAGCATATGATTATGCGGCTTCTTATAATTATACCTATTCTTTTATGTGAGGCTGACGCGTGTTTTTACGGCCATGTATAGCTTTCTTTGTAAAACTACAAAAGCATTATCATTTCTTTTTTTATAACATGCAATTAAATCAATTATTAAATCAATGAAATCTATTAACGTATTTGTCGCATATTACAATAGACACAATATGCAGCAATCAGAATATAAAAAATATAGATATCTAATAAAATGAGAGCATATATATATATATATATATATACTAGCCGCCTTCGGCGACCAGCTGGTTCGCGATCCCTGAAAAATCCGACTTTACGAAACTCCTTCTCGGTGGCGCCTGCGGCACCTTTTTCCCGTTTCAGGTCTAATAACAGCTTATCGATATATCGTGAAAATAGCTTATTGAAAGCGCAGTAAATTCCCGTGCGGTAGCGCCTTCGGCGCCCTCTTCCCTTTTCAGTATCTTAAACTTCCTGTTCGCTCACCATGTTATGATCTTTCAAATTTCTGACTTTAGCTAAGTCCCGCTCGGTGGCGACTGCGGCGCCGTATAACATTTTTTAAAAAGATTTGTGTCTGACTTATCTGTGGTTTTCTCCAAAACTTGCTTAATTCCGGGCTATATACCGTTAAAAATTTTTGTACGAAATGTGAGCGAAAATCTGAATTTGAAACTGTGTAAAATATAAAAGAACAAAATTTTTCTTGTTTTTCCGTAGTTTTCTCCGAAAGTTTCGTACAGAATTTGAACGACTTATATCATTTTAATAGCCTGCAATAAAAATACTTTAAAATATCTATCATGTATTACAATAATGATATCATGATTATTGTAATGATTATTGTTAATGATTATTGATTAATGATTATTGTAATGATTATTGTAATACATGATGTATATCATGTATTACAATAATGAATATCTATGATATATTTTAGACTCAAAATGGCTAATCTATCAAGGGCGATTAACGATTTCTATTGAAATCCATCTAAAATTTAAGAATTCCAAAACTGCTTGTTTACAACCGAATTCATAAGAAAAAAAAAGAAAAAAAAAAGGGGGGGGGGGATTATCAGTATTATTCTGTTAAATGTAACTCATTAACAGATGAAATTGGTGAATGGCATCATTAACAGATGGAATAAAAATGAATTTAAATAAATATAATGTCTATTTATTTTATTTTTAAAGCTATACTTTAGATTTTTTAATTGCATACAGGTGAGCCATAATGACGGGCAATTTCGAAGTTCTGCTTTTGATGGATTTTAAATTGAAAAATTTCAAAAACTGCTTATTTATTTCCAGTATACTTTGTCATGTGGCCGAAAAACGAAAAGTAACTTTTTGCCGACCTCTAGCACCTCGCACTGGAGAATCTTATTCACTCTTCTCTGTCAAGGTCAGTTGCAAGAAATTCAGAAACGTCGATTCAGAATTTCATTGAAAACTGCCGCGATACTGAAAATTAAAAAAAATATATAACTCATTCAGTTTTTGAAATTTTCTCTCAACCTTTTGGGAATTGAACTGTTGAAGCGAGATCTATATATATTAAAAAAAGAAATAATTTATCTTTAAACGCTTTTGAGTTATAAAATGTTTTGTGAAAAAATCGATGTTTCGTAAAATCTAAAAATATGGATTGCTAATCCGTATTTTGTAAAAATGTTTATATGGTTCGAAAGAGGATTAAATGACCTTTTCAAATATACCAGTTGTTAAGAAATGGAACCGTTATTCGGTCGTATAGGGCGTTTCAAAAAAGATGATTGCGAAAAAGAAAAATTTTCAACCCTTTTTAAACTTTTTTTTTAAATATAAAAAATCCGTATTTTTCAAAATAAATTGTACCGTAAGAATCGGCAAAAAATGCTCTTTCTCGTGGTATAGGTGTATTTTTGATATTTCCAACAGATCGGCAGCGATCACTTTAGAAAAACCCGCGAAATTTTTCTCTCTCTGCTTCCTGTTTTGAGGAACATGCTGAAAGCGCTGAAATTACGATCCGCTGGCTTTTTAATTAGACATTGGTCGACGTTTTAATTAATATCTCCGGAACTAATTAAAATTTTTAAATTCTTTTTTCACTATGCACTCGGGCAGGCTTCTGAGCACCCGTTAGTCAAATTTTGTAGTTCTGCGTTCAGTAGGGACTGAACGTATAGATGCTCAGACAGACAGAGAGACAGACAGACAGACAGACATCTTCTTTTATTATTATAGATTGTGAATGCATAGGTTTCTCCATCTTTCAACTGCATAATTTGTTAGCTAAATGTATTGAATTACTTATAAGAAAACTCCAAGCAAATATCATGAAATTTCAGCTATTCTAAAGAAAGTATATGTGATTTTAACATTTTTTTTAAAAATTCAAACAATTGTGTTCGTTGATTGTTAAAAAAAAAAAATAAAAAAAACTGATAATATAAATGTTTATGGTCATTCTAACAGTGATAACCTGTTGAGTTTCCACAATATTTGCTTCAGGATTTCATATACGTTGTTTTACCCATTACTTAAGGGGCACACCTAGTGTGACAGCCTAAAAAAAAGGCGATTTTGGGGAATTAAAAAAAAAAAAAAAAAAAAACTACTGTATCAATTGTTTTGAAATTTTAAGTGTATATTTATACATATTTTAAGAATACACAGTAAATTTTTTGAAGAAAAAAATTAAATATTTTTCGAGATACACGCGATCTCCGACGGCGCTAAAAAAAAAAAAAGGTCCTCCACTGCTGCAGTGATTCCGGCCTTCTCTGTGGATGAAACCTAAAAAAAAAAAATTCTCGTTAAACTAGAAGACATTGTCCGTACAATGACCTACGGTCGAAAAAAAAATCAAACATTGACAAAATGGCGGCGTTTTTAAAAAAAAAGTTGAATTTTACCCAAAATTTTAGTCGTTTTTGGCCTGCCAAAATTCGATTTTTGATCAGATCAAAAAACTGGTAGGTCATTGTATGGAGAACTATATACAGAACATGCAGAAAAAATTTGATAGTGATCGGATCATTTTTCTTCGTGTTATCACTGCAGCAAATTCGAAAAATGCTGTTTCGAGAAAAACGCGTTTAAAGATAAAATGATCGTTTTCACTGTTATACATGGATTAAAATCATACTTACAGCTAATCTGCTATTCCAGGCCCATATAATTCACCTTCCTCTTCTTCAAAAAGTTCTTGTTGAGCTGAAGAAGCTCTTCTTCGAGATGATCGACCCTCTATTGAAGAAGCCTGTTGGCGATGATTAGCGATTCGTAGTCTTGTCTCGTCCTTAAGAGCCGCATAATCGGACGTACTGGTATTCGCAGTCATTAGATTGCTCAAATGTATGTCAGTTTCCGGTAAACTTGCGTTTCTTTTTTATATTGATCGATGTCTGGGAACATCGTGATTTCCTTTTTTATTTAAATACGGAGATTGTTCACTCATTTTCAGTAAAATAAAACGTGCTAACTTATGAAGTGCTAGATAAAACGGTCACAATAAAAGTAAATGTATCTGGCTACGAAAGTACGTGACGTGGCAGTGAATGAGAAACTGGAATCGTATTATAATGGTTGCAACCATTAGGAAGAGATGGTAGACTCCGAACAATACCTCAGGTACGTCCCGTATGCTAATACAACTATTAACTGCCGAGCAGTTACTCTTCAAATGGCTGTAACTCAAAAACTATTTGAGATATCGATTTAAAATTTTAGTATGTTATTTTTAAAGGTATAACTTATCGAAATATGAAAAAAAAAAATCGATTTTTTAAAAATTTCACACTAGGTGTGTCCCTTAACTAAATATGCAGATGGAAGCTTACACATGTGAAGTTAAAAATCATTTAGTAAAAATAACATTTCAATAAAAATTAATATTCTACTTTCAGTATGTTGTGTCTAATAAATTATGTTAATTTTATAAAAATGATATGTTATTTAGTTTATACAATATCCCTGATTATCATAATCAAAATAGTGTGTTTAATATTTTAAAGAATTTTTATACCTCCATGATAATATAAGTCAATCTTATATAAATTAATACTATAACTAGAAGATCACAATTCAAAGTGTGTATAAGAGTGGTTTCCATCAGCAGAATTATTTCTGGTGTTGAGCAGCGATTAGTAAACTTTCATTCTAACATATTCACAATAAATGTTCTTTTTTGTTTTTTTTCTGAGAACATGCTGGACATTTTATTAGAACGATTACATCATCGAAAAAGAAACTGTCGACTAGGTAAAAACGACGTCGCATAGCTTTCTCTACCATAAGTATCGCGTCATTCGTTATTTCTGCAGCGTAAATACCTTATTGGTCTGAGGATTCCATCCTTATACAATTGAGCCGTAAGTGCACAATTCCCGATAATGTACAAGTCAGTATGGCCATTGATAGAAATTCCATCACTTCTCTACCACCTAATCAGACACTTCCATGCACAGACGGAAGTATATTCCGAGTACGTGGTTCTAACCAGATGAGTATTTAAAGTTGCCAACTAAAGCGAAACTCATCCGTGAAAAACACATTCCTCCACTCATCATGTGCCAACCTTAATTGCTTCTGTTCTCATCTTTTGCAGCAGAACGTTGCTGCACAGTGATTGAAACACAAACAGTAGGTTTGCGAGCAATAAAACCAACATACTGTAGTCGGTTTCAAACAAATTGAATTGAAATTCTTATAACTACCATAAGCCATCTGAATGTGTTTTCGCTAAGCGATAGACTTTATAGTGAGGTTTCTTCTGGCCTTTAGCGTTTAATATGAATCCTCAACATGTAATGTTTCAGGCGAATGACATTCTTTCGATCTGTAAAAAACATTTCAGTTTCAAAAACCGATTTTCATACCTGAAAATGACATTTTGTTAAACTTCTAACATTTCCACTACAGTGGACAGCCCTTGACTTGCCTGAAATATCCGGCAGTTCTCCAGATTACTGAATAACCCGAGAGTCGTCGCGTCATTTTTTGTATCGCTAGTGGTCGCGTCTCGGTCTATTCTCCGCCTTCCGTAGTGTTGTGGGAAAGCCAAAAAAAAGCCAGTAGAGAAATTGCATCCATTTCACGCGAGGGTTTTCCCGCAAAAAATTCACCTGTTGGAAAAACCGGAAGACAGGGTAAAAGTGAATCAACGTTACTGGTCACGTCACGGTCAAATAGACCGATTTTAGAAGTAAAATGTTATTAACTGCTCCAAAATTAATAGGAATGACTTGAGGACATACTATGTTAGAGGACAACCACCCAAAGTCAGTTACACTGAGTTTTCCTACTTTATCTTTAAAGGGTGATCCTTAGGATGAATTAATAAGTGATGGGCGGGGAAAAGACCAATATACGACTACTAACGAGCTAGGCAAAGTCATGTTGCTGAAACATTGTAGTCACTTTTTTTAAAGCATTCAGCGAGTGTCAATTGTGTTATTTTCCTCCTAGACAAGGAAGGCTACATGAAATTTTCACTCCTTAATTACAGCGTTTTCTACGTCACGAAAAATATACAAAATTAGTACATGCTCAACTTTGTAAATATTATATTTTTTCTTTTTAACCTCTTTTCTTTCATGTATGATTTTGTGTTGCCGAGAAAGATTACATGGTAGTTTTCTACCAAACTCTTAACATTCCTTAATTAAATGGAGCAACAAATTTTTAAAATAAATGTATTTTAGCATCTACAAAATTATCCTTGATTAAACTTAGAAGATAATTAAACATAGCAATTGTATTAATATAGTTGTATTATACGTATATTAGTATAATTATATTATAATTAAACATTATGATTAAATTTATAATTTGGTAACGCATGAAACATTTTGTTACACAATATACTTTAGTCACTTTTCAAAAATATTGTGTTAACTAAAATATTTAAATAAATGTTTTGTAACTTTTACACAATCTTCATTAGCAATACCATTATCTTAAATAATTTATGTAATGAGCGATTACAATGCATACCTTCGGGAGAAACCATTTTCCTAATGCCTCCCAAAATGTATATTAAGCTTAAACGAAACTAATGAGAACTTAATTTTATGTCTCAAATTCACTTAGAATCTATTGACTTTATCAGCATTGAAATTTCTTTCTTTCTTTTTCTTTTTCTTTTCTTTTCTTATTTTTTTTTTTTTTTTTCAAAAATTTTTTCATTAATTTAAATAAAGAAGATGGTGAAATGTAGTTGCATAGCATAAAGTAATTTGTTTATCAAAAGTATTTATTTAATTTAATTTAATTTAATTTAATTTTTAGCTTTCCAAAAAATAAATAAATAAATAAATAAAAATAAAAACAGGTGAATTTTAGTGTTTTAGATATACATTATAATTTACAGAAGAATATTTTCAATAATTGCAATATAAAAGATGATATTTTCATTTTCAAATTCTATTTTTTTTTTTTTTTTTTTTTTTTTTTTTTAAGTATTCGCTAATTTTAACGGATATCATTTTCTGGATTTCTGCATCTAATACTTTAGTATTTTTAAAAAAATGGATATTATTATTATTGACAAAAGCCTTTAATTTTTTCTAATTTTAGAGACTTTTTCAAATTATATTCAATACAAACTTAACACCTCAATTTTATGGGAAATTCAATTCATTTCAAATCGCAACTCTTCTTAACTTAAAACTATGTAAAATATTGAATACCCTTACAAATACTTCGTTAAATGTGCTGTATAAGATATTGTTTGACAAGTTCCGTACATAAAAATTATTCATAAAAATAAAAAAATAAAAATCTGCAAGCTGACAACAAATAAATAAATAAAATAAAATAAGACAAAATAAATAAATATATAAACGTCACCACACAGAAAGAATAACTTTCATGGAAGCACTATTTTCATTCAAGCAGTTAAAAATATTGTAGATTTACAGATTGCATTATTCTTTTACATATATTTTTGCCTAGAGATAAGGTAAAAAGGAAGAAAGAAGAAAGCATAAAATAAATGTTTCCGAAACAAAATTTAATTTTAGACTTGATGCCTATTTTTTTTCATCTATTTACAAGCAGGCTTTGCCGCTTCGCTGATCTCTATATTTTAATAAATTAAAAATAAATCACAAATTTTTAATATTGCTTTATATATGTAAACATTGAAATCACTTAAAAGCTTTCTTTGGATCCCTGTTGAATTCGGCGTAGTCTTCTTAACCCAAAACAAATTCACGTATGTGTCAAAAATTGCCTGCGACACTGCCTTACAATTGCCTCTCACTTTGAATGATTATCGGATGACAGTTCTGAAACGGGCAATATCGAAAAATTGAAGTAATTATTTTATATTTGAATCTCAGTTACATACGAAGAACACTATACCTACTACACGTAATATTTACTTTCATATAATTTTTTTATAGTTTATATTTTATTAAGATCTATTATATTATAAGACAACATTTTTTTTCTTACATATATTTCAATTCAGTTTTTTTATAATTAGTTAATAGTTATTGGTATATAAATTAATAAATAAATATGTAGACCTGATCATAATACTGTTTTATTACAGCTCTAATTTGAAACTTCGGAATTTTTGTCGCCATGCTAGAATTTTCTATGCAATGATAATAGTAAGACAAAAATAGATGATTTATGCGAATTTTGTCTCTTTGTCTTTCTTTCTTTTTTTCTTTTTTTTTTTTTTTTTTTTTTTTTTTACTTTTCCTTTACAATTTATTTATATTTTTTCTATAAAATAAATATAGTGAGACAAAAATAGATGTTGTATACGATTATTATATGTTGTATACATTAAGAGGTCAATAAAAACCTCCATGCATTTCTGTAGCTCAGGGATCAGCCATTTTCCTAAAAAGTACCGGACACACACACGCACACATCTTAATTTATTAGTTATATTGATTTTTCTTAATTTATCGGAAGTTTATATATATATATATATATATATTAAAAACCTTTTCAAACATTGAATAGAAACATTGAAAATGATAAAACAGAAAAATTCAAAAACAGATTGCGACTATATATATATATATATATATATATCTTAATTTGATACAAAGCAAAAGTTATTTTTTAGTGGGTGTGTGTACAAAAATTAGTCGTTTCGTCTTAATAACTATTAAAAGAATAAGGTATATAAAAATAATTCATATGAACTTATTACATTAAAAAAAAAAAAAAAAAAAAAAAAGATTTTTGAAAGAAAAATTGTATAATATGCTCAGTACAAAGTATAAATTTAAGTTAAATCTTTAATAAAAAATGACACACACACACACACACACAAAAAAAAAAAAAAAATGAAAATTTATAATTTTGTTTCTTGATCAAGTTTCATGTACAAAAGCTAAATTTATTTTATGAATAATGGATTAGGGAAAAAGAAATACTGAAGATAATTACCTTAAAAATAAAAAGTATAAAAACAATGTTAATATTAAAAAAAAAAAAAAAAAAAAAAAAAAAAAAAAAAAAAAGGACTTCTTTCGAAAACAAATTCGATATAAGTAGTATTTTCCTCTTCAGCAAGTAGGAATATTTCCATTCAAAGACTTTTATTAATATTAAATAAATAAATATATATATATATATATATATATATATATGTCAAGCATACTTTAGAATGTATTTAAATGATTAATTATATATATATATATATATATATATATATATATACAGGGTGCGATAGGTATTCTATAACAAAGTATCAACAGTCCAAAAGGAAGCAAACACAATAGATAAGTCATTTAATGATCATTGAAAGTTGTTTACATAAGAAATCGGACATAATGCACGACATCATTTGGTAAATCCAACATAAGATATAGTAACAGCCTCAAAAAGACTAAGAATATTTGTCATAGCATGCACAATAGCTGTCTCCAGAACTCCAACGGTGTTGTGAGGATGCTTATTGTAAGCTCTTTCAACAACGCCCCAGACAAAATAGTCCAAAGGATTAAACCTACAAGGCTTTTTTTTTTTTTTTTTTTTTTTAGTGCGCGACAAAAATATATTGGTTGTAATTAGTGATCAGAAGATAGGGAAAACTTATAAAAATAAAAATAAAACCATATTTTACGGGAAAATAAACTTCTTAACTCAACATACCGTATGTGGAACATACATAAAAATATGATTTACTAATACGTTTACTATTGTGATATTAAAAAAAAAAAAAATACTTAACTCTACAAAATATACACTTCGTTGTAACATACAGTATTTTTTTCGTGTCAAAACAAGTCAATAACTATTCTTTTATTCAAACAATTAACGTATCACTTTCCTTCAAATTTCACACTGAGTGAACTAAAACAAAAACACGAACGACATCTTTAGGTAAAGATTCGTAAAGATTAGGTAAAGACTAGTGACATTGCTAAATGTCACTAGCTTCTATCAAAATGTCAAGATATGTCGCTACTAATAGTTTTATAGCTATAAGAATGATTAAAATCGGTGTTCCACATATGGAACTGGGTGCCTTGTAGGGGTAACATCAGGCGAGCTGGGAGGGTGGGGGGGGTCATGTTTGAAGTGATGCGTTCGTGAAAATTGTTTCCCATCCATTCTTTGGTTGTTTGGGTGGTATGTGCTGGCGCATGAAAAACATATGGCCTGACACGCGCTTCAGCAGTGCGCTCCAGGACTTCAGAACCATGTTCAACACATCGGAATAAGCAACTGCGTTAACTCTGGCACCTTGACGAATGAAAGGTGGATGCATCACGTCATCTTTGTTTCTCACGACACCTATGACCATATCAGAGGCAAGGAACTTGGTGGGCATGACAGTGGGAACATTTTCTTGTGTTTTACACAGCCAACAATAATTTCTCAGGTTTGTTTTCTGGTCCTGGACAAAATTTTTCTCGTCAATAATAATAATAATAATAATAATAATAATAATGATAATAATAATAACACAGCATTCCTGGTTTTTCTGAATATTTTAACTTGTTTAAGAAGCGATTCGCTCTGATTTTTTTATTATCCTTGGTTTTCTCAGACATGAACTGTCCCTCCCGCATTACGTACAACTTGTGACGGAGGTTATCATAAACCACACATAGAAATCCAGCCTTGCTAACCTTAAGACATTTATAGAGCGCCCTCGTGAACATAACGTGATACTCTTCGATGACAGCTTGATCAGAACATGAATTCAGGTGTCTCGGTAATGCCCGAGTCCTGACAATGTCGTGTCCTGTGCAAAACATTTGTCACATCAGCGCAGTCAACCACCAGTTCTGTACGTATTTTGAAAACGAATGATCGGAAAGTTTCAGGAATGCAGTGATTTCAGATATGGAGTGTCCTGCAGTCAAGGAGACGATGCCAAAGCGCATTTCATTTCTTGTGTTAGTGTAATTTCTAATATGTTTACCTGTAACAGAAAAGAATGTTTAAAGATGGTACACTTGACATTGTACTACTTATAGTGCGAGTTCTCAAATGCCTGACGCACCCTGTATGTATTTCTGTGTGAATCATTTAACGATATTTATCACTATTTGTCTATTCTAAATATAATAAATATTCTTCTAGTTATATATATTAAAAAATAAATAAAAGATAAAAATAAAGGAAAAAATAAAACAGGGTAATTTAGAATAAGAGACTAACTGTTGAACACATTCTATTTCCTTACACATTGGAGCTAGAGCGCTCACATCTTAGTAGTGAAGGATGTGTGTATAGGTGTTCCATCTACCATAATTTAAGTCTGCTAGAAAGTTACATAAAGAAAAAGTATCTTAATGTGTTCTTAAATGTGTGTAAATATTTTCGTGATAGGTTTTTTTTTTTTTTTTTTTTTTTTTTTTTTTTTTTGTGTGTGTGTGTGTGTGTGTGTGTGTCGATCGAATTGTGGCGCTGCTTATGGCAGGTTTCAAAAGAATGGCTAACTGTGGTTCTATGGATGTATCAAAAGTTTTTGTCTTAGATGTTAGAGAGACTGCGGTATAGAACTTATCTTTGATGTCCCTCTAGGGCTAGTTGCCATAGTTAGGTGTACGGTCATTAAGCACAGTTATGAAATAGCCAAGGCAGAGCTTGTTCTTAATTAATGGTTACTTAAAGGCTGAAGAAACTATTATCCACGAAGAAAAAATACCATCTTCGGCTTTCTTTCAATATAATGGTGAGTATTTTATTTTGGCAGTTACTACTAATCCTAGAGAACGTCAAAAAGTTGACAATAGCTCATATCAAACGATACCAATAATGAATCTCCATATTATTAAGGGCCTTCTGATCACCCTAAATGAAAACTTAACTTTGTTGAAATACCAAGCACACATTACTTTATGAAGGTTGACAAATCTCATAGCAGTGACATTTTCGTGTCCAAAATCGTCAAAAAGGGAAAAATGGAGACGATCTCACGAGAATACATTGTGCGACAATTTTGTACGACTAAAATAAAATTGTGCCAAAATCGAACACGTGTCCAAGTAAACAAACTCAAAACACCTATATTCGTTTTTGATTTGAAGCCCTGATATAACTGTATTTTTTAATAAATATAGGTAGTTACAATAAAAAGCAGTATTAGAATTTCGTTATGAGTTCATTATTTGTTCGTACATTTAAGTAGATAGTTTTGGCCAAAAGATTTTTAAGTTAAATGTTTTGAATTTTTTTTTCCCTTAACATTTGCTGGCCTCTGTCCATACACCCCTGTCAATATCATATTTTTTTAACTCATCCTTAAGTCTGTACCAACTAACCCTAGACGCAGGATTATCTGAAACTGCTGCAAACTTTATAAAAAAAAAAGCCTATTTCAAAATGTACCAGACAAAAAATGCTTGAACATATATTCACATTACTATTTCATAATAATCATTTCAAGTATAAGATAAAATCGTTTTTTATCGTATCTGATACATATATAAATAGATTTACATTTCCATTTATATTTATTTATTTATTTATAAAATTACATCTCATATAGAGACATGATATCCCACGTGTAACTGTAGAAAACCACAATTTATAAAAGAATTCACTGTAAAACACGCATAATATATCTTTAATTAAAAACATTAAAAAACACATAGTGTCAAGTTAAAAATGGCTATGTCCTGATGATGCACTGATGTTCAAGGCGAAAGGCCTTGACATTATGTGTTTTTTAATGTTTTTAATTAAATATATTTTATACGTCTTTTACAGTGAATTCTTTTATAAATTGTGGTTTTATAAATATTTATTTATATATTTATTTATTTATTATGCTTAATTAAAAATCTATGGTAGCTCTAAATTTTACATCTTTAACCTTAGGAAAAATTACTTCCAGTACCATATGTTTATGCACGTAGTTATGTAAAAATTTTCAATAAAATTTAAGATAATGAATTTCGCATGCAGTATTTAAAACTCTGAGCACATAATAAACTTTTAGAACTGGCGTTTAAAAGTAATGTGTACAAAACTTTTAATAAGTACTATAAAAGACAAGAATCGCAACAATTGTTTCAGTCGAAATAAAACACGAACGTTTGTCAGGCAAACAAAGTAGGCACAAGTGTTGCAAATAAAGCTTGTGTTTATACAAAGTTTTGTAATATTTATTATATTAGACATCTATTGTGAGAAAAACAGTTTTATAAGTAACAAAAGACTGCCCAGAATCGCGTATTGAAATGATTTCAAATATGTATTACGAATATGATAACATTTTTTTATTTATAGAAAAATATTTATTAGATTCATATTAAAAATAAAAAGTGGAAAATTTAAATGATTTTTTATTTTTAGTTTCATGTAGAATTTCTTTTTTTCTTTTTTTTTCTTCGTAGAGAATCATTTTGCACTTGGTTATCGTTTTTAACAATTTAAGGAATATACAGGGTGATCCAAAAGTCAGGACCAACTTTAAAATTGAATAATTCGAAAACGAATCAAGATACAAAGGTACGGTTTGCACCAATCGGATGGAAAAAAAAAGCTGGGTTTTGTGTGGCAAAGAAATAAAAAATCGTTCTGTTGACGACCAACAGATGGCGCTGTCGTATTTCTGATGTAGGATTATGCAAAGCAAAAAACGATATAAAAAGTAAAAACTATAGCAGGTAATGGTATTAGAAGCTTATATGCATCGAAATATCGCATTCTCAGTCGCTACTTTAATCACGCATGGCCTCCAAGATCTCCCGATCTGACACCCTATGACTTTTGGCTGTGGAGATTCTTGGAAGTCAAAAGTGTACCGCGACCAACCGGCATCACTAGCAGCACTGAAAGATGCCATCCGCCAAAATATTGGTACAAACCGTATCTTTGTATCTTGATTCGTTTTCGAATTATTCAATTTTAAATTTGGTCCTGACTTTTGGATCACCCGGTATTTAAAAAATAAAATAACATAAAAATATTTTCTTCTAGTAAAATGCAAAATTTTAAACAATGTATTAAATTCCCAGAATACAATATTAGAAAACTAACATGCTATGAATACATTTAATTGAAATTACAGAAACAGCTCGTAAATATTATTAATTTTACATTACTGCGCTCAAACAATTTATCACTCTTGTTTCTTGCGAAACTATAATTAACTCTTAGTGACATTTTAGTATGTAATTAAGTCACATTTGAAATGGAGATAAACTTTTTTAAATTGTTTTTTTTTTTTATAAAGGTAACATAAATGATATTAGAGAAAAATACGTAATTAAAATACCATAATGACCAAACTATAAATGACACAGAATATTTTCACTATCTATCTAATTACAAACTGAATATATATATATATATATATATATATATATAGGCATACTCTATTTCATTTTACTTATATATGTATATTATTTATACTTCTATGCTAAACTTAGTAAAATATTCTAAAATGCTTCCAGTCTTAGCATTTGAATTTTTGAAATTCTGGATTATGATATGAAACTGAAAATATTATTAATATTTCACACTTAGATATTTTTTTTAAAATAAAAAATAAAAGGTTTAATTAAAATGTTTTCGCCTAAGTGAGGTCACATGTCTTCAAATATGAATTACTATTTTCGACTTATATTAAGGAAAATACTAATTTTGGAGACATTTTCGACAGCTAGCTTACAAAGAATGTTTGTCACGTCTGCGTGTTACACGAACATTATATGTGCTGCCACACTGGAACGATTTTACAGAAATAACTTATATTTTACGGAAATGCCTTATTAATTGGTGATTTATTAGGTGTTTGTGTATACGGCACGTTTGTAAATATTTCTGTTTTTTACATATGAATGCTTCATTCACGCCATGTGCGCAATGAAATTCTATAAATTTTATCATGTGTTGTATGTAACAAAAATAAACTTTGTTAATTTAGTATTGCAAAAATCAATGGTTTTGTCTGCTAAGATGTTCTTTACATATACAAAGTAATACCCTATTTTTATCATTTTTTGGTTATTTTAAGGCTATAAATTTGATTTTTAGAAAGGGGGGGGGATGGTGTTTTAACCGTTAAATATCTTCTGAGGGGCTACAGAGTTGAAAAATTATAAAACAAGGACATTTGCGACAAGGATTTTTTTTCGGGGGGGGGAGGGGATTACTGAAATTATGCATTAAGTATCTTATATTTTTTTAATCTGTTATTAAAGTTTTTTTTTTTTTAGGTGTTAAATTAATAATTTTTCATTCTTCAAATCAAATTCATGGCCATAAAATTATCGAACAGGGAAAGAAATTGAGAGAGGGTGTGGTGTATCTAGAAAACGGTGAGTTACGAGGCAAAATTGGAGTCATATTCGGATTCAGGAGGTCATTTTACATAAGAATCAGCAGGATTAATATCAGATCACTTTTTATTTATTTATTTATTTATTTATTTTTAGAGCAGTGCTTATTTATTTATTTATTTATTTATTTTTTTAGCAACAATAACCATTTAAAGCCGTCTTGGTGTAGATTCCAGGAAAAACTTGAGAGTGTCGGAAGTTTTTTCACTCCATATTTTTATAAATTTTTCCTTCATTTTTTTAACTGTCTTTTTTCTTGCTTTTTCAACTTTATTTTTTATCATTCCGCACAAACTCTTTATGGGACTGAAATCAAACGATCAAGTAGGCCACCATAAAGTATTCATTCCATTATCACTTAACATTGTATGATTTTTCTTGACATGTGAGGCCTTGACTTGTTTGTTGCAACCAAACGCCGTCAGGGCAATGTGTTTAGATAGTGAAAATATTTCCATTAATGATACCAATATATGGGGATGAATTTACAGTCTCTTTCAATAATAATTAAACACGATGTACTTATTGCTCTCCAGACAATTAAATTGGGAGAATATTTGATTACAGATTTAGTACCTCTATATTTGCATGACATCCCTAATTTGTTGCTATAATATTGAAAAGTGCTTTCATCAGAAATCCATACATTTTCCCAGTGCCTGATTAAGTTTTTATGAGCCCATTTAATTCGATCACTATTTAGTTTAGTTGTTAAAAGAGGCACTGAACCAGGCACTCGTTTCAACCAACCTGCTTTTCTCAGATATCGTAAAGCAGTCCATTTAGACACAATATGTGTGTCCTTCTCATGTTCAACTTTTGTTAGTTTTTCTGAATTCCAATAAATACTTTTTCGTGTTAAACATTATATCCTACGCTTATCATTTGTTGATAAAATGGGAGGTCTTACAGATCGTGCTCTTCTTTGAAGCCCATCGTTGTTTTTTAAACGTTCTTTCATGCGCAAAATTTCAGCTCAAAATTTTTTCTGTCAGTTTCATCAGTCTTTAAGCATCTTAAGTATTAACGCTTATTAAAGTTTTAACTTCTCCTCTGTCTGTTACTTGCCATGACAAACATCTTCACTAAAATAATGAAATGATTACTATTATTATTATTTTCTTTTTTTTTTTTTATATAATAAAAATGTCCATTTCTATAGAAGAAATATTTTATGTGATTTATTTCCAATACATTTTTTTTAAATTAAAAATTGAATGGTGAACTTCTGTTCACGAAAATGCAAATCCCCGAAAATAAAAAACATTAAAAGTCTGAAATATTTGCTCTGTACTATATATATATATATATATATATATATATAATTTAAATTAAACTATATAATAAACCGGATGTAAAATGATTATTATTTTTTATTAAAATCTTATTCTTGAAATAAATAATTAATATTATTTAATCCAAATTAACTTAAATATTTACATATAATTTATATCCTGAAAGTATTAAAGCCAGTATTCTTTATAAAATAAATGAATGAATAACTACTATTCACATGCTATAACGAGTGTGAAGTAACAAATCCGATTTGCAACATATCATACTGTTAATAATAAATCAATTACATTTAATTTCAGTTCTAATTACATCCCTCTTTAGTACCTTTTACCCCAGAGAAATACTAATGTGTCCCGAAATGAAAGTTAAAATATATACAACTAATTACATATTCTACTTAATGTGTTTTTAGGAAAATTGGTTACGTGCGTAGTTCTTACACTGCATAAAACTCAAGAAAAAATGGAATACTTTAAAAATATTTTCCCGGTGTGGGTTGCTGTGAGGAATTTTACAACTAATAACGTTGCATGTGCCTTACTACGTTCTTGAAATTTTACCTGTTTTTTATTCTATTGCCTAATTATCTTCAATAAGAATTTTTTGTTGAATATTTTAATGCTAAAGCATGTGTAAACAATACGTAAAAAACTATTGTTTAAAGATAGTGGCGGCAATGTAATAAAATCAACGTAAAAATTTTAGGAACGCTTCGAAGTAGCATGGACTAGGGAGCTTACAAGGAGGCGAGTACAGTGAGTCAGTTTTAAAAGTGTTTTTAATGTATTTAAAGCACTGTGCTGAAAACTATAGCTGGTGTAAAAGTTTATTACAAAATAACAACGATAACTGTCAATTTCTGTTGTTGATATTTAACTCAGAATTGTTCGAGTTTTTCTACCAAAACCCAGTTTGGTAGAACCGTATGCTATATGAGCATGCGTCATAAAATAATTTCATCATCAGTCATCTCTCTCCATAGAGGATCACTAGCATGAACTAAAGACAGTTATACGCCATTTTTATATGAAAGAAATATCATGCAAGATGTTATACATTTAAAGAAATAAAATATCCTTAAAGTAAGATATTTATTTAATATATTTTGAAATGTAAAAGAACAGTAATTATTATTTTTTATTATTTTGTACATAGACTTGAAAGAAGATGAAAGCAAATGAATCTATTACAAGCAAGTCTCTTTTCATGTTCTTAAGTTATCTAATGGATAGCTTTTGTCGTTAATTAAGCCATTTAAGAAATTCTTTATTTCGGTTTTGGTAATTAAGAATTAATGCTTTTTTATTGCTCAGTACAAGAAAATTGCTTTAAAGAGAGGTTCAAATAATTTTCTTTTTTTGAATATCTATTAAAACGAAACTGCTTCATTTAGAAAGCTTCATCCGGTAAAAAAAAAATGGTTTTGAATGGGAAATTATAAGGAAGAAATAGATAAGTTATACATGTATTTGATATTAGGAGAAAAAATAAAAATACAGAATTTTTTATTAAATGCACTTTTTATTTATTTATTTTTTTTTTTTCATTAAGAATAAAATTATCTAAATTTTGTTTATTAAAACGAAATCTAGATTTGAAAGCTACTGCTTAAAAAGGGAATTTAGTAAGATTTTGAAAAATATTGAGAAAGTACAAATTATAGGAAAAATATGAAGAAAAAAATAAAATATATATATATATATATATATATATATATATATATATTTACTGTGGGAGTATTTGTTTTCGAATTCTTGACCAACTATAAAACGACAAATAATATGATACAGCATTTTTTTTCCCCACTAAATATATTCTTGAATAAGTTAAGTTTCATGTAGATTTAACCCTTTTTTTTATATTTATATAATTAATTATTTACTCGTTTATATTTATTTTCTCTTACCCATAGGGTCGAGAAAGTATAGTTTTAGAGTCAAGTTTTCGAACGTGCGCTTTTGTTATACTTGCATGTTCTGAGGTCCCCTGAACACGAAAATCATGTTTTTCGCGAATGGTCTGTGTGACTGTTATCAGCGTAGCTCAAGAACAAATAGTAGCAGAAATTCCAAACTCGGAATTCTAAATGTGTATCATATAGGGATGCTACAGTAAGCTTTTCGATGAGATGAAGCAAATGGTTCGTGTACAGGGATACTCAAAAGTATTCAAATACATTATGTCTATGGGGGAAATTGCAGGTAAGTAAAGTTTAACATCTATAGACGGCACTAAACCAAATGAAACTAATATATATTTTTTGTAATAGAGATAGCCAACTGAGGAAAAAAAAAATATGTAGGAGCCTTGCCTCGCCCCCTGGGAGGGAAGTTCCCCCTCGATGGGAGTAAATTTTCATGATGGGTATCTTTCAAAAGAGCTCGCCAATACCTTTAAAATAAATGGTTGAACCATTGATCTGTGATAACTTAAAATAAAGTTGTCGATTTATTTTCATTTTTAACAACAACAACAATAATAATAACAATAATAATAATGTAATATTGAGAATAAATTCAACTTTTTTTGGATATTTAGTGTTATACTGTTCTCTAATGTGGAAATCATCTGCATTATCATCTGAGATAGTTTGTTTAAATAATAATTTTAATAAATAATTTTTTTTAAAAATAGAAATATTTTTTAATAACCGATATAAATTCTATATAAATGTAGGTGCATTAATGAAACGGTGGATTGAGGGGGCGGTAGACACCCTCACGCAGAACTGATTATCATATAAAACTCTTCCGAAGCCTAAATTGAATTGTTTAACATAGGTTTACATAACAGTACTCGTTATCTTACCTCTTAATCTCCAACCTGTATTCATAGTATTAAATTTCATGGTAAGAGAAAGTCGTGTGAATGACACACCAGATAATTTAACTTAATAATTCAGTCATATAAACTACTTCTGTAAGTATATGGCCAATAAAAGTTTTGTTAATCAAAAAATTTAGTTCTTTCTATGATTTAGTTTTAGTTTTACTGAATGAATTAACATTTAAAACCTGCTTTCTAACATTGTAAATTGTTTTTTAACCCTTTCATTTCCCGTGATGCAAATTGGAATCATAACATTTTAACTTGTCTTTCTTACCATTAAAATTTCCCGTGATTCAAAATGAACAATAATCTAATCCATATACATTTTCCTACAAAAAAATACATATGTATTAGATGGTTTCACTACGCTGTTGATGACTGAAAGGATGTTTTATTCTATTCTGATAATACAGGGTGGTCAGAAAAACATGATAGAAAGTATTTTAAGTTTCTGATTTCAAATGTATTGATGCAAATATAATTCTTCCATATTATAATAGCACATTTACTGACATTTCAGTTGAATGCTTAATTACCGGGAATAAAGAATAAGCAATATAGAATCACAAACCTTTTAAGATCGGTTATATATCGTAGGAAAATTTTATGAGAATAACCGATGTAATGTCCCCGGTCGACGGGCATGTCGTTCAGAGTTCAAAATGAAAAGGATGCTTAGTGAAGAGATAATCGCGCAGTAGGTTATAGCGCTCTAAAGTCGCAGTGATTTTTAAGCCATCAGATGACTGATGTAATGGTCCTAATCTCCCACTGATTTTCATTGTTTACAGGTTGATGGACAGATATGAATCTAGAGGGAGTGTTTAGGATGCAAAATGAAAGGCGTCGGGACGAAAATCAGCAGTTATTACTGACGACATCAGGGAGCCTGCGCGCGCATACTTTGAGGATCAGCCAACCATTTCCTCTCGACAGGCTGCCCAACAATTAAGCATATCCAAAACATCATTACAAAGGCTAATGAAAGCAGTAGGATTGTGTCCATACAAGATCCAAATGTGACAGACGCTAAAGGGGGGGGGATACTGTGAAGTGGAGATATTTCGCAAACCACATAATCGAGGAACTTAAAAATTGTTCCATCAGTGAATACAAGATCTGGTTCAGTGATGAGACCCATTTTCAGTTGAATGGTTTCGTGAACAAACAAAACTGGCGCCACTGAGGTACGGAAAATCCTCATCTCAGCGCCATCTCTTCACTGCATCCACAAAGGGTCATGGTGTGGTGTGCCATATCGTCGAAGCAGATAATTGGTCCGATATTTATTGATGGTGTGGTCACAGGAGTGAAGTGCCGAAAGTTGCTAGAGCTTCACTTTGGCCCTGATGCGGGCCATCTCAACAGGACACAACGGTATTGGTTCAAGCCAGATGGGGCTCGTCCCCAAAAAAGTTCTGACGTCTTCACGTGGTTTGAAACGACGTTTGGTGAGCGTTTGATTGCATTGGATGCAGAGAAATTCACGGGGCACGGGCTAGAGTGGATCCCATACAGTCCGGACCCAAATCCGTGCGACTTATTCTTATGGGGTTACATCAAGATTAGAATCTATAGGAATAGCCCTTTTTTCACTAAAGGACCGAAAATTGGCTATCAGAAGTGAGATTGATGCACTTGATTACGACACACTCCAGCGCATTTTGACAGAGTTTTGGAACCGGCTTTATAACACTATAGTAGGGGACGGTAGACATTTTAAGCATCTTGTATATTAAATGTCATTCATATCTTTATTCAATAAAATATGTTTCATGTTTTTGCATGTTGTCTTTTTTGCATAATGATCGCTTACTTTCTATCATGTTTTTCTGACCACCCTGTATTATCGTAATCAGATTCTTTTGCGGGCAATTTAGTTGAATTAATCATTTCAAATACTTTTTTATTTCATTTATTAGTCTTTATAATTTGTATTTTAACTAATTGTAACATGTATTTCTTTCAAAATTTCTTTCGAAATCTTTATTTATTGAACAGCTTTGATTTTAAATGGCATCAG
This sequence comes from Salticus scenicus, assembly GCA_963930645.1. Lineage (NCBI taxonomy): Eukaryota > Metazoa > Arthropoda > Arachnida > Araneae > Salticidae > Salticus > Salticus scenicus. The sequence continues at coordinate 224,101,037 of OZ005656.1, read as the reverse complement.
TGATATACTAAGTACAAATAAGAATCATTTAGTTGCTATTTTCACAATATTAATTCCTACTCTGTTGTTACTAAAATTTTGAAAAAAAAAAGATTTACATATATAAATATTACTTTTAAATTATATTTAAGATTTAATATAAGATTTAATGTTTTATAGATAAAAAAAAAGGAACTGTAAGTGCCAAGTCAATGTGTGTAAATTTCTGTTAAAATTTCCATTAGTAAATATTCAGCATTATAGACTATATTCAAAAGCAATAAATATATATATATATATTAAATATAGTCAAATATAGAATTCATAGATTTTAACTGAAAAGAAAATCTTACTCTAAGTATTAATTATACTTTTAAATGTAATCGATTTAAATCTATATTAATGAATATATGCAGCAGTTTAGATTAATATAAAAATTTAAAATTGTATTAAAAACATCGAATAGTACATTATATATATATATATATATATATATAAATAAGTAATGTATCGAAATGTGCCTGAAGAAATAATTTACAAGTTTAGGCAACACACACACACACATATGAACACATACAATAAAGGAATGGAAATACGTTTTTTTTTATGAAACTACACAAAACTTTAGAAAATAAAACTTTAATTTAATTGAAAAGTTATATTCATGTCCCTATGTTTTCAACAAAGATGATTTTAATGTATTTTCCGTATTCTTATACCGCTAATGAAAATATTTAACAGTATTTTAATATAACACGCATTTATATAATCACTTCTTTTTACTTTTTCTTATATCGAAAGTATTGGATCGGTAAAATTTTTGACTTACGGTTTTCGGTGGTTTCACATGTTTTGAGAGCACCAGAACACGATTTGACCATTTTTAGAAAATGTCTGTCTGTCAGTCTTTTGGTTTATATGTGTGAGACAAAAAATCTTGGCGTCTGTATCTCTGAAACTACTGCAAAGAATTGCATATATTTTTAAATGTGGATCAACCTTGACCTAAATTAGAGCGTATGAACTTTTGGTGTCAAGCGCTCAAAAGGTAGCGCTGTTCTGCAGCGATATCCACAATTTAAGGGAAGGATTATATTAATCTCAGATAAATCTCAGGAACAACTGCACAAAAATCCATATAAAGTCATATATAGATGCAACTTGATATGAATTAGTGCCTATCAACTTTTGTTATCTACAGCTAAATAGGTAGCGCTGCTATGTAGTGAATTCAAAATTTTAAAGTTTAACTATATCTCAGGAATTACTGCACAAAAACACATATAAATTCATATATAGATGCAACTTGATATAAGTTAGCGCCTGCCAATTTTGGTGTAAACTGCTCAAGCGATTTCCCCATTTTAAGGAAAGCTTGTATCAGGAACTACTGCATAAAAATGCGTATAAATTTATATATCGATGCATCCTAACATATGTTAGTGCTAAAAAAATTTGTGGAGTCAACTTCTCAACCGGTGGCGTTTCTGTGCAGCGATTGATTTTTATAGATTAAGGGAGGGTTATACATTAGGAACATGTTCGTAAAATTGAATAAAAATTTATATGTGGATGCACCTTAACATAAGTTACTGCGAGTCAACTTTTGGTACTAATTGCTCAAAAGGTGGCGCTACTATACAACGATTTTCTCAGTTTAGAGACTACTATATTTCATTTTCTATTGCGTATAAACAAACACCTTTTGCTATATGAGAAATCCAATATGATACATTACGCCAAATTAGTTTGGATGCATATCTACCAATAGGTCGCAATGCTATATTGCAGTTTTTTCCGAGAACGGGAATGCTATATTTCAACTTCTATGGTATTTTACTGTAATGTTAGTTAAACTGTGTTTATTTGGATATTTAGTGTTAGTTTTCTCTATGATGAAAATTGTCTGCATTCATCATGGTAGATAATTTTAATAAATAGATAATTTTATTAGTTTTTGTAAATTATTGAACTGAGTGAACTTATATAGGAAAATATAGTAGAAACTGTTGTGGTGGTCACACATACTAGTTTTAATAATAAAGTCAAAGTACTTATAAAAAAATAAAAAAGCATGATTATTACATTTTGTTACTGAATCAACATGTAAAATGCAACTTTTGAAAGGTTTTTACCTGTAGCATATGATTATGCGGCTTCTTATAATTATACCTATTCTTTTATGTGAGGCTGACGCGTGTTTTTACGGCCATGTATAGCTTTCTTTGTAAAACTACAAAAGCATTATCATTTCTTTTTTTATAACATGCAATTAAATCAATTATTAAATCAATGAAATCCATTAACGTATTTGTCGCATATTACAATAGACACAATATGCAGCAATCAGAATATAAAAAATATAGATATCTAATAAAATGAGAGCATATATATATATATATATATATATACTAGCCGCCTTCGGCGACCAGCTGGTTCGCGATCCCTGAAAAATCCGACTTTACGAAACTCCTTCTCGGTGGCGCCTGCGGCACCTTTTTCCCGTTTCAGGTCTAATAACAGCTTATCGATATATCGTGAAAATAGCTTATTGAAAGCGCAGTAAATTCCCGTGCGGTAGCGCCTTCGGCGCCCTCTTCCCTTTTCAGTATCTTAAACTTCCTGTTCGCTCACCATGTTATGATCTTTCAAATTTCTGACTTTAGCTAAGTCCCGCTCGGTGGCGACTGCGGCGCCGTATAACATTTTTTAAAAAGATTTGTGTCTGACTTATCTGTGGTTTTCTCCAAAACTTGCTTAATTCCGGGCTATATACCGTTAAAACTTTTTGTACGAAATGTGAGCGAAAATCTGAATTTGAAACTGTGTAAAATATAAAAGAACAAAAATTTTCTTGTTTTTCCGTAGTTTTCTCCGAAAGTTTCGTACAGAATTTGAACGACTTATATCATTTTAATAGCCTGCAATAAAAATACTTTAAAATATCTATCATGTATTACAATAATGATATCATGATTATTGTAATGATTATTGTTAATGATTATTGATTAATGATTATTGTAATGATTATTGTAATACATGATGTATATCATGTATTACAATAATGAATATCTATGATATATTTTAGACTCAAAATGGCTAATCTATCAAGGGCGATTAACGATTTCTATTGAAATCCATCTAAAATTTAAGAATTCCAAAACTGCTTGTTTACAACCGAATTCATAAGAAAAAAAAAGAAAAAAAAAAGGGGGGGGGGAATTATCAGTATTATTCTGTTAAATGTAACTCATTAACAGATGAAATTGGTGAATGGCATCATTAACAGATGGAATAAAAATGAATTTAAATAAATATAATGTCTATTTATTTTATTTTTAAAGCTATACTTTAGATTTTTTAATTGCATACTGGTGAGCCATAATGACGGGCAATTTCGAAGTTCTGCTTTTGATGGATTTTAAATTGAAAAATTTCAAAAACTGCTTATTTATTTCCAGTATACTTTGTCATGTGGCCGAAAAACGAAAAGTAACTTTTTGCCGACCTCTAGCACCTCGCACTGGAGAATCTTATTCACTCTTCTCTGTCAAGGTCAGTTGCAAGAAATTCAGAAACGTCGATTCAGAATTTCATTGAAAACTGCCGCGATACTGAAAATTAAAAAAAATATATAACTCATTCAGTTTTTGAAATTTTCTCTCAATCTTTTGGGAATTGAACTGTTGAAGCGAGATCTATATATATTAAAAAAAGAAATAATTTATCTTTAAACGCTTTTGAGTTATAAAATGTTTTGTGAAAAAATCGATGTTTCGTAAAATCTAAAAATATGGATTGCTAATCCGTATTTTGTAAAAATGTTTATATGGTTCGAAAGAGGATTAAATGACCTTTTCAAATATACCAGTTGTTAAGAAATGGAACCGTTATTCGGTCGTATAGGGCGTTTCAAAAAAGATGATTGCGAAAAAGAAAAATTTTCGACCCTTTTTAAACTTTTTTTTTAAATATAAAAAATCCGTATTTTTCAAAATAAATTGTACCGTAAGAATCGGCAAAAAATGCTCTTTCTCGTGGTATAGGTGTATTTTTGATATTTCCAACAGATCGGCAGCGATCACTTTAGAAAAACCCGCGAAATTTTTCTCTCTCTGCTTCCTGTTTTGAGGAACATGCTGAAAGGGCTGAAATTACGATCCGCTGGCTTTTTAATTGGACATTGGTCGACGTTTTAATTAATATCTCCGGAACTAATTAAAATTTTTAAATTCTTTTTTCACTATGCACTCGGGCAGGCTTCTGAGCACCCGTTAGTCAAATTTTGTAGTTCTGCGTTCAGTAGGGACTGAACGTATAGATGCTCAGACAGACAGAGAGACAGACAGACAGACAGACATCTTCTTTTATTATTATAGATTGTGAATGCATAGGTTTCTCCATCTTTCAACTGCATAATTTGTTAGCTAAATGTATTGAATTACTTATAAGAAAACTCCAAGCAAATATCATGAAATTTCAGCTATTCTAAAGAAAGTATATGTGATTTTAACATTTTTTTTTAAAATTCAAACAATTGTGTTCGTTGATTGTTAAAAAAAAAAAAAATAAAAAAAACTGATAATATAAATGTTTATGGTCATTCTAACAGTGATAACCTGTTGAGTTTCCACAATATTTGCTTCAGGATTTCATATACGTTGTTTTACCCATTACTTAAGGGGAACACCTAGTGTGACAGCCTAAAAAAAAGGCGATTTTGGGGAATTAAAAAAAAAAAAAAAAAAAAAAAAAAAAACTACTGTATCAATTGTTTTGAAATTTTAAGTGTATATTTATACATATTTTAAGAATACACAGTAAATTTTTTGAAGAAAAAAATTAAATATTTTTCGAGATACACGCGATCTCCGACGGCGCTAAAAAAAAAAAGGTCCTCCACTGCTGCAGTGATTCCGGCCTTCTCTGTGGATGAAACCTAAAAAAAAAAATTCTCGTTAAACTAGAAGATATTGTCCGTACAATGACCTACGGTCGAAAAAAAAATCAAACATTGACAAAATGGCGGCGTTTTTTAAAAAAAAGTTGAATTTTACCCAAAATTTTAGTCGTTTTTGGCCTGCCAAAATTCGATTTTTGATCAGATCAAAAAACTGGTAGGTCATTGTATGGAGAACTATATACAGAACATGCAGAAAAAATTTGATAGTGATCGGATCATTTTTCTTCGTGTTATCACTGCAGCAAATTCGAAAAATGCTGTTTCGAGAAAAACGCGTTTAAAGATAAAATGATCGTTTTCACTGTTATACATGGATTAAAATCATACTTACAGCTAATCTGCTATTCCAGGCCCATATAATTCACCTTCCTCTTCTTCAAAAAGTTCTTGTTGAGCTGAAGAAGCTCTTCTTCGAGATGATCGACCCTCTATTGAAGAAGCCTGTTGGCGATGATTAGCGATTCGTAGTCTTGTCTCGTCCTTAAGAGCCGCATAATCGGACGTACTGGTATTCGCAGTCATTAGATTGCTCAAATGTATGTCAGTTTCCGGTAAACTTGCGTTTCTTTTTTATATTGATCGATGTCTGGGAACATCGTGATTTCCTTTTTTATTTAAATACGGAGATTGTTCACTCATTTTCAGTAAAATAAAACGTGCTAACTTATGAAGTGCTAGATAAAACGGTCACAATAAAAGTAAATGTATCTGGCTACGAAAGTACGTGACGTGGCAGTGAATGAGAAACTGGAATCGTATTATAATGGTTGCAACCATTAGGAAGAGATGGTAGACTCCGAACAATACCTCAGGTACGTCCCGTATGCTAATACAACTATTAACTGCCGAGCAGTTACTCTTCAAATGGCTGTAACTCAAAAACTATTTGAGATATCGATTTAAAATTTTAGTATGTTATTTTTAAAGGTATAAATTATCGAAATATGAAAAAAAAAATCGATTTTTTAAAAATTTCACACTAGGTGTGTCCCTTAACTAAATATGCAGATGGAAGCTTACACATGTGAAGTTAAAAATCATTTAGTAAAAATAACATTTCACTAAAAATTAATATTCTACTTTCAGTATGTTGTGTCTAATAAATTATGTTAATTTTATAAAAATGATATGTTATTTAGTTTATACAATATCCCTGATTATCATAATCAAAATAGTGTGTTTAATATTTTAAAGAATTTTTATACCTCCATGATAATATAAGTCAATCTTATATAAATTAATACTATAACTAGAAGATCACAATTCAAAGTGTGTATAAGAGTGGTTTCCATCAGCAGAATTATTTCTGGTGTTGAGCAGCGATTAGTAAACTTTCTTTCTAACATATTCACAATAAATGTTCTTTTTTGTTTTTTTTCTGAGAACATGCTGGACATTTTATTAGAACGATTACATCATCGAAAAAGAAACTGTCGACTAGGTAAAAACGACGTCGCATAGCTTTCTCTACCATAAGTATCGCGTCATTCGTTATTTCTGCAGCGTAAATACCTTATTGGTCTGAGGATTCCATCCTTATACAATTGAGCCGTAAGTGCACAATTCCCGATAATGTACAAGTCAGTATGGCCATTGATAGAAATTCCATCACTTCTCTACCACCTAATCAGACACTTCCATGCACAGACGGAAGTATATTCCGAGTACGTGGTTCTAACCAGATGAGTATTTAAAGTTGCCAACTAAAGCGAAACTCATCCGTGAAAAACACATTCCTCCACTCATCATGTGCCAACCTTAATTGCTTCTGTTCTCATCTTTTGCAGCAGAACGTTGCTGCACAGTGATTGAAACACAAACAGTAGGTTTGCGAGCAATAAAACCAACATACTGTAGTCGGTTTCAAACAAATTGAATTGAAATTCTTATAACTACCATAAGCCATCTGAATGTGTTTTCGCTAAGCGATAGACTTTATAGTGAGGTTTCTTCTGGCCTTTAGCGTTTAATATGAATCCTCAACATGTAATGTTTCAGGCGAATGACATTCTTTCGATCTGTAAAAAACATTTCAGTTTCAAAAACCGATTTTCATACCTGAAAATGACATTTTGTTAAACTTCTAACATTTCCACTACAGTGGACAGCCCTTGACTTGCCTGAAATATCCGGCAGTTCTCCAGATTACTGAATAACCCGAGAGTCGTCGCGTCATTTTTTGTATCGCTAGTGGTCGCGTCTCGGTCTATTCTCCGCCTTCCGTAGTGTTGTAGGAAAGCCAAAAAAAAGCCAGTAGAGAAATTGCATCCATTTCACGCGAGGGTTTTCCCGCAAAAAATTCACCTGTTGGAAAAACCGGAAGACAGGGTAAAAGTGAATCAACGTTACTGGTCACGTCACGGTCAAATAGACCGATTTTAGAAGTAAAATGTTATTAACTGCTCCAAAATTAATAGGAATGACTTGAGGACATACTATGTTAGAGGACAACCACCCAAAGTCAGTTACACTGAGTTTTCCTACTTTATCTTTAAAGGGTGATCCTTAGGATGAATTAATAAGTGATGGGCGGGGAAAAGACCAATATACGACTACTAACGAGCTAGGCAAAGTCATGTTGCTGAAACATTGTAGTCACTTTTTTTAAAGCATTCAGCGAGTGTCAATTGTGTTATTTTCCTCCTAGACAAGGAAGGCTACATGAAATTTTCACTCCTTAATTACAGCGTTTTCTACGTCACGAAAAATATACAAAATTAGTACATGCTCAACTTTGTAAATATTATATTTTTTCTTTTTAACCTCTTTTCTTTCATGTATGATTTTGTGTTGCCGAGAAAGATTACATGGTAGTTTTCTACCAAACTCTTAACATTCCTTAATTAAATGGAGCAACAAATTTTTAAAATAAATGTATTTTAGCATCTACAAAATTATCCTTGATTAAACTTAGAAGATAATTAAACATAGCAATTGTATTAATATAGTTGTATTATACGTATATTAGTATAATTATATTATAATTAAACATTATGATTAAATTTATAATTTGGTAACGCATGAAACATTTTGTTACACAATATACTTTAGTCACTTTTCAAAAATATTGTGTTAACTAAAATATTTAAATAAATGTTTTGTAACTTTTACACAATCTTCATTAGCAATACCATTATCTTAAATAATTTATGTAATGAGCGATTACAATGCATACCTTCGGGAGAAACCATTTTCCTAATGCCTCCCAAAATGTATATTAAGCTTAAACGAAACTAATGAGAACTTAATTTTATGTCTCAAATTCACTTAGAATCTATTGACTTTATCAGCATTGAAATTCCTTTCTTTCTTTTTCTTTTTCTTTTCTTTTCTTATTTTTTTTTCAAAAATTTTTTCATTAATTTAAATAAAGAAGATGGTGAAATGTAGTTGCATAGCATAAAGTAATTTGTTTATCAAAAGTATTTATTTAATTTAATTTAATTTAATTTAATTTTTAGCTTTCCAAAAAATAAATAAATAAATAAATAAAAATAAAAACAGGTGAATTTTAGTGTTTTAGATATACATTATAATTTACAGAAAAATATTTTCAATAATTGCAATATAAAAGATGATATTTTCATTTTCAAATTCTATTTTTTTTTTTTTTTTTTTTTTTTTTTTTTTAAGTATTCGCTAATTTTAACGGATATCATTTTCTGGATTTCTGCATCTAATACTTTAGTATTTTTAAAAAAATGGATATTATTATTATTGACAAAAGCCTTTAATTTTTTCTAATTTTAGAGACTTTTTCAAATTATATTCAATACAAACTTAACACCTCAATTTTATGGGAAATTCAATTCATTTCAAATCGCAACTCTTCTTAACTTAAAACTATGTAAAATATTGAATACCCTTACAAATACTTCGTTAAATGTGCTGTATAAGATATTGTTTGACAAGTTCCGTACATTAAAATTATTCATAAAAATAAAAAAAAAAAATCTGCAAGCTGACAACAAATAAATAAATAAAATAAAATAAGACAAAATAAATAAATATATAAACGTCACCACACAGAAAGAATAACTTTCATGGAAGCACTATTTTCATTCAAGCAGTTAAAAATATTGTAGATTTACAGATTGCATTATTTTTTTACATATATTTTTGCCTAGAGATAAGGTAAAAAGGAAGAAAGAAGAAAGCATAAAATAAATGTTTCCGAAACAAAATTTAATTTTAGACTTGATGCCTATTTTTTTTCATCTATTTACAAGCAGGCTTTGCCGCTTCGCTGATCTCTATATTTTAATAAATTAAAAATAAATCACAAATTTTTAATATTGCTTTATATATGTAAACATTGAAATCACTTAAAAGCTTTCTTTGGATCCCTGTTGAATTCGGCGTAGTCTTCTTAACCCAAAACAAATTCACGTATGTGTCAAAAATTGCCTGCGACACTGCCTTACAATTGCCTCTCACTTTGAATGATTATCGGATGACAGTTCTGAAACGGGCAATATCGAAAAATTGAAGTAATTATTTTATATTTGAATCTCAGTTACATACAAGGAACACTATACCTACTACACGTAATATTTACTTTCATATAATTTTTTTATAGTTTATATTTTATTAAGATCTATTATATTATAAGACAACATTTTTTTTCTTACATATATTTCAATTCAGTTTTTTTATAATTAGTTAATAGTTATTGGTATATAAATTAATAAATAAATATGTAGACCTGATCATAATACTGTTTTATTACAGCTCTAATTTGAAACTTCGGAATTTTTGTCGCCATGCTAGAATTTTCTATGCAATGATAATAGTAAGACAAAAATAGATGATTTATGCGAATTTTGTCTCTTTGTCTTTCTTTCTTTCTTTCTTTTTTTTTTTTTTTTTTTTTTTTTTTTACTTTTCCTTTACAATTTATTTATATTTTTTCTATAAAATAAATATAGTGAGACAAAAATAGATGTTGTATACGATTATTATATGTTGTATACATTAAGAGGTCAATAAAAACCTCCATGCATTTCTGTAGCTCAGGGATCAGCCATTTTCCTAAAAAGTACCGGACACACACACGCACACATCTTAATTTATTAGTTATATTGATTTTTCTTAATTTATCGGAAGTTTATATATATATATATATATTAAAAACCTTTTCAAACATTGAATAGAAACATTGAAAATGATAAAACAGAAAAATTCAAAAACAGATTGCGACTATATATATATATATATATATATATATCTTAATTTGATACAAAGCAAAAGTTATTTTTTAGTGGGTGTGTGTACAAAAATTAGTCGTTTCGTCTTAATAACTATTAAAAGAATAAGGTATATAAAAATAATTCATATGAACTTATTACATTAAAAAAAAAAAAAAAAAAAAAAAAAAAAAAAAAAGATTTTTGAAAGAAAAATTGTATAATATGCTCAGTACAAAGTATAAATTTAAGTTAAATCTTTAATAAAAAATGACACACACACACACACACAAAAAAAAAAAAAAAAAAAAAAAAAAAAATGAAAATTTATAATTTTGTTTCTTGATCAAGTTTCATGTACAAAAGCTAAATTTATTTTATGAATAATGGATTAGGAAAAAAGAAATACTGAAGATAATTACCTTAAAAATAAAAAGTATAAAAACAATGTTAATATTAAACAAAAAAAAAAAAAAAAAGGAATTCTTTCGAAAACAAATTCGATATAAGTAGTATTTTCCTCTTCAGCAAGTAGAAATATTTCCATTCAAAGACTTTTATTAATATTAAATAAATATATATATATGTATATATATATTTATATATGTCAAGCATACTTTAGAATGTATTTAAATAATTATTTATATATATATATATCTATATATATACAGGGTGCGATAGGTATTCTATAACAAAGTATCAACAGTCCAAAAGGAAGCAAACACAATAGATAAGTCATTTAATGAACATTGAAAGTTGTTTACATAAGAAATCGGACATAATGCACGACATCATTTGGTAAATCCAACATAAGATATAGTAACAGCCTCAAAAAGACTAAGAATATTTGTCATAGCATGCACAATAGCTGTCTCCAGAACTCCAACGGTGTTGTGAGGATGCTTATTGTAAGCTCTTTCAACAACGCCCCAGACAAAATAGTCCAAAGGATTAAACCTACAAGGCTTTTTTTTTTTTTTTTTTAGTGCGCGACAAAAATATATTGGTTGTAATTAGTGATCAGAAGATAGGGAAAACTTATAAAAATAAAAATAAAACCATATTTTACGGGAAAATAAACTTCTTAACTCAACATACCGTATGTGGAACATACATAAAAATATGATTTACTAATACGTTTACTATTGTGATATTAAAAAAAAAAAAAAAAAAATACTTAACTGTACAAAATATACACTTCGTTATAACATACAGTATTTTTTTCGTGTCAAAACAAGTCAATAACTATTCTTTTATTCAAACAATTAACGTATCACTTTCCTTCAAATTTCACACTGAGTGAACTAAAACAAAAACACGAACGACATCTTTAGGTAAAGATTCGTAAAGATTAGGTAAAGACTAGTGACATTGCTAAATGTCACTAGCTTCTATCAAAATGTCAAGATATGTCGCTACTAATAGTTTTATAGCTATAAGAATGATTAAAATCGGTGTTCCACATATGGAACTGGGTGCCTTGTAGGGGTAACATCAGGCGAGCTGTGAGGGTGGGGGGGGTCATGTTTGAAGTGATGCGTTCGTGAAAATTGTTTCCCATCCATTCTTCGGTTGTTTGGGTGGTATGTGCTGGCGCATGAAAAACATATGGCCTGACACGCGCTTCAGCAGTGCGCTCCAGGACTTCAGAACCATGTTCAACACATCGGAATAAGCAACTGCGTTAACTCTGGCACCTTGACGAATGAAAGGTGGATGTATCACGTCATCTTTGTTTCTCACGACACCTATGACCATATCAGAGGAAAGGAACTTGGTGGGCATGACAGTGGGAACATTTTCTTGTGTTTTACACAGCCAACAATAATTTCTCAGGTTTGTTTTCTGGTCCTGGACAAAATTTTTCTCGTCAATAATAATAATAATAATAATAATAATAATAATGATAATAATAATAACACAGCATTCCTGGTTTTTCTGAATATTTTAACTTGTTTAAGAAGCGATTCGCTCTGATTACTTTATTATCCTTGGTTTTCTCAGACATGAACTGTCCCTCCCGCATTACGTACAACTTGTGACGGAGGTTATCATAAACCACACATAGAAATCCAGCCTTGCTAACCTGAAGACATTTATAGAGCGCCCTCGTGAACATAACGTGATACTCTTCGATGGCAGCTTAATCAGAACATGAATTCAGGTGTCTCGGTAATGCCCGAGTCCTGACAATGTCGTGTCCTGTGCAAAACATTTGTCACATCAGCGCAGTCAACCACCAGTTCTGTACGTACTTTGAAAACGAATGATCGGAAAGTTTCAGGAATGCAGTGATTTCAGATATGGAGTGTCCTGCAGTCAAGGAGACGATGCCAAAGCGCATTTCATTTCTTGTGTTAGTGTAATTTCTAATATGTTTACCTGTAACAGAAAAGAATGTTTAAAGATGGTACACTTGACATTGTACTACTTATAGTGCGAGTTCTCAAATGCCTGACGCACCCTGTATGTATTTCTGTGTGAATCATTTAACGATATTTATCACTATTTGTCTATTCTAAATATAATAAATATTCTTCTAGTTATATATATTAAAAAATAAATAAAAGATAAAAATAAAGGAAAAAATAAAACAGGGTAATTTAGAATAAGAGACTAACTGTTGAACACATTCTATTTCCTTACACATTGGAGCTAGAGCGCTCACATCTTAGTAGTGAAGGATGTGTGTATAGGTGTTCCATCTACCATAATTTAAGTCTGCTAGAAAGTTACATAAAGAAAAAGTATCTTAATGTGTTCTTAAATGTGTGTAAATATTTTCGTGATAGTTTTTTTTTTTTTTTTTTTTTTTTTTTTTGTGTGTGTGTGTGTGTGTGTGTGTGTGTGTGTGTGTCGATCGAATTGTGGCGCTGCTTATGGCAGGTTTCAAAAGAATGGCTAACTGTGGTTCTATGCATGTATCAAAAGTTTTTGTCTTAGATGTTAGAGAGACTGCGGTATAGAACTTATCTTTGATGTCCCTCTAGGGCTAGTTGCCATAGTTAGGTGTACGGTCATTAAGCACAGTTATGAAATAGCCAAGGCAGAGCTTGTTCTTAATTAATGGTTACTTAAAGGCTGAAGAAACTATTATCCACGAAGAAAAAATACCATCTTCGGCTTTCTTTCAATATAATGGTGAGTATTTTATTTTGGCAGTTACTACTAATCCTAGAGAACGTCAAAAAGTTGACAATAGCTCATATCAAACGATACCAATAATGAATCTCCATATTATTAAGGGCCTTCTGATCACCCTAAATGAAAACTTAACTTTGTTGAAATACCAAGCACACATTACTTTATGAAGGTTGACAAATCTCATAGCAGTGACATTTTCGTGTCCAAAATCGTCAAAAAGGGAAAAATGGAGACGATCTCACGAGAATACATTGTGCGACAATTTTGTACGACTAAAATAAAATTGTGCCAAAATCGAACACGTGTCCAAGTAAACAAACTCAAAACACCTATATTCGTTTTTGATTTGAAGCCCTGATATAACTGTATTTTTTAATAAATATAGGTAGTTACAATAAAAAGCAGTATTAGAATTTCGTTATGAGTTCATTATTTGTTCGTACATTTAAGTAGATAGTTTTGGCCAAAAGTTTTTTAAGTTAAATGTTTTGAATTTTTTTTTTCCCTTAACATTTGCTGGCCTCTGTCCATACACCCCTGTCAATATCATATTTTTTTAACTCATCCTTAAGTCTGTACCAACTAACCCTAGACGCAGGATTATCTGAAACTGCTGCAAACTTTATAAAAAAAAAAAGCCTATTTCAAAATGTACCAGACAAAAAATGCTTGAACATATATTCACATTACTATTTCATAATAATCATTTCAAGTATAAGATAAAATCGTTTTTTATCGTATCTGATACATATATAAATAGATTTACATTTCCATTTATATTTATTTATTTATTTATAAAATTACATCTCATATAGAGACATGATATCCCACGTGTAACTGTAGAAAACCACAATTTATAAAAGAATTCACTGTAAAACACGCATAATATATCTTTAATTAAAAACATTAAAAAACACATAGTGTCAAGTTAAAAATGGCTATGTCCTGATGATGCACTGATGTTCAAGGCGAAAGGCCTTGACATTATGTGTTTTTTAATGTTTTTAATTAAATATATTTTATACGTCTTTTACAGTGAATTCTTTTATAAATTGTGGTTTTATAAATATTTATTTATATATTTATTTATTTATTATGCTTAATTAAAAATCTATGGTAGCTCTAAATTTTACATCTTTAACCTTAGGAAAAATTACTTCCAGTACCATATGTTTATGCACGTAGTTATGTAAAAATTTTCAATAAAATTTAAGATAATGAATTTCGCATGCAGTATTTAAAACTCTGAGCACATAATAAACTTTTAGAACTGGCGTTTAAAAGTAATGTGTACAAAACTTTTAATAAGTACTATAAAAGACAAGAATCGCAACAATTGTTTCAGTCGAAATAAAACACGAACGTTTGTCAGGCAAACAAAGTAGGCACAAGTGTTGCAAATAAAGCTTGTGTTTATACAAAGTTTTGTAATATTTATTATTTTAGACATCTATTGTGAGAAAAACAGTTTTATAAGTAACAAAAGACTGCCCAGAATCGCGTATTGAAATGATTTCAAATATGTATTACGAATATGATAACATTTTTTTATTTATAGAAAAATATTTATTAGATTCATATTAAAAATAAAAAGTGGAAAATTTAAATGATTTTTTATTTTTAGTTTCATGTAGAATTTCTTTTTTTCTTTTTTTTTCTTCGTAGAGAATCATTTTGCACTTGGTTATCGTTTTTAACAATTTAAGGAATATACAGGGTGATCCAAAAGTCAGGACCAACTTTAAAATTGAATAATTCGAAAACGAATCAAGATACAAAGGTACGGTTTGCACCAATCGGATGGAAAAAAAGCTGGGTTTTGTGTGGCAAAGAAATAAAAAATAGTTCTGTTGACGACCAACAGATGGCGCTGTCGTATTTCTGATGTAGGATTATGCAAAGCAAAAAACGATATAAAAAGTAAAAACTATAGCAGGTAATGGTATTAGAAGCTTATATGCATCGAAATATCGCATTCTCAGTCGCTACTTTAATCACGCATGGCCTCCAAGATCTCCCGATCTGACACCCTATGACTTTTGTCTGTGGAGATTCTTGGAAGTCAAAAGTGTACCGCGACCAACCGGCATCACTAGCAGCACTGAAAGATGCCATCCGCCAAAATATGTCTGCCATAACGCAAGAAATGCTACTAAATGCTGTGAACGATGTGGTGAATCACCTCACAGCTGTACTTCTGAATGATGTACATTGAACAGTTAATGTAGTAGTACTAATTAACTGTAATTAAGCTGACTTGTAAGCTATCAGCATTGTTTTTCATTTGTAAATCATCTTTTGGTGAAATAAAACACTATAGCGCCATCTGTTGGTCGCCAACAGAACTAATTTCTTTCCTTTGCCACACAAAACCCGGTTTATTTTTCATCCGTTTGGTACAAACCGTATCTTTGTATCTTGATTCGTTTTCGAATTATTCAATTTTAAAGTTGGTCCTGACTTTTGGATCACCCGGTATTTAAAAAATAAAATAACATAAAAATATTTTCTTCTAGTAAAATGCAAAATTTTAAACAATGTATTAAATTCCCAGAATACAATATTAGAAAACTAACATGCTATGAATACATTTAATTGAAATTACAGAAACAGCTCGTAAATATTATTAATTTTACATTACTGCGCTCAAACAATTTATCACTCTTGTTTCTTGCGAAACTATAATTAACTCTTAGTGACATTTTAGTATGTAATTAAGTCACATTTGAAATGGAGATAAACTTTTTTAAATTGTTTTTTTTTTATAAAGGTAACATAAATGATATTAGAGAAAAATACGTAATTAAAATACCATAATGACCAAACTATAAATGACACAGAATATTTTCACTATCTATCTAATTACAAACTGAATATATATATATATATATATAGGCATACTCTATTTCATTTTACTTATATATGTATATTATTTATACTTCTATGCTAAACTTAGTAAAATATTCTAAAATGCTTCCAGTCTTAGCATTTGAATTTTTGAAATTCTGGATTATGATATGAAACTGAAAATATTATTAATATTTCACACTTAGTTATTTTTTTTAAAATAAAAAATAAAAGGTTTAATTAAAATGTTTTCGCCTAAGTGAGGTCACATGTCTTCAAATATGAATTACTATTTTCGACTTATATTAAGGAAAATACTAATTTTGGAGACATTTTCGACAGCTAGCTTACAAAGAATGTTTGTCACGTCTGCGTGTTACACGAACATTATATGTGCTGCCACACTGGAACGATTTTACAGAAATAACTTATATTTTACGGAAATGCCTTATTAATTGGTGATTTATTAGGTGTTTGTGTATACGGCACGTTTGTAAATATTTCTGTTTTTTACATATGAATGCTTCATTCACGCCATGTGCGCAATGAAATTCTATAAATTTTATCATGTGTTGTATGTAACAAAAATAAACTTTGTTAATTTAGTATTGCAAAAATCAATGGTTTTGTCTGCTAAGATGTTCTTTACATATACAAAGTAATACCCTATTTTTATCATTTTTTGGTTATTTTAAGGCTATAAATTTGATTTTTAGAAAGGGGGGGGGATGGTGTTTTAACCGTTAAATATCTTCTGAGGGGCTACAGAGTTGAAAAATTATAAAACAAGGACATTTGCGACAAGGATTTTTTTTTCGGGGGGGGGGGGGGGAGGGGATTACTGAAATTATGCATTAAGTATCTTATATTTTTTTAATCTGTTATTAAAGTTTTTTTTTTTTTTTAGGTGTTAAATTAATAATTTTTCATTCTTCAAATCAAATTCATGGCCATAAAATTATCGAACAGGGAAAGAAATTGAGAGAGGGTGTGGTGTATCTAGAAAACGGTGAGTTACGAGGCAAAATTGGAGTCATATTCGGATTCAGGAGGTCATTTTACATAAGAATCAGCAGGATTAATATCAGATCACTTTTTATTTATTTATTTATTTATTTATTTTTAGATCAGTGCTTATTTATTTATTTATTTATTTATTTATTTTTTTAGCAACAATAACCATTTAAAGCCGTCTTGGTGTAGATTCCAGGAAAAACTTGAGAGTGTCGGAAGTTTTTTCACTCCATATTTTTATAAATTTTTCCTTCATTTTTTTAACTGTCTTTTTTCTTGCTTTTTCAACTTTATTTTTTATCATTCCGCACAAACTCTTTATGGGACTGAAATCAAACGATCAAGTAGGCCACCATAAAGTATTCATTCCATTATCACTTAACATTGTATGATTTTTCTTGACATGTGAGGCCTTGACTTGTTTGTTGCAACCAAACGCCGTCAGGGCAATGTGTTTAGATAGTGAAAATATTTCCATTAATGATACCAATATATGGGGATGAATTTACAGTCTCTTTCAATAATAATTAAACACGATGTACTTATTGCTCTCCAGACAATTAAATTGGGAGAATATTTGATTACAGATTTAGTACCTCTATATTTGCATGACATCCCTAATTTGTTGCTATAATATTGAAAAGTGCTTTCATCAGAAATCCATACATTTTCCCAGTGCCTGATTAAGTTTTTATGAGCCCATTTAATTCGATCACTATTTAGTTTAGTTGTTAAAAGAGGCACTGAACCAGGCACTCGTTTCAACCAACCTGCTTTTCTCAGATATCGTAAAGCAGTCCATTTAGACACAATATGTGTGTCCTTCTCATGTTCAACTTTTGTTAGTTTTTCTGAATTCCAATAAATACTTTTTCGTGTTAAACATTATATCCTACGCTTATCATTTGTTGATAAAATGGGAGGTCTTACAGATCGTGCTCTTCTTTGAAGCCCATCGTTGTTTTTTAAACGTTCTTTCATGCGCAAAATTTCAGCTCAAAATTTTTTCTGTCAGTTTCATCAGTCTTTAAGCATCTTAAGTATTAACGCTTATTAAAGTTTTAACTTCTCCTCTGTCTGTTACTTGCCATGACATACATCTTCACTAAAATAATGAAATGATTACTATTATTATTATTTTCTTTTTTTTTTTTTTTATAATAAAAATGTTCATTTCTATAGAAGAAATATTTTATGTGATTTATTTCCAATACATTTTTTTTTAATTAAAAATTGAATGGTGAACTTCTGTTCACGAAAATGCAAATCCCCGAAAATAAAAAACATTAAAAGTCTGAAATATTTGCTCTGTACTATATATATATATATATATATATATAATTTAAATTAGACTATATAATAAACCGGATGTAAAATGATTATTATTTTTTATTAAAATCTTATTCTTGAAATAAATAATTAATATTATTTAATCCAAATTAACTTAAATATTTACATATAATTTATATCCTGAAAGTATTAAAGCCAGTATTCTTTATAAAATAAATGAATGAATAACTACTATTCACATGCTATAACGAGTGTGAAGTAACACATCCGATTTGCAACATATCATACTGTTAATAATAAATCAATTACATTTAATTTCAGTTCTAATTACATCCCTCTTTAGTACCTTTTACCCCAGAGAAATACTAATGTGTCCCGAAATGAAAGTTAAAATATATACAACTAATTACATATTCTACTTAATGTGTTTTTAGGAAAATTGGTTACGTGCGTAGTTCTTACACTGCATAAAACTCAAGAAAAAATGGAATACTTTAAAAATATTTTCCCGGTGTGGGTTGCTGTGAGGAATTTTACAACTAATAACGTTGCATGTGCCTTACTACGTTCTTGAAATTTTACCTGTTTTTTATTCTATTGCCTAATTATCTTCAATAAGAATTTTTTGTTGAATATTTTAATGCTAAAGCATGTGTAAACAATACGTAAAAAACTATTGTTTAAAGATAGTGGCGGCAATGTAATAAAATCAACGTAAAAATTTTAGGAACGCTTCGAAGTAGCATGGACTAGGGAGCTTACAAGGAGGCGAGTACAGTGAGTCAGCTTTAAAAGTGTTTTTAATGTATTTAAAGCACTGTGCTGAAAACTATAGCTGGTGTAAAAGTTTATTACAAAATAACAACGATAACTGTCAATTTCTGTTGTTGATATTTAACTCAGAATTGTTCGAGTTTTTCTACCAAAACCCAGTTTGGTAGAACCGTATGCTATATGAGCATGCGTCATAAAATAATTTCATCATCAGTCATCTCTCTCCATAGAGGATCACTAGCATGAACTAAAGACAGTTATACGCCATTTTTATATGAAAGAAATATCATGCAAGATGTTATACATTTAAAGAAATAAAATATCCTTAAAGTAAGATATTTATTTAATATATTTTGAAATGTAAAAGAACAGTAATTATTATTTTTTATTATTTTGTACATAGACTTGAAAGAAGATGAAAGCAAATGAATCTATTACAAGCAAGTCTCTTTTCATGTTCTTAAGTTATCTAATGGATAGCTTTTGTCGTTAATTAAGCCATTTAAGAAATTCTTTATTTCGGTTTTGGTAATTAAGAATTAATGCTTTTTTATTGCTCAGTACAAGAAAATTGCTTTAAAGAGAGGTTCAAATAATTTTCTTTTTTTGAATATCTATTAAAACGAAACTGCTTCATTTAGAAAGCTTCATCCGGTAAAAAAAAAAATGGTTTTGAATGGGAAATTATAAGGAAGAAATAGATAAGTTATACATGTATTTGATATTAGGAGAAAAAATAAAAATACAGAATTTTTTATTAAATGCACTTTTTATTTATTTATTTATTTATTTTTTCATTAAGAATAAAATTATCTAAATTTTGTTTATTAAAACGAAATCTAGATTTGAAAGCTACTGCTTAAAAAGGGAATTTAGTAAGATTTTGAAAAATATTGAGAAAGTACAAATTATAGGAAAAATATGAAGAAAAAAAAAAAAAAAAAAATATATATATATATATATATATATATATATATATATATATATATATATATATATATATATATTTACTGTGGGAGTATTTGTTTTCGAATACTTGACCAACTATAAAACGACAAATAATATGATACAGCATTTTTTTTCCCCACTAAATATATTCTTGAATAAGTTAAGTTTCAGGTAGATTTAACCCTTTTTTTAATATTTATATAATTAATTATTTACTCGTTTATATTTATTTTCTCTTACCCATAGGGTCGAGAAAGTATAGTTTTAGAGTCAAGTTTTCGAACGTGCGCTTTTGTTATACTTGCATGTTCTGAGGTCCCCTGAACACGAAAATCATGTTTTTCGCGAATGGTCTGTGTGACTGTTATCAGCGTAGCTCAAGAACAAATAGTAGCAGAAATTCCAAACTCGGAATTCTAAATGTGTATCATATAGGGATGCTACAGTAAGCTTTTCGATGAGATGAAGCAAATGGTTCGTGTACAGGGATACTCAAAAGTATTCAAATACATTATGTCTATGGGGGAAATTGCAGGTAAGTAAAGTTTAACATCTATAGACGGCACTAAACTAAATGAAACTAATATATATTTTTTGTAATAGAGATAGCCAACTGAGGAAAAAAAAAATATGTAGGAGCCTTGCCTCGCCCCCTGGGAGGGAAGTTCCCCCTCGATGGGAGTAAATTTTCATGATGGGTATCTTTCAAAAGAGCTCGCCAATACCTTTAAAATAAATGGTTGAACCATTGATCTGTGATAACTTAAAATAAAGTTGTCGATTTATTTTCATTTTTAACAACAACAACAATAATAATAACAATAATAATAATGTAATATTGAGAATAAATTCAACTTTTTTTGGATATTTAGTATTATACTGTTCTCTAATGTGGAAATCATCTGCATTATCATCTGAGATAGTTTGTTTAAATAATAATTTTAATAAATTATTTTTTTTAAAAATAGAAATATTTTTTAATAACCGATATAAATTCTATATAAATGTAGGTGCATTAATGAAACGGTGGATTGAGGGGGCGGTAGACACCCTCACGCAGAACTGATTATCATATAAAACTCTTCCGAAGCCTAAATTGAATTGTTTAACATAGGTTTACATAACAGTACTCGTTATCTTACCTCTTAATCTCCAACCTGTATTCATAGTATTAAATTTCATGGTAAGAGAAAGTCGTGTGAATGACACACCAGATAATTTAACTTAATAATTCAGTCATATAAACTACTTCTGTAAGTATATGGTCAATAAAAGTTTTGTTAATCAAAAAATTTAGTTCTTTCTATGATTTATTTTTAGTTTTACTGAATGAATTAACATTTAAAACCTGCTTTCTAACATTGTAAATTGTTTTTTAACCCTTTCATTTCCCGTGATGCAAATTGGAATCATAACATTTTAACTTGTCTTTCTTACCATTAAAATTTCCCGTGATTCAAAATGAACAATAATCTAATCCATATACATTTTCCTACAAAAAAATACATATGTATTAGATGGTTTCACTACGCTGTTGATGACTGAAAGGATGTTTTATTCTATTCTGATAATACAGGGTGGTCAGAAAAACATGATAGAAAGTATTTTAAGTTTCTGATTTCAAATGTATTGATGCAAATATAATTCTTCCATATTATAATAGCACATTTACTGACATTTCAGTTGAATGCTTAATTACCGGGAATAAAGAATAAGCAATATAGAATCACAAACCTTTTAAGATCGGTTATATATCGTAGGAAAATTTTATGAGAATAACCGATGTAATGTCCCCGGTCGACGGGCATGTCGTTCAGAGTTCAAAATGAAAAGGATGCTTAGTGAAGAGATAATCGCGCAGTAGGTTATAGCGCTCTAAAGTCGCAGTGATTTTTAAGCCATCAGATGACTGATGTAATGGTCCTAATCTCCCACTGATTTTCATTGTTTACAGGTTGATGGACAGATATGAATCTACAGGGAGTGTTTAGGATGCAAAATGAAAGGCGTCGGGACGAAAATCAGCAGTTATTACTGACGACATCAGGGAGCCTGCGCGCGCATACTTTGAGGATCAGCCAACCATTTCCTCTCGACAGGCTGCCCAACAATTAAGCATATCCAAAACATCATTACAAAGGCTAATGAAAGCAGTAGGATTGTGTCCATACAAGATCCAAATGTGACAGACGCTAAAGGGGGGGGGATACTGTGAAGTGGAGATATTTCGCAAACCACATAATCGAGGAACTTAAAAATGGTTCCATCAGTGAATACAAGATCTGGTTCAGTGATGAGACCCATTTTCAGTTGAATGGTTTCGTGAACAAACAAAACTGGCGCCACTGAGGTACGGAAAATCCTCATCTCAGCGCCATCTCTTCACTGCATCCACAAAGGGTCATGGTGTGGTGTGCCATATCGTCGAAGCAGATAATTGGTCCGATATTTATTGATGGTGTGGTCACAGGAGTGAAGTGCCGAAAGTTGCTAGAGCTTCACTTTGGCACTGATGCGGGCCATCTCAACAGGACACAACGGTATTGGTTCAAGCCAGATGGGGCTCGTCCCCAAAAAAGTTCTGACGTCTTCACGTGGTTTGAAACGACGTTTGGTGAGCGTTTGATTGCATTGGATGCAGAGAAATTCACGGGGCACGGGCTAGAGTGGATCCCATACAGTCCGGACCCAAATCCGTGCGACTTATTCTTATGGGGTTACATCAAGATTAGAATCTATAGGAATAGCCCTTTTTTCACTAAAGGACCGAAAATTGGCTATCAGAAGTGAGATTGATGCACTTGATTACGACACACTCCAGCGCATTTTGACAGAGTTTTGGAACCGGCTTTATAACACTATAGTAGGGGACGGTAGACATTTTAAGCATCTTGTACATTAAATGTCATTCATATCTTTATTCAATAAAATATGTTTCATGTTTTTGCATGTTGTCTTTTTTGCATAATGATCGCTTACTTTCTATCGTGTTTTTCTGACCACCCTGTATTATCGTAATCAGATTCTTTTGCGGGCAATTTAGTTGAATTAATCATTTCAAATACTTTTTTATTTCATTTATTAGTCTTTATAATTTGTATTTTAACTAATTGTAACATGTATTTCTTTCAAAATTTCTTTCGAAATCTTTATTTATTGAACAGCTTTGATTTTAAATGGCATCAGTGATATACTAAGTACAAATAAGAATCATTTAGTTGCTATTTTCACAATATTAATTCCTACTCTGTTGTTACTAAAATTTTGAAAAAAAAAGATTTACATATATATATATTACTTTTAAATTATATTTAAGATTTAATATAAGATTTAATGTTTTATAGATAAAAAAAAAGGAACTGTAAGTGCCAAGTCAATGTGTGTAAATTTCTGTTAAAATTTCCATTAGTAAATATTCAGCATTGTAGACTATATTCAAAAGCAATAAATATATATATATATATTAAATATAGTCAAATATAGAATTCATAGATTTTAACTGAAAAGAAAATCTTACTCTAAGTATTAATTATACTTTTAAATGTAATCGATTTAAATCTATATTAATGAATATATGCAGCAGTTTAGATTAATATAAAAATTTAAAATTGTATTAAAAACATCGAATAGTACATTATATATATATATATATATATATATATATATATATATAAATAAGTAATGTATCGAAATGTGCCTGAAGAAATAATTTACAAGTTTAGGCAACACACACACGCACACATGAACACATACAATAAAGGAATGGAAATACGTTTTTTTTATGAAACTACACAAAACTTTAGGAAATAAAACTTTAATTTAATTGAAAAGTTATATTCATGTCCCTATGTTTTCAACAGAGATGATTTTAATGTATTTTCCGTATTCTTATACCGCTAATGAAAATATTTAACAGTATTTTAATATAACACGCATTTATATAATCACTTCTTTTTACTTTTTCTTATATCGAAAGTATTGGATCGGTAAAATTTTTGACTTACGGTTTTCGGTGGTTTCACATGTTTTGAGAGCACCAGAACACGATTTGACCATTTTTAGAAAATGTCTGTCTGTCAGTCTTTTGGTTTATATGTGTGAGACAAAAAATCTTGGCGTCTGTATCTCTGAAACTACTGCAAAGAATTGCATATATTTTTAAATGTGGATCAACCTTGACCTAAATTAGAGCGTATGAACTTTTGGTGTCAAGCGCTCAAAAGGTAGCGCTGTTCTGCAGCGATATCCACAATTTAAGGGAAGGATTATATTAATCTCAGATATATCTCAGGAACAACTGCACAAAAATCCATATAAAGTCATATATAGATGCAACTTGATATGAATTAGTGCCTATCAACTTTTGTTATCTACAGCTAAATAGGTAGCGCTGCTATGTAGTGAATTCAAAATTTTAAAGTTTGACTATATCTCAGGAATTACTGCACAAAAACACATATAAATTCATATATAGATGCAACTTGATATAAGTTAGCGCCTGCCAATTTTGGTGTAAACTGCTCAAGCGATTTCCCCATTTTAAGGAAAGCTTATATCAGGAACTACTGCATAAAAATGCGTATAAATTTATATATGGATGCATCTAACATATGTTAGTGCTAAAAAAATTTGTGGAGTCAACTTCTCAACCGGTGGCGTTTCTGTGCAGCGATTGATTTTTATAGATTAAGGAAGGGTTATACATTAGGAACATGTTCGTAAAATTGAATAAAAATTTATATGTGGATGCACCTTGACATAAGTTACTGCGAGTCAACTTTTGGTACTAATTGCTCAAAAGGTGGCGCTACTATACAACGATTTTCTCAGTTTAGAGACTACTATATTTCATTTTCTATTGCGTATAAACAAACACCTTTTGCTATATGAGAAATCCAATATGATACATTACGCCAAATTAGTTTGGATGCATATCTACCAATAGGTCGCAATGCTATATTGCAGTTTTTTCCGAGAACGGGAATGCTATATTTCAACTTCTATGGTATTTTACTGTAATGTTAGTTAAACTGTGTTTATTTGGATATTTAGTGTTAGTTTTCTCTATGATGAAAATTGTCTGCATTCATCATGGTAGATAATTTTAATAAATAGATAATTTTATTAGTTTTTGTAAATTATTGAACTGAGTGAACTTATATAGGAAAATATAGTAGAAACTGTTGTGGTGGTCACACATACTAGTTTTAATAATAAAGTCAAAGTACTTATAAAAAAATAAAAAAGCATGATTATTACATTTTGTTACTGAATCAACATGTAAAATGCAACGTTTGAAAGGTTTTTACCTGTAGCATATGATTATGCGGCTTCTTATAATTATACCTATTCTTTTATGTGAGGCTGACGCGTGTTTTTACGGCCATGTATAGCTTTCTTTGTAAAACTACAAAAGCATTATCATTTCTTTTTTTATAACATGCAATTAAATCAATTATTAAATCAATGAAATCCATTAACGTATTTGTCGCATATTACAATAGACACAATATGCAGCAATCAGAATATAAAAAATATAGATATCTAATAAAATGAGAGCATATATATATATATATATATATACTAGCCGCCTTCGGCGACCAGCTGGTTCGCGATCCCTGAAAAATCCGACTTTACGAAACTCCTTCTCGGTGGCGCCTGCGGCACCTTTTTCCCGTTTCAGGTCTTATAACAGCTTATCGATATATCGTGAAAATAGCTTATTGAAAGCGCAGTAAATTCCCGTGCGGTAGCGCCTTCGGCGCCCTCTTCCCTTTTCAGTATCTTAAACTTCCTGTTCGCTCACCATGTTATGATCTTTCAAATTTCTGACTTTAGCTAAGTCCCGCTCGGTGGCGACTGCGGCGCCGTATAACATTTTTTAAAAAGATTTGTGTCTGACTTATCTGTAGTTTTCTCCAAAACTTGCTTAATTCCGGGCTATATACCGTTAAAAATTTTTGTACGAAATGTGAGCGAAAATCTGAATTTGAAACTGTGTAAAATATAAAAGAACAAAAATTTTCTTGTTTTTCCGTAGTTTTCTCCGAAAGTTTCGTACAGAATTTGAACGACTTATATCATTTTAATAGCCTGCAATAAAAATACTTTAAAATATCTATCATGTATTACAATAATGATATCATGATTATTGTAATGATTATTGTTAATGATTATTGATTAATGATTATTGTAATGATTATTGTAATACATGATGTATATCATGTATTACAATAATGAATATCTATGATATATTTTAGACTCAAAATGGCTAATCTATCAAGGGCGATTAACGATTTCTATTGAAATCCATCTAAAATTTAAGAATTCCAAAACTGCTTGTTTACAACCGAATTCATAAGAAAAAAAAAGAAAAAAAAAAGGGGGGGGGAATTATCAGTATTATTCTGTTAAATGTAACTCATTAACAGATGAAATTGGTGAATGGCATCATTAACAGATGGAATAAAAATGAATTTAAATAAATATAATGTCTATTTATTTTATTTTTAAAGCTATACTTTAGATTTTTTAATTGCATACAGGTAAGCCATAATGACGGGCAATTTCGAAGTTCTGCTTTTGATGGATTTTAAATTGAAAAATTTCAAAAACTGCTTATTTATTTCCAGTATACTTTGTCATGTGGCCGAAAAACGAAAAGTAACTTTTTGCCGACCTCTAGCACCTCGCACTGGAGAATCTTATTCACTCTTCTCTGTCAAGGTCAGTTGCAAGAAATTCAGAAACGTCGATTCAGAATTTCATTGAAAACTGCCGCGATACTGAAAATTAAAAAAAATATATAACTCATTCAGTTTTTGAAATTTTCTCTCAATCTTTTGGGAATTGAACTGTTGAAGCGAGATCTATATATATTAAAAAAAGAAATAATTTATCTTTAAACGCTTTTGAGTTATAAAATGTTTTGTGAAAAAATCGATGTTTCGTAAAATCTAAAAATATGGATTGCTAATCCGTATTTTGTAAAAATGTTTATATGGTTCGAAAGAGGATTAAATGACCTTTTCAAATATACCAGTTGTTAAGAAATGGAACCGTTATTCGGTCGTATAGGGCGTTTCAAAAAAGATGATTGCGAAAAAGAAAAATTTTCGACCCTTTTTAAACTTTTTTTTTAAATATAAAAAATCCGTATTTTTCAAAATAAATTGTACCGTAAGAATCGGCAAAAAATGCTCTTTCTCGTGGTATAGGTGTATTTTTGATATTTCCAACAGATCGGCAGCGATCACTTTAGAAAAACCCGCGAAATTTTTCTCTCTCTGCTTCCTGTTTTGAGGAACATGCTGAAAGGGCTGAAATTACGATCCGCTGGCTTTTTAATTAGACATTGGTCGACGTTTTAATTAATATCTCCGGAACTAATTAAAATTTTTAAATTCTTTTTTCACTATGCACTCGGGCAGGCTTCTGAGCACCCGTTAGTCAAATTTTGTAGTTCTGCGTTCAGTAGGGACTGAACGTATAGATGCTCAGACAGACAGAGAGACAGACAGACAGACAGACATCTTCTTTTATTATTATAGATTGTGAATGCATAGGTTTCTCCATCTTTCAACTGCATAATTTGTTAGCTAAATGTATTGAATTACTTATAAGAAAACTCCAAGCAAATATCATGAAATTTCAGCTATTCTAAAGAAAGTATATGTGATTTTAACATTTTTTTTTTTTTAAATTCAAACAATTGTGTTCGTTGATTGTTAAAAAAAAAAAAAAAAATAAAAAAAACTGATAATATAAATGTTTATGGTCATTCTAACAGTGATAACCTGTTGAGTTTCCACAATATTTGCTTCAGGATTTCATATACGTTGTTTTACCCATTACTTAAGGGGCACACCTAGTGTGACAGCCTAAAAAAAAGGCGATTTTGGGGAATTAAAAAAAAAAAAAAAAAAAAAAAAAAAACTACTGTATCAATTGTTTTGAAATTTTAAGTGTATATTTATACATATTTTAAGAATACACAGTAAATTTTTTGAAGAAAAAAATTAAATATTTTTCGAGATACACGCGATCTCCGACGGCGCTAAAAAAAAAAAGGTCCTCCACTGCTGCAGTGATTCCGGCCTTCTCTGTGGATGAAACCTAAAAAAAAAAAATTCTCGTTAAACTAGAAGATATTGTCCGTACAATGACCTACGGTCGAAAAAAAAATCAAACATTGACAAAATGGCGGCGTTTTTTAAAAAAAAAGTTGAATTTTACCCAAAATTTTAGTCGTTTTTGGCCTGCCAAAATTCGATTTTTGATCAGATCAAAAAACTGGTAGGTCATTGTATGGAGAACTATATACAGAACATGCAGAAAAAATTTGATAGTGATCGGATCATTTTTCTTCGTGTTATCACTGCAGCAAATTCGAAAAATGCTGTTTCGAGAAAAACGCGTTTAAAGATAAAATGATCGTTTTCACTGTTATACATGGATTAAAATCATACTTACAGCTAATCTGCTATTCCAGGCCCATATAATTCACCTTCCTCTTCTTCAAAAAGTTCTTGTTGAGCTGAAGAAGCTCTTCTTCGAGATGATCGACCCTCTATTGAAGAAGCCTGTTGGCGATGATTAGCGATTCGTAGTCTTGTCTCGTCCTTAAGAGCCGCATAATCGGACGTACTGGTATTCGCAGTCATTAGATTGCTCAAATGTATGTCAGTTTCCGGTAAACTTGCGTTTCTTTTTTATATTGATCGATGTCTGGGAACATCGTGAGTTCCTTTTTTATTTAAATACGGAGATTGTTCACTCATTTTCAGTAAAATAAAACGTGCTAACTTATGAAGTGCTAGATAAAACGGTCACAATAAAAGTAAATGTATCTGGCTACGAAAGTACGTGACGTGGCAGTGAATGAGAAACTGGAATCGTATTATAATGGTTGCAACCATTAGGAAGAGATGGTAGACTCCGAACAATACCTCAGGTACGTCCCGTATGCTAATACAACTATTAACTGCCGAGCAGTTACTCTTCAAATGGCTGTAACTCAAAAACTATTTGAGATATCGATTTAAAATTTTAGTATGTTATTTTTAAAGGTATAACTTATCGAAATATGAAAAAAAAAAATCGATTTTTTAAAAATTTCACACTAGGTGTGTCCCTTAACTAAATATGCAGATGGAAGCTTACACATGTGAAGTTAAAAATCATTTAGTAAAAATAACATTTCACTAAAAATTAATATTCTACTTTCAGTATGTTGTGTCTAATAAATTATGTTAATTTTATAAAAATGATATGTTATTTAGTTTATACAATATCCCTGATTATCATAATCAAAATAGTGTGTTTAATATTTTAAAGAATTTTTATACCTCCATGATAATATAAGTCAATCTTATATAAATTAATACTATAACTAGAAGATCACAATTCAAAGTGTGTATAAGAGTGGTTTCCATCAGCAGAATTATTTCTGGTGTTGAGCAGCGATTAGTAAACTTTCATTCTAACATATTCACAATAAATGTTCTTTTTTGTTTTTTTTCTGAGAACATGCTGGACATTTTATTAGAACGATTACATCATCGAAAAAGAAACTGTCGACTAGGTAAAAACGACGTCGCATAGCTTTCTCTACCATAAGTATCGCGTCATTCGTTATTTCTGCAGCGTAAATACCTTATTGGTCTGAGGATTCCATCCTTACACAATTGAGCCGTAAGTGCACAATTCCCGATAATGTACAAGTCAGTATGGCCAATGATAGAAATTCCATCACTTCTCTACCACCTAATCAGACACTTCCATGCACAGACGGAAGTATATTCCGAGTACGTGGTTCTAACCAGATGAGTATTTAAAGTTGCCAACTAAAGCGAAACTCATCCGTGAAAAACACATTCCTCCACTCATCATGTGCCAACCTTAATTGCTTCTGTTCTCATCTTTTGCAGCAGAACGTTGCTGCACAGTGATTGAAACACAAACAGTAGGTTTGCGAGCAATAAAACCAACATACTGTAGTCGGTTTCAAACAAATTGAATTGAAATTCTTATAACTACCATAAGCCATCTGAATGTGTTTTCGCTAAGCGATAGACTTTATAGTGAGGTTTCTTCTGGCCTTTAGCGTTTAATATGAATCCTCAACATGTAATGTTTCAGGCGAATGACATTCTTTCGATCTGTAAAAAACATTTCAGTTTCAAAAACCGATTTTCATACCTGAAAATGACATTTTGTTAAACTTCTAACATTTCCACTACAGTGGACAGCCCTTGACTTGCCTGAAATATCCGGCAGTTCTCCAGATTACTGAATAACCCGAGAGTCGTCGCGTCATTTTTTGTATCGCTAGTGGTCGCGTCTCGGTCTATTCTCCGCCTTCAGTAGTGTTGTGGGAAAGCCAAAAAAAAGCCAGTAGAGAAATTGCATCCATTTCACGCGAGGGTTTTCCCGCAAAAAATTCACCTGTTGGAAAAACCGGAAGACAGGGTAAAAGTGAATCAACGTTACTGGTCACGTCACGGTCAAATAGACCGATTTTAGAAGTAAAATGTTATTAACTGCTCCAAAATTAATAGGAATGACTTGAGGACATACTATGTTAGAGGACAACCACCCAAAGTCAGTTACACTGAGTTTTCCTACTTTATCTTTAAAGGGTGATCCTTAGGATGAATTAATAAGTGATGGGCGGGGAAAAGACCAATATACGACTACTAACGAGCTAGGCAAAGTCATGTTGCTGAAACATTGTAGTCACTTTTTTTAAAGCATTCAGCGAGTGTCAATTGTGTTATTTTCCTCCTAGACAAGGAAGGCTACATGAAATTTTCACTCCTTAATTACAGCGTTTTCTACGTCACGAAAAATATACAAAATTAGTACATGCTCAACTTTGTAAATATTATATTTTTTCTTTTTAACCTCTTTTCTTTCATGTATGATTTTGTGTTGCCGAGAGAGATTACATGGTAGTTTTCTACCAAACTCTTAACATTCCTTAATTAAATGGAGCAACAAATTTTTAAAATAAATGTATTTTAGCATCTACAAAATTGTCCTTGATTAAACTTAGAAGATAATTAAACATAGCAATTGTATTAATATAGTTGTATTATACGTATATTAGTATAATTATATTATAATTAAACATTATGATTAAATTTATAATTTGGTAACGCATGAAACATTTTGTTACACAATATACTTTAGTCACTTTTCAAAAATATTGTGTTAACTAAAATATTTAAATAAATGTTTTGTAACTTTTACACAATCTTCATTAGCAATACCATTATCTTAAATAATTTATGTAATGAGCGATTACAATGCATACCTTCGGGAGAAACCATTTTCCTAATGCCTCCCAAAATGTATATTAAGCATAAACGAAACTAATGAGAACTTAATTTTATGTCTCAAATTCACTTAGAATCTATTGACTTTATCAGCATTGAAATTTCTTTCTTTCTTTCTTTTTCTTTTTCTTTTCTTTTCTTATTTTTTTTTTTTTTTTTTCAAAAATTTTTTCATTAATTTAAATAAAGAAGATGGTGAAATGTAGTTGCATAGCATAAAGTAATTTGTTTATCAAAAGTATTTATTTAATTTAATTTAATTTAATTTAATTTTTAGCTTTCCAAAAAATAAATAAATAAATAAATAAAAATAAAAACAGGTGAATTTTAGTGTTTTAGATATACATTATAATTTACAGAAAAATATTTTCAATAATTGCAATATAAATGATGATATTTTCATTTTCAAATTCTATTTTTTTTTTTTTTTTTTTTTTTAAGTATTCGCTAATTTTAACGGATATCATTTTCTGGATTTCTGCATCTAATACTTTAGTATTTTTAAAAAAATGGATATTATTATTATTGACAAAAGCCTTTAATTTTTTCTAATTTTAGAGACTTTTTCAAATTATATTCAATACAAACTTAACACCTCAATTTTATGGGAAATTCAATTCATTTCAAATCGCAACTCTTCTTAACTTAAAACTATGTAAAATATTGAATACCCTTACAAATACTTCGTTAAATGTGCTGTATAAGATATTGTTTGACAAGTTCCGTACATAAAAATTATTCATAAAAATAAAAAAAAAAATCTGCAAGCTGACAACAAATAAATAAATAAAATAAAATAAGACAAAATAAATAAATATATAAACGTCACCACACAGAAAGAATAACTTTCATGGAAGCACTATTTTCATTCAAGCAGTTAAAAATATTGTAGATTTACAGATTGCATTATTCTTTTACATATATTTTTGCCTAGAGATAAGGTAAAAAGGAAGAAAGAAGAAAGCATAAAATAAATGTTTCCGAAACAAAATTTAATTTTAGACTTGATGCCTATTTTTTTTCATCTATTTACAAGCAGGCTTTGCCGCTTCGCTGATCTCTATATTTTAATAAATTAAAAATAAATCACAAATTTTTAATATTGCTTTATATATGTAAACATTGAAATCACTTAAAAGCTTTCTTTGGATCCCTGTTGAATTCGGCGTAGTCTTCTTAACCCAAAACAAATTCACGTATGTGTCAAAAATTGCCTGCGACACTGCCTTACAATTGCCTCTCACTTTGAATGATTATCGGATGACAGTTCTGAAACGGGCAATATCGAAAAATTGAAGTAATTATTTTATATTTGAATCTCAGTTACATACGAAGAACACTATACCTACTACACGTAATATTTACTTTCATATAATTTTTTTATAGTTTATATTTTATTAAGATCTATTATATTATAAGACAAAATTTTTTTTTCTTACATATATTTCAATTCAGTTTTTTTATAATTAGTTTATAGTTATTGGTATATAAATTAATAAATAAATATGTAGACCTGATCATAATACTGTTTTATTACAGCTCTAATTTGAAACTTCGGAATTTTTGTCGCCATGCTAGAATTTTCTATGCAATGATAATAGTAAGACAAAAATAGATGATTTATGCGAATTTTGTCTCTTTGTCTTTCTTTCTTTCTTTCTTTTTTTTTTTTTTTTTTTTTTTTACTTTTCCTTTACAATTTATTTATATTTTTTCTATAAAATAAGTATAGTGAGACAAAAATAGATGTTGTATACGATTATTATATGTTGTATACATTAAGAGGTCAATAAAAACCTCCATGCATTTCTGTAGCTCAGGGATCAGCCATTTTCCTAAAAAGTACCGGACACACACACGCACACATCTTAATTTATTAGTTATATTGATTTTTCTTAATTTATCTGAAGTTTATATATATATATATATATTAAAAACCTTTTCAAACATTGAATAGAAACATTGAAAATGATAAAACAGAAAAATTCAAAAACAGATTGCGACTATATATATATATATGTATATATCTTAATTTGATACAAAGCAAAAGTTATTTTTTAGTGGGTGTGTGTACAAAAATTAGTCGTTTCGTCTTAATAACTATTAAAAGAATAAGGTATATAAAAATAATTCATATGAACTTATTACATTAAAAAAAAAAAAAAAAAAAAAAAAAAAAGATTTTTGAAAGAAAAATTGTATAATATGCTCAGTACAAAGTATAAATTTAAGTTAAATCTTTAATAAAAATGACACACACACACACACACACACACACAAAAAAAAAAAAAAAAAAAAAAAAAAAAAAAAATGAAAATTTATAATTTTGTTTCTTGATCAAGTTTCATGTACAAAAGCTAAATTTATTTTATGAATAATGGATTAGGAAAAAAGAAATACTGAAGATAATTACCTTAAAAATAAAAAGTATAAAAACAATGTTAATATTAAACAAAAAAAAAAAAAAAAAAAAAAAAAAAAAAAAGGAATTCTTTCGAAAACAAATTCGATATAAGTAGTATTTTCCTCTTCAGCAAGTAGGAATATTTCCATTCAAAGACTTTTATTAATATTAAATAAATAAATATATATATATATATATATATATATATGTCAAGCATACTTTAGAATGTATTTAAATAATTAATTATATATATATATATATATATATACAGGGTGCGATAGGTATTCTATAACAAAGTATCAACAGTCCAAAAGGAAGCAAACACAATAGATAAGTCATTTAATGAACATTGAAAGTTGTTTACATAAGAAATCGGACATAATGCACGACATCATTTGGTAAATCCAACATAAGATATAGTAACAGCCTCAAAAAGACTAAGAATATTTGTCATAGCATGCACAATAGCTGTCTCCAGAACTCCAACGGTGTTGTGAGGATGCTTATTGTAAGCTCTTTCAACAACGCCCCAGACAAAATAATCCAAAGGATTAAACCTACAAGGCTTTTTTTTTTTTTTTTTTTTTTTTTTTTCTTTTTTAGTGCGCGACAAAAATATATTGGTTGTAATTAGTGATCAGAAGATAGGGAAAACTTATAAAAATAAAAATAAAACCATATTTTACGGGAAAATAAACTTCTTAACTCAACATACCGTATGTGGAACATACATAAAAATATGATTTACTAATACGTTTACTATTGTGATATTAAAAAAAAAAAAATACTTATCTCTACAAAATATACACTTCGTTATAACATACAGTATTTTTTTCGTGTCAAAACAAGTCAATAACTATTCTTTTATTCAAACAATTAACGTATCACTTTCCTTCAAATTTCACACTGAGTGAACTAAAACAAAAACACGAACGACATCTTTAGGTAAAGATTCGTAAAGATTAGGTAAAGACTAGTGACATTGCTAAATGTCACTAGCTTCTATCAAAATGTCAAGATATGTCGCTACTAATAGTTTTATAGCTATAAGAATGATTAAAATCGGTGTTCCACATATGGAACTGGGTGCCTTGTAGGGGTAACATCAGGCGAGCTGGGAGGGTGGGGGGGGGGTCATGTTTGAAGTGATGCGTTCATGAAAATTGTTTCCCATCCATTCTTCGGTTGTTTGGGTGGTATGTGCTGGAACATGAAAAACATATGGCCTGACACGCGCTTCAGCAGTGCGCTCCAGGACTTCAGAACCATGTTCAACACATCGGAATAAGCACCTGCGTTAACTCTGGCACCTTGACGAATGAAAGGTGGATGCATCACGTCATCTTTGTTTCTCACGACACCTATGACCATATCAGAGGAAAGGAACTTGGTGGGCATGACATTGGGAACATTTTCTTGTGTTTTACACAGCCAACAATAATTTCTCAGGTTTGTTTTCTGGTCCTGGACAAAATTTTTCTCGTCAATAATAATAATAATAATAATAATAATAATAATGATAATAATAATAACACAGCATTCCTGGTTTTTCTGAATATTTTAACTTGTTTAAGAAGCGATTCGCTCTGATTACTTTATTATCCTTGGTTTTCTCAGACATGAACTGTCCCTCCCGCATTACGTACAACTTGTGACGGAGGTTATCATAAACCACACATAGAAATCCAGCCTTGCTAACCTGAAGACATTTATAGAGCGCCCTCGTGAACATAACGTGATACTCTTCGATGGCAGCTTGATCAGAACATGAATTCAGGTGTCTCGGTAATGCCCGAGTCCTGACAATGTCGTGTCCTGTGCAAAACATTTGTCACATCAGCGCAGTCAACCACCAGTTCTGTACGTATTTTGAAAACGAATGATCGGAAAGTTTCAGGAATGCAGTGATTTCAGATATGGAGTGTCCTGCAGTCAAGGAGACGATGCCAAAGCGCATTTCATTTCTTGTGTTAGTGTAATTTCTAATATGTTTACCTGTAACAGAAAAGAATGTTTAAAGATGGTACACTTGACATTGTACTACTTATAGTGCGAGTTCTCAAATGCCTGACGCACCCTGTATGTATTTCTGTGTGAATCATTTAACGATATTTATCACTATTTGTCTATTCTAAATATAATAAATATTCTTCTAGTTATATATATTAAAAAATAAATAAAAGATAAAAATAAAGGAAAAAATAAAACAGGGTAATTTAGAATAAGAGACTAACTGTTGAACACATTCTATTTCCTTACACATTGGAGCTAGAGCGCTCACATCTTAGTAGTGAAGGATGTGTGTATAGGTGTTCCATCTACCATAATTTAAGTCTGCTAGAAAGTTACATAAAGAAAAACTATCTTAATGTGTTCTTAAATGTGTGTAAATATTTTCGTGATAGTTTTTTTTTTTTTTTTTTTTTTTTTTTTTGTGTGTGTGTGTGTGTGTGTGTGTGTCGATCGAATTGTGGCGCTGCTTATGGCAGGTTTCAAAAGAATGGCTAACTGTGGTTCTATGCATGTATCAAAAGTTTTTGTCTTAGATGTTAGAGAGACTGCGGTATAGAACTTATCTTTGATGTCCCTCTAGGGCTAGTTGCCATAGTTAGGTGTACGGTCATTAAGCACAGTTATGAAATAGCCAAGGCAGAGCTTGTTCTTAATTAATGGTTACTTAAAGGCTGAAGAAACTATTATCCACGAAGAAAAAATACCATCTTCGGCTTTCTTTCAATATAATGGTGAGTATTTTATTTTGGCAGTTACTACTAATCCTAGAGAACGTCAAAAAGTTGACAATAGCTCATATCAAACGATACCAATAATGAATCTCCATATTATTAATGGCCTTCTGATCACCCTAAATGAAAACTTAACTTTGTTGAAATACCAAGCACACATTACTTTATGAAGGTTGACAAATCTCATAGCAGTGACATTTTCGTGTCCAAAATCGTCAAAAAGGGAAAAATGGAGACGATCTCACGAGAATACATTGTGTGACAATTTTGTACGACTAAAATAAAATTGTGCCAAAATCGAACACGTGTCCAAGTAAACAAACTCAAAACACCTATATTCGTTTTTGATTTGAAGCCCTGATATAACTGTATTTTTTAATAAATATAGGTAGTTACAATAAAAAGCAGTATTAGAATTTCGTTATGAGTTCATTATTTGTTCGTACATTTAAGTAGATAGTTTTGGCCAAAAGTTTTTTAAGTTAAATGTTTTGAATTTTTTTTTCCCTTAACATTTGCTGGCCTCTGTCCATACACCCCTGTCAATATCATATTTTTTTAACTCATCCTTAAGTCTGTACCAACTAACCCTAGACGCAGGATTATCTGAAACTGCTGCAAACTTTATAAAAAAAAAAGCCTATTTCAAAATGTACCAGACAAAAAATGCTTGAACATATATTCACATTACTATTTCATAATAATCATTTCAAGTATAAGATAAAATCGTTTTTTATCGTATCTGATACATATATAAATAGATTTACATTTCCATTTATATTTATTTATTTATTTATAAAATTACATCTCATATAGAGACATGATATCCCACGTGTAACTGTAGAAAACCACAATTTATAAAAGAATTCACTGTAAAACACGCATAATATATCTTTAATTAAAAACATTAAAAAACACATAGTGTCAAGTTAAAAATGGCTATGTCCTGATGATGCACTGATGTTCAAGGCGAAAGGCCTTGACATTATGTGTTTTTTAATGTTTTTAATTAAATATATTTTATACGTCTTTTACAGTGAATTCTTTTATAAATTGTGGTTTTATAAATATTTATTTATATATTTCTTTATTTATTATGCTTAATTAAAAATCTATGGTAGCTCTAAATTTTACATCTTTAACCTTAGGAAAAATTACTTCCAGTACCATATGTTCATGCACGTAGTTATGTAAAAATTTTCAATAAAATTTAAGATAATGAATTTCGCATGCAGTATTTAAAACTCTGAGCACATAATAAACTTTTAGAACTGGCGTTTAAAAGTAATGTGTACAAAACTTTTAATAAGTACTATAAAAGACAAGAATCGCAACAATTGTTTCAGTCGAAATAAAACACGAACGTTTGTCAGGCAAACAAAGTAGGCACAAGTGTTGCAAATAAAGCTTGTGTTTATACAAAGTTTTGTAATATTTATTATTTTAGACATCTATTGTGAGAAAAACAGTTTTATAAGTAACAAAAGACTGCCCAGAATCGCGTATTGAAATGATTTCAAATATGTATTACGAATATGATAACATTTTTTTATTTATAGAAAAATATTTATTAGATTCATATTAAAAATAAAAAGTGGAAAATTTAAATGATTTTTTATTTTTAGTTTCATGTAGAATTTCTTTTTTTCTTTTTTTTTCTTCGTAGAGAATCATTTTGCACTTGGTTATCGTTTTTAACAATTTAAGGAATATACAGGGTGATCCAAAAGTCAGGACCAACTTTAAAATTGAATAATTCGAAAACGAATCAAGATACAAAGGTACGGTTTGCACCAATCGGATGGAAAAAAAGCTGGGTTTTGTGTGGCAAAGAAATAAAAAATAGTTCTGTTGACGACCAACAGATGGCGCTGTCGTATTTCTGATGTAGGATTATGCAAAGCAAAAAACGATATAAAAAGTAAAAACTATAGCAGGTAATGGTATTAGAAGCTTATATGCATCGAAATATCGCATTCTCAGTCGCTACTTTAATCACGCATGGCCTCCAAGATCTCCCGATCTGACACCCTATGACTTTTGGCTGTGGAGATTCTTGGAAGTCAAAAGTGTACCGCGACCAACCGGCATCACTAGCAGCACTGAAAGATGCCATCCGCCAAAATATGTCTGCCATAACGCAAGAAATGCTACTAAATGCTGTGAACGATGTGGTGAATCACCTCACAGCTGTACTTCTGAATGATGTACATTGAACAGTTAATGTAGTAGTACTAATTAACTGTAATTAAGCTGACTTGTAAGCTATCAGCATTGTTTTTCATTTGTAAATCATCTTTTGGTGAAATAAAACACTATAGCGCCATCTGTTGGTCGCCAACAGAACTAATTTCTTTCCTTTGCCACACAAAACCCGGTTTATTTTTCATCCGTTTGGTACAAACCGTATCTTTGTATCTTGATTCGTTTTCGAATTATTCAATTTTAAAGTTGGTCCTGACTTTTGGATCACCCGGTATTTAAAAAATAAAATAACATAAAAATATTTTCTTCTAGTAAAATGCAAAATTTTAAACAATGTATTAAATTCCCAGAATACAATATTAGAAAACTAACATGCTATGAATACATTTAATTGAAATTACAGAAACAGCTCGTAAATATTATTAATTTTACATTACTGCGCTCAAACAATTTATCACTCTTGTTTCTTGCGAAACTATAATTAACTCTTAGTGACATTTTAGTATGTAATTAAGTCACATTTGAAATGGAGATAAACTTTTTTAAATTGTTTTTTTTTTATAAAGGTAACATAAATGATATTAGAGAAAAATACGTAATTAAAATACCATAATGACCAAACTATAAATGACACAGAATATTTTCACTATCTATCTAATTACAAACTGAATATATATATATATATATATAGGCATATTCTATTTCATTTTACTTATATATGTATATTATTTATACTTCTATGCTAAACTTAGTAAAATATTCTAAAATGCTTCCAGTCTTAGCATTTGAATTTTTGAAATTCTGGATTATGATATGAAACTGAAAATATTATTAATATTTCACACTTAGATATTTTTTTAAAATAAAAAATAAAAGGTTTAATTAAAATGTTTTCGCCTAAGTGAGGTCACATGTCTTCAAATATGAATTACTATTTTCGACTTATATTAAGGAAAATACTAATTTTGGAGACATTTTCGACAGCTAGCTTACAAAGAATGTTTGTCACGTCTGCGTGTTACACGAACATTATATGTGCTGCCACACTGGAACGATTTTACAGAAATAACTTATAGTTTACGGAAATGCCTTATTAATTGGTGATTTATTAGGTGTTTGTGTATACGGCACGTTTGTAAATATTTCTGTTTTTTACATATGAATGCTTCATTCACGCCATGTGCGCAATGAAATTCTATAAATTTTATCATGTGTTGTATGTAACAAAAATAAACTTTGTTAATTTAGTATTGCAAAAATCAATGGTTTTGTCTGCTAAGATGTTCTTTACATATACAAAGTAACATTGTAGTACCTATAAACGAAATTAATAAAACCAGTACGTAAAAATCAAGATAAATTCTAACTAATTAAAAGTAAATAAAAATTAGCTGCATAAGACTTAAATTTTATTATTGCAATTTTGCTTTATTCTATAGAACTGAGTCAATTAAACTAATATTGAGCCAAATTTCTTTCTATTGAGAATTAAATCACACTTAAATGGTTTACGCTATTTCAAATATCTCACCTGTAAATGTAATAATAATAAAAAAAAATACTGCATTATGCATAGTTTTAATTTTCGAATTTTTAAAGTTATATAATTTATATCCATTGTATATTATCATTTTTATCATATATTTTCATCAATACTGTAATAATGAAATCATATCTATTCTCAATGTAGAATAAAGTACATTGTACATAATGAATTCTCCATTTAACTAGATATCTAGCCTTAGTTGTTTAAAATCTTGCAAATAAAAACAGAAAAACAATTTCTAGTTTCAATTTAAAGGAAATAGAGACATCCTAATGTAGATTATGTACAATAAGTATAAACTGAATTTAAAATATTAACATAAAGGAATTCGTTTATCTATGTTATAATCTTAATCTTACATTGTTATTGTAAATAAATTCGTCATTTAAAAATACTATACATTTGATGAGTGGATCTTACTTCTACTTTACTCTTTTATCACTGGATGCAATTGACTATTAACATCCGCATAGGATGAGTTTCAGCATAATTTTATGCTACAGGCAATTAACGACAGTCTGGTATTTATCGGAGTCATGGAATTTATCGGAGTAAACCGAAGTCATGCCCATCTTGGGATGGAAACAAGAAAACAATTTAAGGGGAAAGAGAACACATCAAAATGAGTAAGTTTTTTTTTTTTCTTTTTTTTTTCCTTATACATAGCATGGTCGTAATGCTCGTAGTAAACTGCTAGAAAGCGATTCTAGCGGTTGCATTGCTGATTGAATGAATCGAATGTATTTTACTTATTGAATGCAAAGGTGACTGTGTTAAAACTAACGAATGAATCTCAGTTCGTAATATTATTGTGCTGTGTTTTAATTGACTGATTCAATGATTTTTCACATGATTAAATTTCATACAACTAATTGTGTTGGAAATGCCTTTTATCCACTTGTGAGAACAACTTTTAACTGTTTATTCCAGTTGATAGAATATTGGACAAAAACGTTTAGAACGTTTAAGAGCTTGGAACAGACGCATAAAGCTGTGATGCTTCTTTGCACTCTACACATCAATAGAAATAAATATTTATTTCCCGATTCCTCATTTATCTACTTTACCGCAACTTACAAATTATTAATTGTGTAACAAAATTAAAAGTGTATTCTTGTTATTTACAAAAAAATAATAGCTAGGCACACATAAATATTCATTAGTTTTTGAAACAAATAAGCTAAAGCACTAAAAAATAAATAAAATTACTATACAGCATTCATGCTCCTTCTAAAGTGAAATCAGAAACAACTGAAAAATATCGTTAAATAACATATAGCATTCCTACTATGTTTCTTCAAATGAGTTTAAATCGAATATTTTAAATCACTCTTTTAAATCTATTTGTTTGTAAAGATAAAAAAATTTCTAACCCTCATGTCTTTTTTTAAAAACTAAATACATATTTTACTTTATAGATTGCTTTTTTGAAAAATTTACATACATTTAGAAATGTATAACTTTTCAACCATGCGCCGTTCCATGATTCACAAAATTCACACTAAAAATTATGTATATATATATATATATATATATATAACAAGCGAGATTACGGGTAACGAACGGCAGCAGAAATTCATGGCAAAGCCCGTAAAAAAAAAAAAAAAAAAAAAAAAAAAAAAAGCCATAAAAGATGGATTCCCCCATAATTTTTCGTTGTGATAAACATACAACATTAAATTCAATTATTTGAATTAAATTAGGAAAACAATAGGTGTCTTATAACAATCGCTATTTTTGTGAATGTATAAATATACTCTCTCAACCAAAAAAACTACGATTATATTTTAACTTTCAAATACGAAGTGTGTCTTATATGACGTCACTGAAATCTAGTACTTTACATTTGAAGGGATTTGTCCATAAAAAATACAGTTTAGGAGCAGCATTTCAGCAAATTATGTAGATTAAAGGCTTTTACCCGTAAAAAAAATGACAGTTTTCCAAAATTGTACCTTAATGAAATTAAATTGCGATCTCTGACCGTTTAGATAGCAAAACTGACATTTCACGTAAAATTATACGGCCAAATCCCCTGATTTAACTTTTTTTTTTCCTGTGTGCGTGAAATAGTTAGAAGGTGTGAATGTATAGATTTTCAATCAAAAAACACTAAAACACAAAACATAAAATAATCTATTTATCACAATAAGTATAAAGCATCAATTCTCTTTCTAACGATTAAAAAAAATAGATTTAATTGTTAGATAAATTACAATAAAAGTTTCTTTCAACGAAAGAATTTTCTCAGGACAATTATTGCAAACTGTAGAAAGAGAAATCAAGTTCTTTCCATTCCGATACTTCTGGTGATTAATGGGAAATCCATTCTTGACTTATTAACGCACAGGAAACTTGATACGAAGTGGATGAGAATTACGTACTTATGTTTTAATGGATATTTCCGCTATTCATTTCTTTTTTAAGCTTAGACTATCGGGAATTTGATATAATGAATGGATTTCTATACACATAAACAAATACTGGAATGCATTTTTGAATATATCTAAAATTCTTAATTCTTAAAATTGTAATATATTTTTAATACCATAACATTAGTGTAATATATACTTTAATCTCGTTAATCTAGCACGAATTAATACACATTTTCTTACATATTAGTAGTACAAGTTAGATTTTAATTGTTGCTTGTCTTCTGAAAGGGTTACTTATATTAATATATTTTAAAATGGTATTTTGCTTAAACTATGCAAAAAATTTAGTATTTTGATATATGTTTACTTAAA
Source organism: Salticus scenicus (assembly GCA_963930645.1). Taxonomy (NCBI): domain Eukaryota; kingdom Metazoa; phylum Arthropoda; class Arachnida; order Araneae; family Salticidae; genus Salticus; species Salticus scenicus. The sequence goes on along the minus strand of OZ005656.1, from coordinate 224,057,907 downwards.
AAATAATGTTTTTTTCTAATGCTGCTAAAAGCATAGTTCATGAGACATTCTTTGTATGTGACTTATGCTGTTTATGTTATATAGGATTTGTCTGTGTTTTAGAAAATATTCTTATTAAAATATTTAAAAATGTATCATTATATATACTAAATACACACACATGCACACACAATGCATTATCACTTCTGAGCAGGAGAACTAGAAAGTTCAGAAACTATGGAAGCGGCGAAGCGACCCGCTTCCAAAAGCAGAGGAAGAATCAATTCAGTCTTTCGACGAGACGACGTTACTTTATTACTTTTTTTTTTTTTTAAGTCTTAAATAGAAGCGCTGATTCCATCTCTTCCATGGATGTTTCGCCACTGCTTCTGAGGTTAGGAAAGATACGGATTAAACTTTATTTTGGCTATATACTGAAACTTTCAGTTAGAACGCATTCTTACTACTCGTATAACAGTAACTTCTTAAAATGACTCGGTTTATGAATTATTTATGCACTTGATGGTCACTTCTTCTCACACGGTGGCTGACAGACACTGAAGAAATTTATATAAAGGATCTGACAATTGCAATCCTTTTATGGAATCGCGTCTCTATTGTTTAAACAGAAGTTAACACCTTAACTATCCCGGTTGTATATATACGTTTAGCTGAAATAAAGTCCTTTGTGTTGTATGTACTGTTACCAGTGGAACTAATGACACAGCCTTGACAACGCAACAAAATGATCTTGAAAGTGATCCTGATAGTATTTTCGGAGGATTTACCCATTTCATAGTTGTGAGAGGACGATGGCACTGGGAAGCGAAACTTTTAAATTTTCCTAGGCAGGTAAGAGGTTAATATAATTTAATATAACACAATGGCGTACTCCGTTAATTGTGTGGAAAGAGAACTTCACTAATGACTTACGAAATAGCGATGATGACAAATTATCTAAATACATTGAGGTGAAATTATTCACTGAGTACAAACATTTTCCTTAAAGAAAAGAAAAAAAAAAGAACAGGCTCTCCAATTGTTTCCTGAGGGGCTGGTGTAAAATAATTAAAAAATATAACTTTTTAAAAACTTATGGGATTTACCCATTTCAGAGTTGTGAGAGAGCGATGGCACTGGTAAGCGAAACTCGTAAGTTTTCCTCGGCAGGTAGGAGGTTAATATAATTTAATATAGCACAATGGGATACTGCGTTCATTGCGTGGAAAGAGAAATTCACTAATGACTTACGAAATAGCGATGATGACAAATTATCTAAATACATTGAGGTGAAATCATTCTCTGAGTACACATTTTCAAGAAAAAAAAGAAAAGAAAAAATACGATTTTTATTATATAAATTTTACTATCAAATAGTCTATAGATTAAAAGAAAAAAAAAAAAAAAAAAAAAAAAAAAAAGAATCTTTCAACGGCTTACTATACTACATTGTTAAAGTCAGTATTCTTCTTCGTTTTTTGAATTTAAAATGCATTTTGCACAAATTTGATGATTTAGTTTGATTTTTTTAAGAACGTAATACAAAGATGAAATAGCAGCACTTTAGCATTTTCCCCTTTTAATATTTTAATATTAAGTTTAGTTAATAACGTTTTTACATTTATGTATATAAAACTTTTAGAGCAAATGAAAGAAAGTACAACAAATAATTCAAATAATTTGCAAGAGAAAGAATTTTATTGAAAAAAGATAGAAAGAAAAAAGACAGATTTTAATTAAAAAGAAGAAAAGTGAATAAGTTAAATACGACATACAAATCTAATTAAAGTTTATTTGCTGCTTAGATGTAGATTTATCGCCTTTTTTCTTAATCCCCTAGAGTATTATGTATAATCATTTATTTTCGTCACATTATCTATTAGGAATGTATAATTAAAATTAGATTGAAGTTAGAGGAAAAATGCCATTTCGAGTAAAAATATATATTTATATATTGCAAGTTCTTTTGAACTTTGTCAGTATACAGTTTATTGTGCATTTTATTTAAAGTAAAGTAGACACAAAAACTGAGATTTTCTTAAATTATGTTCAATATTGTTGCTTAGATGAATATAACTTTATTTTAATATGTACAAATTTATTAAAATGAATTTTTTTTGTTTGTTTGTTTTTAAAAATGTATCTTTTCTTGCAAAATACTCAATATGTTTTTATTATTATTATTATTATTGTTGTTGTTGTTGTTGTTGTTGTTGTGTATATGTGTGTAAGTTAAAAATTCCACATCTGATTTTATAGTAAATTTTGATTCTGAGGTGCATTATTCCATTCTAATATTTAAACTGTATTTAATAAGAAAAAAATAGTTAATTAAAAAAACATTTGTCATTTTCGACTTTCGATCATTAATAAAGTATTAAGAAATTTTTTTTCGAATTTTTTTGCATAGCAAGTGCATAAAAGTGATATTATTGGAAGGACATTATTTCCAAAACAGTTTATCACATGGTCATATCTTGTGTCCAATAACAAGAAAGAACAATTAAAATAAATAATAATAATAATAAAAAAAATTATATGTAGCTATGCCATGAAATATATCCACAGAATTTGTTAAGTTAAAAGTGAAAACTCCGAAATTTACATGGTTTCCAAGATCAAACAGTACACTAATATATTAATAAAAGGGCCATGTAATGATTAAATTCCTTAACAAAAGTCTCTAAAAAATATTATACAAAGATTTTATTGAGAATTTTATGAAATCGTTGGTGATCACGAATAGGGATAACTATAGAACGTACATATCTATAGTGGAGATAACGTATCTGAACAGACGTGAAATAGGCCCGGAATCAAGACGCATAACACCCGGCTCTATAACGTTTTCAATGATAAAAAAAGAGGAATTTCAAATTCATGATTTGGTTATCCAAAGAGTAATTTAGGATACGATTTGGATAACGCCTTAACCCTTTGCCGTTCAGTGTTCCACTACATGGAACACCTAACTGCGCTAGCTTCTCCAACCGTTAAATTCAATTGCAAATGCATAAAAATGGGTTTATTTTTTACTTTGAACTTTCCTTTTCACCAATAGATTACACCACTACACAAGGCAATCCATGATATTTAACTGAGACGCGTTATTTCAAATTCTCGTATTTACAAGAATTTTTTTTTTTCTTGTGATACAAAAATGGTTCCTTGAAAAGAAATTTCTATGTGATATCGTTGACTGTATTCTAAATTATTTATTCTATATTTTTTTTTTACCTTTTTACACATGAAACATACGATGAATTGTTGAATAAAATAAGGTGTTCCATCTCCTGGAACACTGTGACACTAGCGCTTTTCATATTACGCAACCGAAAGCAATGATGAGAGAAGACAGCTGTGTTCACGTTTTCTGTTTTCCTCTGTTTGAAGGGAATGACGTCAAGCTATCAGATGCTGCGAGGGAGGGTTGGTTGTTTAAAAAAAAAAAAAAAAACGGATCTCGTTTCATCGAAATTCTTTAATACAATTAACATATATTTCACCAAAAACCGTGACCTGCTTGGCCCTAAAAATAAATTTGGCTGAAACTACTTACATTTTTGTATATATATATATATATATATTTCTTGTATGAGAGTTTTAAAAGGAAGATAAGCGTATTAAATATTTAACGGTTGAAATTTATACATTGCGAACGGAATGAAATTGAGGTAATTTATTAGTATTTATACGATATTAAATACTCTTAAATAATTAAATGTAGAATTGTCTTTATTTTCTTTATTTATGTACTGATTACCGATTACTAAATCTTGATAAAAATTATGGTTTAAATAAAGGAAAGCAATAAATTATTCAAAATTACCGATTATAGAATAAATAAAATACATATATATATATATATATAAAATATATTTTGTTGGATTAAAATTGAAAATAATTCATTTGAGATTGATTTTAAAATACATAGTGCGTAATGTTAGACTAATTTTTTATTTATTTATTTATTTTTTTATAATATGGGATGTCTTTAACATTAAAAAGCTATGTGTCCTTTTACAATTAATTTTATAAAATCAATAATATGACATAAATTTGTAAAAGAAAAAAAAAATCTTTACATTTCCATACATATTGTATATATATATATATATATTTTTTTTTTTTTTTTTGAAGTATATAAGAATAATGAGAAAAAACAATGTGCTTATTTTAAAATATTATTTTTATTAAAAAAGTACTTTAAAAAAGAAATATATTTTCGCCTTTTTAAGATTTGAGATTGAGTATTTCAGTGAGACGCAAATATACTTTCCTCATTTAGAAATAGAAAAAGAAATGAAAAAAAGAAAAAGAAAAAAGTGGAAACACGCTTTTAAGGAAGTAGGAAAAAAACTAAAAAATTCATATTTCAGTAAAAAAAAATATAAAAGAATGCATAGCAGAGGAAATCATTACGCCAAGAAATGACTTCAAGGTTTAGAATTCATACGATTTTTTTTTTTTTTTTTTCGTTTAAAATTTTTATATTTATATTTTAGAAGCTTCATTTACTTAGATATTCATAAATCTCGAAAGTTTTCCAATAAAAAGATATATATATATATATATATATATATATATATTAGAATCTAAAAAAAAAAAAAAAAAAAAAAAAAAGAAATCACATAATTTTAATTACGTCTGATGCTTTAAATATGTTTAATTTATATAATAATAAAAAAAAAAAATAATAGACTTTTAAAGTTTTATAGTGACCCTGTACTTAAAACACTCGAACTGACAAAATGAAGACATAAGTTTGAAAGATAATTTATATGAAGTTTTATCATTTTAAATGTAATAGTTAATAAACTATAATATACTAGAAAAAGAAAAAAATGCATAATATTGTCCTTTTAGCCATTTGGCCATTTGGCCCTTTTAGCATATTGTCCATTAATAATCATTTTAAAAGTTTTGGTTTTACGAGTTTATTCAAATTGAAAAACATAATTATAAATTTTTGCACACACATAAGTATGTATAGGGGATGAATATATGCATGCATGCACACACACACACACACACACACACACACACACACACACACACACACACACATATATATATATAAAGGTGTGCCCAAATGAAAAGGAGACTAAAGTTATATGTTAAGAAATTTTATAAACAATATTATAATTACCGTTCAAGTGAAACAGTACTACTATAAATAATTGCCATTGACATTGATACACTGATCCCAGCGCTTAGGAAAGGGGTTGATGGCTCAAGAAATTGGTCAGACAAACACCCATTCACTCCGTCTTTTGATTCTCTGACAGATGCTTGGGCTCCCATTGTGCACAAACTTTGCCATAACCAAGCTTTTTGTGGGTTGTGTGATGCATTGTTCCTTTGCTTTTGACAGTTCAATAACAATTTCAAGTGTGATGATCCGGTGATTCTGCCATACGAGCTCATCCACAGCCGATATCCTTGTGCTGATCTGGAGGAATCCATCATGCAACGAACAGCGGAAATGCCAATCCAGCAATGAAAATATTGATGCGAAGCAGTTAACTACGCATGTGCATCTAGCAATACCACCGTGTCAACTATCGGTTAACACATGAACTCACTAAGATTTCATATAACGCCACTACATAATATTTCATATGATGCACTCATGTAACATTTTATTATATATTTTACTTATTTTGTTTATTCTTCTGAGCTGAAATTTATACACATGCAATATATATATACTATATTTACATATGTATGGCATACCATATATATATATATATACCATATATATAGAGAGAGATATATATACACTCCTGCTCAAAATGTTTACCAAGATATGCAACGATCTTTTTTTTTTTTTTTTTTTTTTTTTTTCCAATTAAAAAAACTTATCTCTCGATGGAATAATTCGAAGTATTGGTCATTTAAAGAACTGGGTCTTCTTCATATTTTTCAGCGAATTGGTTTAGGACAACATTTAGGGGGCCGGTAACAAATTAAGCAAAACCTATAACGTTTATGATAACGCTGTATCGTTAAGCGAACAAAATGATCTGTAACTTTAGGATATGCTAATATCGACCCAATTCATTTTGTGGATGGATTTGTGTGACGATTGCATATTAAATAACGGAGATATAAGAAAATTTTAAAACTCAAAAATAAATAAATAAATAAATAAAATCAACATGTTTTTTATTTATAATACAAAAAGTTTTTAGCAAAAGTGATTCTGATTTTCAGATAAGTTGGAAAAACACTTTTAAATCAACATACACCAATCGCCGCCTCCCCCCCCCCTCCAACCTTATGAAGCAGATATATAAGAAGTTTTATAGGTAGATATTACGTATTTATTTGTTTCTTGCTCATCCCAACACGGCCACCGGTCGCTCTAAGCGCCTTACAGTTACTTCACTTTCTTCCCATACCTTATAGTCCTCCTGCAAGGTCTAGTTCATTATTGGTTTGCTCGTCCTAATATGGCTGTTCGATTACAGGTGAGGCTTCACTTTCAGAACCGTCTTGCCGAGTCTACTTGATTCCTTAGTCTGTATTTTTATCTGTACTTTTTTTAACTTTTAAGATTAAAACTAATGCCAGTATTCGATACCTAAATTAATTCATTTTGCAAAAATTTCAACAGCGTATGACACTCATTAAAGAGTTTTATTCTGATATTTTTCTAGACAATTTAAAATTCGCTTATTGTTAAGCATTATAAATATGTTTATATCGGTGAACCTACCGACTAATTAGAGTTAATGTACAGAAGCTTGGACAACAGTTAGAAAAATGTAATCAACGTACTGAAATTGTATGACATTCATTTTGTCATGAAACATATTTTTGTTTTTGAAAACATCAAACTTCTGAACTCTGGATAGGTTAATACTGGCTTCTGTATTTCCTTGAAATCTTGGCACAGTGCCAGTCAACCATATGCGACATGAAGTATAACACCGGGAAATTCAGTATGGCGTGCAAAATTAAGGCAACATCCTCGTTTCTCGTTTTCTTCTTTTTCGTATACAGTAAACACTCGATTCTCCGCGAATTTGAGAGGCACGGGTTTCGAGGAGTGTTCAATTCTTGCAGAAACTGTAGAAACTCTGAAAATTGGGATGAAGAGCATACACATAAAAAGTATGCTAGCTCCAAAAAATATTTGTATGGTACATAAAATATAATACAAACAGTGCAAATGTTCACAGTACAGTAAAAAAAAAATCTGTTTTATTAACTGAAGGTTACACAAACAATAAGCAAAAGAGCAAAGTTCCAATGAAGCCGAAGTGCAATATATAAGTTAATTTATGCACTAAATTAAACAACATAGCGCGGTACAGTACAAAACATAACACAAAAACAGCATATTTTTTATATTTTAATTATTCTTTTTTCTTTTCACCAATCTTTTGTTTTTGTTTCTTTCTCATAAAACACTTTTTCTTGATCTTACGATTTCATGATCTCACCCATTTCCAGCACCCGTTGATAATTTATTATGCATATAATCCGCTCGCTTATAATATGGAGTATACTTTGAAGTGTATAAGATGTCTCTTTTTAGTTGGAAGAATGAAGTTCACCGAGAGGATCCAGCGTAAGTTGTAATCTCGGTAAAAGTGTCAAGTTGAGCATAGGAGTGCTGAATTAGAAGTTATAAGGTCACCATTCGGACGTAGAGTTAGATGATCACGGTACAGCAGGTAGAATACATAGATTGGAAATCGACCAGCAAACCAGTGCCTTAAAATTTAAGCCTTCCTGAGATCAGTGCGATCGAGGTTATTGCTTGAAAAAATTCCTATAAGTTAATTATGTAATTAGGTCACATGACTGAGATGACAAAACTGGGAAAAGCCAATCAACTCTTCGATTTGAGAAAACAAAATCGTAGCTCCCTCTGGGAAGCTTATTTTTTTAGCAGTATTTTAAGCATTCGATCATAAGCGCTTGCCACACTGTGTGTTCTACACAGTGCAATCATGGTATGAAAGCGTCAGGTTGGGCATAGAAGTGTTGTATTGAAAATGTGAGCGTCACAAATTGGATCCAGTGTTAGATGGCGACGGTTTTGGTAAAAGTGCCAGGCTGGGTTGAAGTAAAAGAAGGTTGGTGAAAAACATAACCAGCTATTTGAAGGTAATCTGCCAAGATGTCGGATAAGTTTAACCCTTTGTATCCCAAATTATTTTATTTTTGGAAAAAGAGTTTGAAACTTTTTTATTATATTTTTTTTATGCATGAGAATCATCTCATATTAAATTTAGCTTAAACTGTAGCTTAACTATAGGGAAAGCTTAAACTATAGGGACTAAAAGCTTAAACTATTGTCCCAATGAAATCCTGTATTAAATGTAGGCTATATTGAGGATTTTTTCTGTTGGGACATTAAAGTCCCGGTGAGATACAAAGGGTTAAGGGAAGTTGCGAAAGTTGATTTTCAGCTGAATACTGGTAATTTTAGGATGTGTATTTTATGAAATTGAAGTAAATTATTTTGTAGTATTATTTAAATTGACTTTCGATTAAAGAGAATCTGTGCTTTTCGTTACACACTTGAAGTAATCAGATATATTTAAATATAGTCTTAGTAATTAATAGTAAAGTTATTTTGTTTAATTGAGTCTAAATATAAAATTCATCTTAGTACTCCCTAACCCTTATTCGAAAAATTAAAAGAGATTAGGTTTTAAGTTATTGTCTACATTTGTCTACATTTGACTCCTTTACACCACTTCTGATTTATCATCGGATATAATAAAATAATTGAGGGTGTAAACCTCAATTTGGTTACTATATTAGTTTACAACTTTTTTACATTGTGATGTAATAACCAATTGGATTACATTACAATTTGTCTATTAAATTTCAACTTTTTTTTTTTAATACACACATGATCTATATCGATAGATATCATCGAATCTGCGCCTGTGCATTAAGGAATTTGTCTCGGTCGTGTTGTAAATATCTAAGAGTCTTAATGAAACACACTACTTTGTGAATTCAATATAATGTTGTATACAATGATTTTCGAACCATGGCATTATCTTTAGTAACTTGGAAATTATGCATACACGTTTATTTTCAAAAAAGTCATTTTGTACACAATAAAACTTGTTTTGTTATAAAAATATGTTTTTTTCTTTTTGTCTTAAACACAAATGTAAATTTTAATCTATTCTAAAGCTTGATGTTTATTTTTTTTTAAACTTTATTTATATTACCATATTAGCTTTCCCTCTCATCTGGAAACAAATTTTAAAAATCGTTTACTTTTACGTTATTAAACTGAAACTCAACGTTTCAACATCAGACATATCTTATTTCGCAAGCTCAAAAATATAGTTTTGAAAAAAGAAAAAAAAAAAAAAAAACGAAGAAGATTTCTTTAGAAAAAGCGTTTACTCAGCGAATTTTTATAAGTTAAAAATAAATAAATAAATAAATGAAAATGCAATGACTTCTAAATGAGTTTCAAATGGGTATTTTATATAAATTCTTTCATAAAAAATTTCTGATGTTACTTACTATGGTGAAATAGAAGAAATTTAAAAGCAGAAAAAAAAATAGTTTTGTTATGTTTTTTCTTACGAAGGGCTAAATATTTTTAAGTGCGTATTATTTTTTTGTATGTTTTTTAACTTATATGATATTACCATCTGGTTTCAACAAGTTTAGCATTAAAATGCATGGAAGTGAAAAATAAAAGCTGCTTTATACAATGTAAAAAAAAAAAAAATATATATATTACGATATTTGAAAAGGCTCAATATGTTATTGTAAAGAGTCAAACATAATTAAATATTTGTATATATACATATAAATATAATTGATTTACTTTGGTTAAGATGTTTAATTTCTAAGAGCATATAATAAAATAAATGTTTTTATACAAAGTTTTTTTTTATAATCACAAAACTATTCTAAAAAGTAAAAAAAAAAAACGTTTTCTAAAAAAGAAATATATATATATATGTATATATATATATATTTCCAAAATTAGATAATTTTTACCAAGAATAAAATTAAAAAGTATACTTAAATGTAAGAATTGTAACATAACATTAGCATGCATATCTTATTTTCAATACAATTCATTGTGTAAATGTCCTTGTGATTTTCATAAAAATAAATAATATGTGCGTGATGATCCATGTGACAATTTTTTTGAAAAACTATAGAAATCTACATTAGCGTTAAAGCAATGTATTATCTACTGAAAAATGGTAATATTACAGTTAAGATAAATTTGAGACGAATTAAACAAATTTAGCAAAAATACTTTTGTTACTGAAAATAACCACATGTCTTTCTGTGCATTTCTGTAAATATCGCACTGCATTAAATATTTTTTTTAATCATATCTTTTTCATTCTTTCTGTAACAATTTATCATTCAAGAAACACGTCTTAAATGAATTCGAGTGGGACCTCTTTTAGTGAAAATTTTGGGCCAGTGGGGGCTAGTGGTTTGGCTAGGGAGAGCAACTTTAAAATTTCAAATGACATGATATGTCTTGTGATGCCTCCCTGGAAGCGTCTTTTCAAAACAATTAATTTTATTTAATAATTTTTGCCCTACGATGATTGTTAAAGGAGATATGTAAGTTTTTAGATTTTTGAAATGTTGATTTTATACTTATTTATTCCATTTAATAATTATTGCAGGACAAAACTATTTATATCAAACACATTATCCTGAAGAAAAGTTTCCAGAGATGTATCAAAAGATTAAATTTGTCCAAAAAAGTTTGGACCCAGGCAAGAGGATGGTAGGAGATCCGCTAAAGACCGCTACTTTAAAATTTCAATCAGGAAAGTATGTCTTGGGATGAATCTCTGGAAATGACTCTTCAAGACAATGAATTTGATAAAAAATAGTTTTGTCCTGAAATGATTATTAAAGGCGAAACATAAGTATAAAATACACATTTGAAAAGTCGAAAAAGTCATGTATCTCCTTTAATAATCATCGTAGGCGGAACTATTTATATCAAATTGATTGTTTTGAAGAGACTTTTCCAGAGATGCATCGCAAGACATACATTGACATTTGAAGTTTGAAAGTTGTTCTCCTAGTGGCATTCATAGTCCCCCTGGTCTAAACTTTTTCCACCAAAAAAGGTCCCTCTAGAATACATTGAACATGTGTTTCGCCATTTTTCTCAATTCCGATTCATTTTCGAGCAAGAAGAGTTGTGTGGGACTTTTCGAACACCGTGTATACCTAAAGTAAATGTTAAAAAAAAAAAAAAAAAAGTAAATGAAATAGGTGGAAATAAAATTGACAATATGTAAAGAATAAATTATGCCTTTATTGGGGAAGGCCGTAAATATTGCTTAGAAACACTAGGGAATTTTAAAAGCTGAAAAGAAAAAAAAAATTAAAAACTGTTTACCGGCTTATACTCACATACACGTATATATCAATACATATATCAATTCATCAATTCATAAAAAAGGAATAAAATTTTAAATTAATATTGACGTAAAAATGAAAAAAAAAAAAAAAAAAAAAAAAAAAAAAAAAAAACAAGCATTAAGCAGCTTGTTATATACAAATTAGAAAGTAAAATTTTAATTTACTGCATGAGATTAATTGGTTGAAATTCAAGATTTCAACCAAATTGCGAATTCTTCGCTAAATCTATAACTAATAAATTGAATTCTTAAAATTCCAGCAATATGTAAAAATTGTATGACTTGTTTATTGTTTAACACTGATTTATGTTTGTTTTTGTTATGTGTTTGTATATATTTGTGGCAAAGGGAGTATATGTACATTTTAATGCGTATCTGCTTGATTTTACAACGTTTCATAAACACTTTTAATGATATATTTATTAGGAAAACTTTAAATAATGTTAAAATTAAGCAACAAAAATAACAAAATATTGTAGTGTCTAGTTCTACTTCATAATTTATTTCTTGATTTACAAATGTGATTGCTCAAAAAGAAAAAAAAAAAGAATTGTATTTTTCCTCCATTTCCAGATTTCATGCCATTAAACTAAGTGTTCCTACTCAGTTCTTCCTAGAATGAAATTTCAGCATTACAACGGGCGATTTCACAAGTGATTAACTACAAACAACTTCTGCAAACGTGACTTCGTGCTGTGTTGGCCTGATGTCATCTGCAATTTGTATGTGAAATTGGATTCTTTATTATTTTCGTATACGATCTAGTTACATAAAAAAATAAATTAAATGAAATACGTCGAAATGAAATAAATGTGATAGTACCGCATAATATTTCTGTTTTGTAGCGTAAAACATAAAATTTGCATTATATTAAAATTTTTTATTAGTAATAGAAAAAAAAAATAATAATAAATTCATGCTAGAATATAATCAGTGTGTTTATATGAAACTACATTTTAAAATTTAAACTTTAACACATGATTTATGTTATTATAGATGTTTCTATAAAACGTAGGTTTTCGTATTTAATTAAAAAGAAACATGAATGATCATAATTTAGAGATTTAAAGCCTCCAATACCCAAAATTTCATTCGGCAGCGATTGAATATTGTATGCAAAATAAAGTGTATTTTTGTAAAACAATAAGCATGTAGCCAAAATCTGCAAAGTTTTATGGCATACGCACATAAACAAGAGAAGACTAATAAAAAAGAAATGTGAGATATTTAATTAAATATGTACAGTAAGATAAAATGAAACTTAAAATATAAATAATTTATTAACAGGAAAACGAAATAACATTTATTAACAAAAATAATAAATGAGCGATGATCCGTTTCTAGTCTTACCATTATTTAATTAATACAGGCTTAAAAATAAAACTAAATGAATTTTATAAATAGTAAGAGTAATAATAAATGAAATATAAAAAATCTGGTGTGAAGCAAACACACGACTTCCATTATCCCCTATTACACGTATTATATATATATATATATATATATATTTTTTTTTTTTTTTTTTTTTCGAGATAATATGATCAGATGACATAAAATGGACCCAACGAAGTAGAAACCTAAAACTTTTCCGGTGTGAGAAACGTAATACACGAGTAAAGACATATAAAAGAAAGTTTACGTGGCAAGTTAGAAAATAACAAAATAATAATAATAATAATAATAATAATAATAAAATCTTTTCTCATCACATGGCTACAATAACCATGTCATGAGAAAGGATAGCTGAAATTGATTTATGTAACAATTTTCAAGAAAATCGTTAGAGCCGTTTTTGAGATACAGGCTTGACAATACTTGAGAAACTCAATTGTTGAGCGGAAAGTAACAATTATATATGAAAGGATATCTAAAAAAGAGTTATTACGCTGAGTTTGAAAAAAAGTCCGTGCTGCCATTATTAATAGAACGCACTTGCGAGATCTGAATTTGGGCTATTTATACAGAACACCTATCAATTTTCCTGAACTAACTAATTATATCTTTACAAACGACATCTAATAAAGTGTTTATATAGCAATTTTGAAGAAAATCGTTAGAGCCTTTTTGAGATACGGATTTACTTCCGGTATCGGATGGCCCACTTCCGTTTTTCTAGTTTCCCCCAAAATTTGAAAAGTTCATCTGTACTCCAGACCAGCGTCAATTCTGAAGTTTCGTCGTTCTATTTTTATTATTTTCGGAGATATGGTTGTCACAGAATTCCCCACATACATACACACACACGCACATACACACTGACCAGTTGCCGAAAACCACTTTTTTGGACTCAAGGGACCTTAAAACTTATAAATCAGGTGAAAACACGATGTGGAATTTTTGGACCGAATGCAATTCTTCCATTACCTACGGTAATAAGATTATGGAAGTAAAAAGTAGATACTAACATTATAATATATATATATTAATGTGTATCTATTATTTTGTTGTAATCTCTGCGATTTTATGAATACTTAAATTCAAAATCTCAGTAATCTGAATGGTATATTGTTATACATAGATTAAAAAAAAAAAATAAATAAAATAAAAAAGGTTTATTTTGACTGATCTAATCTGTTAAACACATTAAATTTATTTTGTAAAGAATAAGGTACTTAGAAACTTTAATTGAAATAAAGAAGCTTAAACTTTATAGCCCCTGTGGTGATTGTTAAACATCAGTAAATTGTTAAAATAAAAATTGTACGCATAAAATATGCAATATATAATTGTCAAATTTTATTTCAATAAAATCAAATTTCACTGTAAATAGTTGTTTATTGCTGTATTGGAAAATATGATTTTATTGCATTTTTTAGAGAAAAAAATATATTGCAGTTGAGTCGTTTGGTAAAATAAACTTTTATATTCCTTATTAAAAAGCATTTTTCTTAATATTGAAGTTTAAATGTAATAAAATGCACTACGGAAAATATTTTTAAATTTATTCGAAATATTTTTCACCCAAGGAATTTAATACGGCCTTTGTGTTTTCGTAAAGAAATTTCAATAAAGTAGTTTCGCTATGAAATATATTCTTTCAATATAAATGTCGTATATAAATGCTTTTTTGTTACATAATATTTTGAAATTGAAATATATATTTCTGATAGAATTACTCTTTTTTTTTTTTTTTTCGAGATTCCAAGAATGTAATATAATGCTGTATTTTGCTACATGTTTTTTGTCAGTGGTGTTGTAGGCCAAATTTTACGCAGAGTAGATTTAATTTTCTTTATGTATAGTAAAACATTACTTAAAGTATGTATATTTATTTCCAACTAAAAATTTTCTACAATGTATAGAATTAGTTTTGGTTATTTTGTATGGACTTTGTGAACTTAAATAGAAAACATAGACAGATTTTGTAAAGAGTAGCACACTTTTAAGCAAGTTCAGGATAATATAGTGTTAAATCTTTAGAGACTATTTTAACTGTGTGTCTGTCAGACTATAATTTCCGCACACACAGATATATATATTTATATATATATATATATATATATATTCAAATTATATCATTAGTAATACATTATATATATATATATATATATAATGTATTATTTATATATATATATATAATGTATTATATATATATATAAATATATATATATATATATATATATATATATATATATATATATATATGTGTGTGTGTGTATATGTATATATATGTGTGTGTGTGTGTGTGTGTGTGTGTGTGTGTGTGTGTGCAAATTATGAAATTATATATAACATATTTTTATATAAAATGTTTTGTGAAAGTTTTTTCTTAAAAAAAAAAAAAACTGTTCCTAAATTAGTGTAAATATTACATGCAAATGTACATTTTTTGCAATATTTTACTTATTTATTTATTTATTTTACGCAATTATTTATTTTCGATCCGCTTATTATTTACCTATTAATACATTAATTTATTAGGACTGAGGGCCTATTAGTCTCAATCTGGGATTCTTGCGTTGTCGTTTTCGATAGTTGGACATTTGTCGAAATAATTTTTCGATAGTTGGACATTTATCGAAATTTAAAATGTATCGAAAATATAATTGAATAATTTGAAAGCGATGTTATAATTGGGAAGAAAAAAAACTAATAGTCCTCCGTCCTAAACTAAATTCTGCTTTTGCCAGAATTGCATCAAAATCTTTTTATTATTATTATTATTATTATTGAAAGAAAAAGAAAAGAAAATTAATATAATAATAATCAGTATCGTTACAAGCGATATCGAAAAAGTTTTTTTTTTTTTTTTTTTTTTTTTTTTTAATAATTTTGAATTAGGAAATAAAAAGTGCGCATGAAATAATATGAAATAAAAATAAGTAAAAAAAAAATGAATTTAATGATTTAATGTTTTTATTTTTCGGGGGCTGCTCATGCATATAAAAAATGCGCATTAAAACGAGTCGAAGAAGGAAGCGAAACAAGTACTGAGTTATATTACGATAAATACGATATATAATATGATACGATATATTAGACCTATCGTCCAGGGTTAGTAGGCATTTTCGTTGAAAGAAATAGTTTGTTCTTTCGGTGCAACTTGAACATTAGTCCCGTGAGGTACAATTTTCACATTAGTCTCTTGAGGTACAACTTTCACATTAGTCCCTTGAGGTACAACTTTCACTTTAGTCCCGTCAGGTACAACTTGCACATTAGTCCCCTTTAAATATAGTGACCGGAGAAGCTCCAAAGCATTCGTTGATTCACTACCTCAATTGATTTTATTTTTATTATTTTTTTATTTTGTCTTTGTTTTAAACTGAATTCTCTATTTAGGTATCATTGCCCTGATGATATTGAGATGGTCTTGTTACCATGGTATATTTTCTGTCAATTGATTAGAAATAAATAACGAAAGTTAAAACATTAGCATTTTTTTTTTATTATTATTTAACGGAAAATGAAAATTATTAATTTCATAATATTACATAAGTAATAAAAAAGAAAGAAAGAAAAAATATTTTTTCTCTATTATTTCATCCATTTACTTATTTCTAGAGTAAATAAAATATAATGGCTAAATTTTTAAAGTGATTTGAAGTTTACATAACTGGTTTTAATTTATTTAAATGATTCACAATCACAAAAATAATAGAGCAAATTTCGCCTTTCATATCTACTATTATTTATAATTTTTTCAGACAATAAGTAAAACAAACTGGATTCTGTATCCATTTAAACTTTTTATATCATTAAACAAAATTCTCATTTTCTACTGAGGAGGCATTTCAAGACAATATCGAACGATTTCACGAATGATTAACAGCAAACAAATTCTAAAAACGTGACTTCGTGCTGTGTCGAAGTAATGTCTTCTAACGAAATCTGTATGCAAAATGGGTTTCGTTATTATTATGTTATTTTATCAGATTTCCAGAAGCTACAAATTCACAGAAAATATTTCAAACGTAAAATCTTTCAAAATGACTATCATTTTTTTATTTAAATGTCTAAATAATGTTATGTAAATGGTAAAATTATATTTTTTGTATTGTAACTTACAACATAAAATGGAATTTTATTTATCGTATTCAATATATTGTAAATACTTGCCATATTTTCTAATAATGTATCGTCTAATTTTTAAATGTTTTTTGTTATTATATTGTAATTGACTTTATTCAATAGAACGTCGTTCACGTGAACACTATTAACGTGAATTACTTTTAACATGAACTGTTTCCACAATCTCGTCAAAATGAAAATTAGTTTAGCTATCTGAAGATTAATTACTGATAGCATAAATTACTGATAGCATTAATTACTGATACCATGATCATTTTCCCCCCTTAAGATTAATGTTAACTAGGTCCAACTGTATTATATATATTTACCCTTTCCACTACAAATTTTTTTTTATTATTGTGTCGTACATAAATTTAGTTTTAAAATTAATTTTACCAAGTGCAAGTATCGAGTGGATTATTATTATTTTTTTTTTAAATATTCTAAATGAACTATCTGTATACTGTCTGTCCATGAAAGTCCGTTACCAGCGTCTTAACTGCTGAACGATTGCAGCTATATTTATGTAAATGTGTATAAATACAGTAAAGTTGTTATGCAGTGCTATGACCGCCAGTGATGCCAGATTGGAGATTTTGTAACCATTTTGGGGATTTTTGAGGCTTCTGGGGACAATTTTGGGGACCAATTGTTTGTGGGGACTTTTTTGGGGAATTCTAAGGGAGTTCTGCAACTTTCTGTCCATGTTGGTAACGTAATGATTTATCCCTACGACCAGGGATTTTTAATAGCTTTATTGTTACTTGGGGATTTTTTTCAAAAATTGCCTTCATTTGGACAAAAAATCTGATCTTAAATCCACTTAAATCTGCTTGATATATATATATATATATCTATATATATATATATATATATTTCTTTTTTAAATTATTTTCCGTGTTTAGTTGGGGATTTTTTCGACCCCCCCCCCCCCCACAGATTTTGGGAAAATTGAAGACCTGTTTGGGGAAATAATTTTCGACCATCTGGCATCACTGGTGACCTCTTACAGCGCAATCTGATTGGGAATAGAGATGTTAACATTCCGTACTCCAAAATTCTACTCTCTAGGTGAAGGAATTGAAATAGAAAACTGTAAAGCATCCTCGATTTAATATGAAAAATATGTTGTAGACAGAAATGCTAATAACAGAATGCCTTAAACGTGCATTTGTTTGTACGTGATTTCCTAGACTGTAACATAAAGAAGGCATAGTAGAAAGAGAAAATTATTAGCAATCATAAGACATTTTTTAAGTTTAAATTTTTGTCCATTATCGAAATGCACAACTAGACCCTTGGTTGAACATTACGTGTTTACCGCTACTTAAAGGATATTTAACGTAAAATTCAAACAAGGGTATAATGTGCATTCCCGCTTACAGACATATTTTTTAACGTAAGATAATAGTGTAAAAATAGAACATTTAATAACATTTTAATATTATTTTTTAAATAGAAATGTTTAAGTGAGATAATTAATTATTTAATTTCAATTTATTCAAAAATATATAGATAATATCATTTGAATTTCTGCTTTTTTCTACGAGATGTCATTGGGATCACTTTTTAGCCCATTGGAATTCAGTGGGAGAAATGAGAAAAAAAACACTAAAAAATTTCTTATATACTTATGTTACTGTTTATCCTTCTAAAGATTATGACAAAAAGAACAATTATAATTATTATTATTATTATTATTATTATTTTAGACTTTTAGGTTGATTAGTTACAGTGCAGTCAAACGTCAAACTGGCATTGGAGTCATAATTGGCTCCATGGTTGTAGGAAGGTTAAAAAGTTTTTTTTTTTTTTTTTTTTTTTTTTACACTATTAAAGATAAAATTTTTAGTGTTTATATTAAATTTATTAAAGATTGTTAAAACAGTTATATAAGTTTCGCATGCAGTTACGTATTCAAAGAAAATTGATTTTAATTTCAAATAATTATTATTTTTTAATGCTATTTTAATTTATACTCGTCGGCTTTGCCCACTTCGCTGGTCACTGTATTGAAATGAATTCTCAAAATGTCATATCATTAATAATAATGAAAAAAAAAATGAAAAAATCATTGAAATCAGCCATAATTTATGTTAAATTTCTCGCTCGTCTGTCGAGTCTGGAGCCTGAATGCTTTCGGCAGCGCCTTACCTTCCTTTTAATCCCGTTTTTCAAAGATAAAGTTGAAAGTCTTTCAAAATACCCTCAAACATGCATATTGTGTACACTTAATCAACGCCCACACACCAAAAATTTACCATTGGTAGGTAATTTGGAGCAGATTTATGGTTTAAAACGTGTTTTTTTCCCGCCTGCTAAAAGGGGGGATGGGTAATTTTACAAAATCCCATTATAGTGCATGTTGTATACGCATACCTAACCGTCACATTGAAAAATCGAGAATCTGAGATTATTTAAAACAGACTTGTGTTTTAAAACGTGTTTTTTGTCCCCCTCCCTCCTGCTCTTGCAGGAGGGAAAGGGGAGGGAATTTCGCAAAAATATCTTTATACTATGATCTAGATATACGTATCCGACCCACACATCAAAAATCTTCTTCCTAAGATAATTTAGTACAGAGTTACGAATTGATACGTGTTGTTTGTCTCCACCACCCCAAGGGGCGTAAAGGTGGTATTTCACAAAATTCCTTTGTAGAGTAAACTGTGTACGCATAAGCAGTCCACACATCAAAATTTGACATTCCAAGATAATTTCGAACAGAGTTACGCATGGAAACATGTTTTTCCCCCCTAACACCCATGAGGATTTGAGGGAATTTCAAAAACTATCTTTGTAGTGTGTTGAGTACGCATAATCATTCCATATATTAAAAAAAAATGCCTTCCTGAGATAATTTGGAGCAGAATTATTCTTAAAAATATGCCTTTGTTCCAACTGCCTTTTAAGAAGGAAGAGGGAAATTCCGCAAAATCCCATTATAGTGCCTGTTGGGAACGCATAACCACACCACACATAAAACATTTCCTTTTTAATATAGTTTGATGCAGAGTTGCGCATGGAAAAACGTTTTTGTCCCCCACACTCAACTGGTATCGGGTAGAATTTTACAAAATCTGTCTGCAGAGTGTGTGCTGAGTACGCATAAATAATTGACATATAAAACAAATCGCTATCCTGAGATAATTTGTAACAGAGTTATTCCTAAAAGCATGTTTTTGCCCCCCCCCCATCCCACCACACCCTTAAATGTGGGACACTGGGGAAAATCGTAAAATTTCTGTTTAGTGTGTGTTAAAAATGCATAACCAAGCCTCACTTAAAAATCAATCTTACTGAGATAATTTGAAGCAAATTTATGCTTGAAAACGTGTTTACTGCCCTCCCCCTGCCACCAAAGTGGAAAGGGGGAAATTCGAAAAATTCCGTTACACTGTGTGTTGGCTTCAAGTAAATAAGCTGCGCACTAAAATTTGTGACCACAACTTCTATCCCCGGACGAACGTAGCGCTAAAAGTAAGGCTCGAATTTGCCCCCTCGTAAATCCCCTAAACCGAAAATCTCTAAAACCACAAAATGAGATTTGAAAATATCCTGAAGAAGACGCTTAGCGGTTTTTTTATATCTTTGAGCTATTATTTGGTAGAGATCTACTCAAAAATCCGAATTTTGCTAAATTTTCTTCCGAAAAATCCCCCCTCCCCACTCTTAAAAATCTAAAATAACAAAATCGCCAAAAAATGTTTTTTTTTCTTTTAACTTAAGTCTAGTCTCTGCATCTGCAGTTTCTTCACCGTGAAGTAATATGGAGCCGAGTTATGTTTATAAAGGTGTTTTTGCCTTCTGCGCCCTAGGGGGGGGGGAATTGGAGGTGGGATATTTCACAAAATCTCGTCTTAATGCGTGTCAGGATCTTAAAACAAACCTATTTATCAAAAAGTGTTGCTCTATCTGACATAGAATCGTTATGGCTGTGTTGAATCAGTGAATCAGTGAGATTGCGCTTTTATATAATGTGGTGCGTTATAAATGTGGTTTTCTCCGATACTCGTATAAATAAAGTCTGAGACACTTAGAAAGATCCCCACGAAGGATATTTCACCTATAAGTCTAGGACGCTAGCTCAGTCAATCGAACTTAAACCTCACAACCATCCAACCTATAAACTAGAGCTTTATAAAAAATAGTAAATAAATAAAAAAATAAACCGAAAACATCAATGAAAGAGACCGACACGCATACATATATATATATATATATATATATATATATATTTAAAGATTTAATGGAGAACATAATTGGTCAAGCATATGCTAAAGAAGTTCTAGTGTTTCATGTTCATCGTTTACTTGGTGATTTCGTTGATACATTTGCTGTTTTGGACTGACTGTCATTCAAAATTAGCTAAATAAATTGGTTATTCAACAAAATTTTCTTTCTTGTCTTGTTTTTAAATTTAATGGATTAAGAATTATTATATTATTGTTTATCTTATTATATTTTTTTATGAAAATGCATGAATTTGGAATATATTTACATTCCTCCCAGCAGAATCTCTTACCTTTCTTAAGCAGTCAAATAAAAAAAGGATTGATATCAAATTGCGCCGCTGCTATTGAATCCCGGGAACTCAATGGATAGCTTAATGAAGATCTGCCAATAACACTGCATGTATCTTTCTAATAAATCCTAATGTATTTCAATATTCTTTGTTATCTGTGTTTTTTTTTTTTTTTTTTTTTTTTTTTTTCTGTTTTATAAAGTTATAATTTAAAGTATTTTTACGGTGGGGGGCGTCCCCTATGTAGACGTTTTAATTAATAAAAAATTTAGTTAGTAAAGATTAAAATATTATTATGCACCGAAATATTATTACATAATTATTATTAAAATATTATTACGTCCAAGGTTTAACTCAATTATTACGGAAGTTACTGTAAAATTATTGATTAATGGCAGGCTATAGAGCGGGTCCCGTTCCGACCACTGAGATGAGTCTCTCCCTAAGACTTTACGGAATAGAAAGTTCTGCTTGACTAAGTCTCTACCATTCAACTGCAGCCTACTTCTGTATGTTATGATTATGGTATCGTTAGTGCTGTGAATTTTATGTTGTCAGGTGTTATTTAAGCTGCGCGTTCTGGTGATCCCAAGTTGATACTGGGTTTAACAGACCTGTAATCTTCCGAAATATTCGTAAATAAATTTTTAAACCTCTGCAAGGTTCGTCTTTCATTCACAGAAAATTCACAATCCTAGTACGCAACAATATGTTTGTCTAATGCGTATATATTATGTGAGTGTGTAATTCTTAGGGATTTCCATGTTTATAAATATGCATTTATATGATGTGTGTGTTTCATATTGACATTCGAATGAATTTGCATTGCATTTATGATAAAAATATTAGCCATGAGTTCGGATCTTCCTCAATTAGTTATTGTGAAATATACTTTTATAACAATAATTATTTATTTAATAGTCAACAGTCAAATAATTAAAAAAAGTTTGTTTTACCTGGGTTTGCACAGGTACTCCATCACTTGAGATTTATTGATGAAGAATCTCGTAACTTTTATCATCAGCAGAAAAACAGAATTGTTACTTGAAGAATTCTATGAATTATATATATGTTAGTTTTTAGACGAACTTCAGTTTTAAAACAAAACTACTTGTATTTCTGTAATAAAATGTAGATTAATATTTATAATAATACAGATATTGACTGTATAATTGAGGATTGCCTAGTTTTACTATTAAAATTTATTTAATATATCTTAGGCATAGAAAATAATGGAAGGAGGACTCAATAAAAGAACGTCCTGCGAATGCAGAAAATGTTACATGATTACAAAAGAAAAGAAAAGAAACAGTAGTAGTAGAGTGACGCGACATATCGTCACGTGATGAGGCAGGTGCGAAAAAACAATCAGTTGGCGGAAATAAAAAGTTTCGGAACATGAAAACAAAAGTTAATAAAAATTGTTCTGAGGTTAGACGTTTGCAACACCCCCTCTTAAGCTCATAAATTTTCAATTGTTCATTAATACATTTCTATGTTTATTAAAATCAGTTTTTGGCAGAGCTTTTGTGAGGGTGTCGGCAGTCATTTCTTTGGTAGGTTTACAGTCAAGCTTGATAAAGCCTTCCTGCACTAAATCTCTCAGAAGGTGATATCGTAACTGTAAATGCTTTGTCTTCGAAAGAAATTTATCACTTACAGCAATCTTTATCGTAGACTGGTTGTCTTGATATAACACAATAGGATGTTCTTGCGGCAAGTTCAAATCATCTAACAGTTTCTTCACCCATTGTATTTCAAGTGCAGCACTCGCAGCTGCGACGTACTCAGACTCTGCTGAAGACATGGACACACAGGACAGTTTTTTCGAAGTCCAAAAAATTGGATTCTTGCCTAACATAAATAAATTTCCAGAGATGGATTTTCGATCACTTGGATCGTTCGCCCAATCAGAATCCGAATATGCTTTTAGGACAGGTTCACCAGAGTTACAAAGTCTTAATTCAATATCTTTAGTATTTTTCAAATATCTAATTACCCTTTTAACTGCCTCCCAGTTTTTCGCTCTGGGATTTTCGTTTCTACGGCTCAAGATGTCAACGGCAACACTTATATCAGGTCGCGATACTGTAGAAATGTAAAATAACGCGCCTATAGCCTGTCTGTACATTGTATTCTTTGGTAAGAGATTATCGTTATCAGTTAATTTTATATACCCTGGTTCCATTGGTGTGTCAGAGGGCCGTGCGTTATCTAGCCCGAATTTTGTTACAATGTCTTGTATTTTGTTACTTTGATCAAGCGTAATTACCCCTTTACAAGGTCTTTCTATATTTATGCCGAGGTAATATTTGGCTTTCCCAAGGTCGGTTAATGGATATTCTTCCCTAAGTTGATTAATTAGTATGTCAATATTGTGATTTTTACCAGCTATAAGTAAGCCATCGACGTAAACAAGAATGTAAGTTTCTGTGTTATCTTTATTACAGATATATAAACATTTGTCATGCTGACTTTGTTTAAATCCTAATTTACACAATGATTCATTTATTTTCAAATTCCACAACCATTTTCAGTAGCCCCTTTTACAGATATGAGGTTTGTCTCTATTTCTGGTACATATAAAACGTTTTTTAATATGATAGTACTATGTGTGTTATTGGAATTTATGGTGTTTAATTTCACAGACCCATGACCCATGGATCTCCTGTCCATTCGCGATTGTTACGCGTGAATTATTATAATTAAATTCCTGAAATTTACTCTTATCATTGCAAACATGTGTTGAACAACCCGAGTCTATATACCAATTGTTAGACTTCTCACCGATAAATAGAGTGAATATTTTGTCATTGGGTTTTTCATTTTCACTCTCAGTAATAAGAGCCCTATCCGTGTTATGTTCGTCTTGAGAGTACATACCAGATTTGAAAGTTGATTTGGCATTGCTGGTTTTTGTTTGTTTCTGATTCTTTTCTTTATTTTTAAGATGCCAGCATTCTTCAATTGTGTGCGATTTCTTTTTACAATATCGACAGAACTTTGAATTTTCTTGTTTTGGTTTAAATTTAACCTTTAATACTGAAATATTTTCAGATTTGTTTTCTTTTCTTTTGGAAAATTCATCAATTAATTTTGAGCGTATAAACTCTGATGTTAAATCTTTTACATCTCGAGATTCTAAAGCGGTGATGAGAACATCATAACTTGGAGGCAAGGAACAGAGCATTAGTGATGGAAGGTGCCTGTCGTTAATTTCTTCACCGATTGACACTAGTTTATCTCTCAACTGATAAATATGTGTCAAGTGTTGAATCATGTCTCCATCCTGAGTTAATTTCGTAGAGTAAATCTTTCTTAATAAAAATAGTTTACTGCAAAGGGTGGAGCGTTCATGTTCAGCTTTTAATGCATTCCAGCGTTCTTTAGCGGTCTGAAAATTTTTGACATGAATTATTTGATTATCCTCTATTAAGAGGTTTATTAAGGCGCGAGCCTTTCTGTTTTTGGAAGTCCATGTGTCAGTAATCGGATTGGGAGCATCATTTATAACCACTGAATATAAATCTTCTTTTTGGAGAAACATCTCCAATTTAAATTTCCATACGTCATAATTCTGTGAATTACGTTTTTCCATGATTGTGTCCTTTATGATACTCATATTAATATTTAATTTTTTTTTTTCTTTCTGGAATATAATAACTGAAATTTTGTTTTTAAACATTGATATATTTATTTTAAACATTCTTATATTAATTTTCACTTGTTTTGTTTTTCACTTCCGTTTTGAAGAAACAAAAAATATTTACTTTCGCTCACATTTTTTTTTTTTATTATTATTTTAAATGTAGCAATTTCTTTAAATATGCAAAGAAGAAAAAAAAAACTTTTGTTAAGAATAAATCTAAAATTTCAATTCAAAAAATCAGAGTCATAATCTGAAAAAAATATTAGGCTTGAGTTCGGATCTTCCTCAATTAGTTATTGTGAAATATATTTTTATAAAAATAATTCTTTACTTAATAGTCAACAGTCAAATAATTTAAAAAAGTTTTCTCTTACCTGGGTTAGCACAGGTACTCCATCACTTGAGATTTATTGATGAAGAATCTCGTAACTTTTATCATCAGCAGAAAAACAGAATTGTTACTTGAAGATTTCGATGAATTATATATATATATATTAGTTTTTAGACGAACTTCTGTTTTAAAACAAAACTACTTGTTTTTCTGTAATAAAATGTAGATTAATATTTATAAATATAATACAGATATTGACTGCATAATTGAGGATTGCCTAGAGTTTTACTTTTCAAATTTATTTAATATATCTTAAGCATAGAAAATAATGGAAGGAGGACTCGATAAAAGAACGTCCTGCGAATACAGAAAATGTTACATGATTACAAAAGAAAAGAAAAGAAACAGTAGTAGTAGAGTGACGCGACATATCGTCACGTGATGAGGCAGGTGCAAAAAAACAATCAGTTGGCGGGTATAAAATGTTTCGGAACATGAAAACAAAAGTTAATAAAAATTATTCTGAGGTTAGATGTTTGCAACAATTTATTCCTTTAAATTCTACTTAAAGCCACTTATGTCATTTTTATTTCTTGTAATTTCATAATTAAAAATCTGAATTAACTTCACTCGACTTTCTGAACATTTAGTAATTAATGATGTTTACAAATTTGAATCGGAAGAATAACTTAGTAAGTAGCCGAATATGAGACATTTTTCCTTAGAAAACTGTCGTGCCATTTGGCACACGAGTACCAACGGTAATTCAATCTAAGGAATAAAATATTTAAAAGGCTTTTCGCTAGTGTAATTCATAAACAATTGCAAAAAACTACAGCCAAGATCGTAGCCAGATAAAAATTTCCATGTAGGTTCAATATTTAGTACGTAATATTAAGTGTTTAAAATAAAATATAATGAAAAATGTTTTCGACAAATCTGCAAAATTTTTTAAGTTTTTTAAAATCCCCAAATACCTTTCCCTTAGTTACGAAATTGAATAAAGCTAAACGTTTCAAATTTAATTTGGCCGTTTATCGCATGGACCATAAAATAATGCTAATACTTCCTCGACCGCAAATTGGCTAATAGTATTTTAAAAAATGCATTTTCACCGTGTTCTGAACTATTCCGAGTGTATCAAAATAGCTAGCTAGTCGTGAGCTAGTCGCTAGCTAGTCGTAGCTAGTTCAGTCTAGCTAGTCGTGAAGTTAGTTAAAAATCGATTGCAAAATTTGTACTGGAAAAACAAACAAAGAAACAAGAATCGAAGTTAATAAAAACACGGTTAAAAAAAAAAAAAAAAAAAAAAAAAAAAAACTGAGTTCTACATCATTAAAATCATTAGTTGTGGGTCACGTCCATCAAATGCAGCGTTTAGACACTATCGTATTCACTGATACACATACCTTCATACCTCTTTATTAAAAAAATGAAAAATAAGATTCAGAAGACCTCAAAACTGATAGAAACACAAAAATGTCAAATTTGAATTTTTCCATGATAATATTTCTCTTATAAAATATATAATCGGAATTTAATTATATGTATTGTTCCAGCATCCGTAATTTTATAAACTTAACCAATCGCTCTCTTATTTAATCCGCCACATTACTTTTGTTAAAAGTCTGTTTGGTGCGTCATCGAAATTTATCACTTATTATTATTATTATTATTTTTAAATAATAAACATGTTTTTTGTAAAAATAAATAAATTAATAAAGAAAGAAAAAGAAAAAGAAAAAAGAAAGAAAAATAAAAACAGAATTTATTACTATTTAATGTCTTATTAAATGACAAAACTAAATTCATTAAACACTATCGACACCTTTTGACGGATTCACTAAATTTTTGGTTTAAATATCACAAAATTGAAAATAACTATCCTGTATATTGACGAAAAAACATTTTTGATTGCAAAAGGCACTAGTACAGGTCAGAAGGAATGTCCATGCAAATTTTCAGCGCATTAGCTGCAGAACTCTATAGTTTATTCAACGAAAGAAGAGAACGAAACTAAATAAAAGGGTTGCACAAAAATAGCCAAGAAGGTTCACTTTCAGCCGAAATCCCCAATTTGGAGAATTTAATTTTTTTTTCCTTACTTAAATGTTTTTTTTTTTTAATTCTCTTCTTCACTGGACTCAAAGACTCACTCTTCTCAAAGACTCACTTTTCTCACTCTCCATTATGGTAAAATACGAAATCACACGTAAAAATTATCAAATTTAACAATCAGACAATAGCACGAGCAAAACATTGCAAATAAAGAAAAAAAAAGAAATTCACACTTTTTGTTTGGCACTCCTGGCAGAATGCCAGGTTTTTCAACGCAGCCAAACCGCAAGTGCGTTTATTTAGTTTCGTTCTCTCGATAGAATGAATGGACTATAGGTTCAGTCACTATCAACCTTAACAATAACAAGAAGGCCAAAATTCAAAATCACTAAAACCAAAAATGAGATTTGGAAATATTTTCAAGAAGACGCTTAGCGGTTTTTTATATCTTTGAGCTTTTATTGGTAGAGATGTACTAGAAAATCCGAATTTGGCTAAATTTTCCTCCGAAAAATATTCCCTCCCCTCACTTAAAAATCTAAAATTTCAAAATCGCAATTTTTTTTTTTTTTTTTTTACTTTTAACTGAAGTCTAGTCTTCCCATCTGTCGTTTCTTCACCGTGAAGTAATTTCGAGCCGAGTTATGTTTAAAATGGCATTTTTACCTTCTGCCCCCCCCCCCCCCCCAGGGGGGAATCGGGGTGTGGTATTTCGTAAAATCTCGTCTCAGTGGGTGCCAGGACCCTAAAACCAACCTGTTTATCAAAGGTTGTGGCTTTATCTGGAATAGAATCGACACGACTGTGTTGAGTCAGTGAATCAGTCAGTTTGTTCTTTTATATCATGTGGTGCGTTATAAATGTGGATTTCCCCGAAACTCCTGTAAATAAGTGCTAAGACACTTAGAAAGATCCCCACGGAGGATATTTCACCTATAGGTCTAGGAACTTAGCTCAGCCAATCGAACTTATGACTCACAACCATTCAGCCTATAAACGAGAGCTTTATAAAATAATAGTAAATGAATAAATAAACAGAAAACATCAACGAGAGACATATATATATATATATATATATATATATATATATATATTAGATTTAATGGAGAACATAATTGATCAAGAATATGTTAAAGAAGTTCTAGTGTTTCATGTTTATCGTTTTCTTGGTGATTTCGTTGATACATTTGCTGTTTTGGACTGATTGTCATCCAAAATTAGCTAAATAAATTAGTTATACATTAAAGTTTTCTTTGCTGTCCCGTTTTAAATTTAATTGATTAAGAATTATTATCATTATTGTTGTTTATAATTTTTTAAAAAATGAAAATGGATGAATTTGGAATATATTTAAATCTAAGAAAACAATACTATTGTAAAAGACTCTCCTCCCAGCAAAATCTCTTACCTTTCTTAAGCAATCAAAAAAAAAAAAAAAAGACTGATATCAAATGTCGCCGCCGCTCTTGAATCTCGGGATCTGAATGGATAGCTTAATGAGATCTGCCAATAACACTGACTGTATCTTTCTAATAAATCTCAATAATATTTGTTATCTGTGTTTGTTTTTTGGCTGCATTATAAAGTTATAATTTAAAGTATTTTTACGGCGGGGTGCGTCCCCTATGTAGACGTTTTAATTAATAAAAAATTTTGTTAGTAAAAAATTAAAATATTATTATGCACCGAAATATTATTACGTAATTATTATTAAAATATTATTATGTCCAAGCTTTAACTCAATTATTACGGAAGTTACTGTAAAATTCTGAATTAATGTCAGGCTATAAAAGGGGTCCCGTTCCGATAACTGAGATGAGTTTCTCCCTAAGACTTTACGGAACAGGAAGTTCTGCTTGACAAAGTCTCTACCATTCAACTGCAGCCTACAACTGTATGTTATGATTATGGTATCGTTCGTGCTGTGATTTTTATGTTTTCAGCTGTTATTTAAGCTGCGCGTTCTGGTGATCCCAAGTTGATACTGGGTTTAACAAACCTGTAATCTTCCGAAATATTCGTAAATAAATTTTTAAACCTCTGCAAGTTTCGTCTTTCATTCACAGAAAATTCACAATCCTTGTGCGCAGCAATATGTTTGTCTAATGCGTATATATTATGTGAGTGTGTAATTCTTAGGGAATCCATGTTTATAAATATGTATTTATATGATGTGTGTGTTTCGTATTGACATTCGAATGAATTTGCATTTCATTTATTCCTTTTAATTCTACTTAAAGCCACTTATGTCATTTTTATTTCTTGTAATTTCATAATTAAAAATCTGAATTAACTTCAATCGACTTTCTGAACATTTAGTAATTAATGATGTTTAAAAAAGTTGAATCGGAAGAATAATTTAGTAAGTAGCCGAATATGAGAACTTTTTCATTAGAAAACTGTCGTGCCATTTGGCACATTTGGCTATTGATGCTCACAACGAGGACCAACGGTAATTCAGTCTAAGGAATAAAGTATTTCAGATGCTTTTCGCTAGTGTGATTCATAAACAATTGCAAAGAGTTTGCCTTTAATACAGCCAAGATAGTAGCCAGATAAAAATTTCAAAGTAGGTTCAATATTTAGTACGTAATGTTAAGTGTTTAAAATGAAATATAATGAAAAATGTTTTCGACAAATCTGCAAATTTTTTTTAAGTTTTTTAAAATCCCGAAATACAGTTCCTTTAGCTACCACCTTAAAATAAAGCTAAATGTTTCAAATTTAGTTTGGCAGTTTATCGCATGGGCCATAAAAGAATGCTAATATTTCCTCGACCGCAAGTTCGCTAATAGTATTTAAAAAAATGTATTTTCACCGTGTTCTGAACTATTCTGAAAGTTTCAAGTGACTAGCTAGTCGTGAAGTTAGTTAAAAATCCATTGCAAAATTTGTACTGGAAAAACAAACAAACAAACAAGAATAAAAATTAATAAAAACATGGTTTAAAAAAAAAAAAAAAAAAAAAAAAAAAAAAAAAACTAAGTTCTACATCATTAAAATGATTAGTGTTGGGTCACGTCCAGCATACATATCAAATGCAGCGTTTAGACACTATCGTATTCACTGATACACATGCCTTCACTCCTCTTTATTAGAAAAAATTATATATGAATTCAGAAGACCTAAAAAACTGATAGGAACACAAAAATGTCAATTTTGAATTTTTCCATAATAATATTTCTCTTATAAAATATATAATCGGAATTTAATTATATGTATTGTTCCGGAATCCGTAATTTTATAAAGTTAACCAATCGCTCTTTTATTTAATCCGCCACATTACTTTTGTTAAAGTCTGTTTAGCGCGTCATCGAAATTTATCAATTATTATTATTTTTTTTTAAATACTAAACATGTTTTTTGTAAAAAATAAAAGAAAAAGAAAAAAGAAAGAAAAATATAAACAGAATTTATTACTATTTAATGTCTTATTAAATGACAAAACTAAATTTATTGAAAACTAGCGCCACCTCTTGACAAATTCACGAAATTTTTGGTTTAAATATCACAAAATTGAAAATAACTATCCTGTATATTGACCAAAAAAAATTTTTGATTGCAAAAGGCACTAGTACAAGTCAGAAGGAATGCAAATTTTCAGCGCATTAGTTGCCGAACTCTAGGCTCACTCATTGTCAACCTTAACAATAACAAGAAGGAGAGGAGGAAGAATATAACCGGCAAATTTCGGGTTTTCAAAGTTATATAACTGATGCTTCTTAATTCGGAACGACATGCAAATTTGTATGTTTTGTCTGGGTATGCGCAAGGCCTGTGCAAAAAAATCATAGGTGTTGGGGATCAGGGAGCTGAGATACATGTAGTCGAAAAGTCCGAGACGTTATGTCGACATAATATACACTTCTAGAGTTTCACCATTGCCTTTCCTACTTTGTAAATTTCATTTGTTTTTCTTAATGTTTGTTTTAGCTTATGTTTGTTTTAGCTTGGCGGGGGGAATACTACTGCGTTCCTTGATAATAAAATATATCATTAAATTCAATATATACAATATTTAAATGTTTTAAATTTCAATACTATTTTTATAGTTTGAAATATATATGTGTATGCATATATATATTTCCAGTATAACATGCTGTTCGATCTAAATATCAACGGATATTTCCACAAATAGTAATATCTGAGATATTCAAAAATATATTCTGAATGTTGTTTTCAACATGGAGAATTTAAATCGTCTCTTATTCTTCACAAAGAATATCAATAACCTAAAGTTTTTCTCTGCAGTGTTTTCCTTCTATCTATGAAGAAGTTATGTTGCTATTGGAAGAATATTTTTGGTGTGAAACAGGAATCTTTAGCTGCAAAAGACATTTATTTTGAAAAATTTAATAAAGGTTATCAAAAAATCCTTAATTACACAACATTTGTTATTATTATTTTTATTTTTATTTTTATTTTTTTTCGTTGTTGAATGTTTGTTGCTGATTTGAATGATTTAAAGTAATAGAGCGATTAAACAATTTAATGCTTTTTTTCATTTTTTCATTTTTTATATTTCTTCTTGTTTCTCTTATTTAAAAAAAAATCATGAAGTTTCATTTATGATATCGTTTGTCTTTCGGTGTCCCTTAAATTTGGAAAATGTTTAAAAAAATATAAAATTTCTAGTAAATGGCACATTTAATGCTGTTTTCTAGAACGTAATTCGCATTAAAAAAAAAAAAAAAAGTCTAAAGAAAAATAACTAACTGTACTTTGACAGTTTTGCATAAAATTACATAAAAAGCAAAAATTACACTCTTCTTTGAAAAAGATACCAATTCTATTGAATTTGCAGAAATTTTTAAAATACTTACGAACTCATATTCACCTTGCATGAAATCAAGGTTACCCTGTAGGTGAAACTCGACATATGCGATTTTCTATATATATATCTGACATAATTGCAATATTCCTATTATTTTTTAAGTATTTTTTAATAAGGCGTAAAATTGTTGTTTTAGGTTTTTCTGTTTATCTTTCTGTCCATATATCTATCTGTCCGTGATATAATTTCTGTAAACCTCTTATGAAATGGTTTAGAATGATATCTGTTGTTCAAATTCATAATAGAATGACCTTAATTGAAAATGCTATAACTAGCACAACCGGTTAGTTGGTGCATGTGGACATACAAGAATATTTAAATGCATTGCGTTATAAAAGACATTTTTATAAACCCATATCTAATATTGTTTACTGAGCAAAATTGTAATGAAATCTGCTTTAATTGTTCACATGCATGAATAATATGGTATACTTCCAATTATGTTTGAGAAAGTAATACACTAATATACAGTTACATTAATTGCTAAAGTTGCATTTAGTGTTCTATTAAAGTTTTCAACACTTTAAAATAATGTTTAAGAATGACTATTACTTCCATTAGTTTATGTGTTTTTATTTCTGTCCGTCTGTCGATACGCAATCTAAATTAATAAAAGCGAGGAATCAAAGTTAATATTTACCGAATACCTTGAATATTTTGTATGTTACTTAAGTTTAATATGCCATATTCAATATGGAATATGATATAAATTGTGCACAATAGGTTACGGAGATTGGACTCACAAAACTTTTCCAGAATATTACTGTATATGAGATGCACATTAATATTACTGAAACATATTTATTATAGTTATACTACATATAACTCAAATACCTACTTCAGTTTATCAAGATACAGAAAACCATTTTTACTGCAAAATAAAGAATGGTTAGCGTAATGTTAGCGTAGCAAGACTGTGTACTTATTTTATAATCACACACTATTAAAAAATCTTGATTACTAACATTGTATTCTAGTTCCGATTTTTCCTAATTTTTTATGACATTGTAATGTTACTTATTTTATGCTGCATTTAAAGTTTTGTTTTCCGAATTTCTTTTAATTTTCATAGATTTTATTTATCTAATCGTTGTTTAGAAATAAATGAAGAGATAAAAACCTTATTTGAATCGCCATATATTTTTATAGGTATTTTACTAAAGGAGATTTCAAGGTTTGTACGATATTTGAATCTACTTCAAATTCTACCACAAATTTTAAATATCAATTTTCAATATAAACAAAAAAGTCTACACAGTAAGAAAAAAAAAAAAAAAAAAAAACGCTATATTACAGTAAACTTCTGGAAGCAAAAGTTGCCAGAAAACATCTGTGTGCTACCAGAAAAAAAAATGTAGACAGAATTTTTTTGTAATCAAACACTACAGAAAATATGCCTAGCAAATGATTTATTTCATTTGTAAAAAAAAAAAAAAAAAAACGCGCAACAAATAAACTCACTTTACAAGACAAGTTCGAACCATAGGTCTCCGCGTCTTAGGCATAGACTTTACTACGAAGCCACGAATTTACATAATACATTTCTGCTTACCGCTTCCTAATCCTGCTTTGATGTAAAGTTTTCCGAATACGAAACACACACACACACACACACACGCAAAAAGAAAAAAAAAACCGCGAGATAAAACCTGTTACAGTAGTTACAGGTACCGTGTAAGACAAAATTTTTTACAACGTAGTGATTCAACATCAAAACTCTTATTTTTGTGTTTCAACTTTAATAACATAATTTGAAATGCAAAGTACAGTTATAACGATTATGCCGTTAACTAAAACATACTTAACGTAGGTTTTAAAAAGAGAAATAATTTACTAAATTTTAAATAAATAAAGTTAACACTTTTAACTTTGTAAATTTTATCTTAAATGTTCATTAATATTTTCGTCGTAATCAAATGGTTTTCTTGTAACAGATACTGCTGGGAACATTTTTCTTTCTGTTTTTTATTCGGAAATCCTGATATCAAAGTAGGTTTGTAAAGTGCTAAGCAACGAAGCAATATATAAGTCCATGGTTTCGAGGTACAGTCTGTGCTTAATATTCGGAAGGCTCTAGTTCGATACTATATAGTCACATGCGAAAACATTAATTTAATGTGATTTTTTTTTCTTTTTTACCCTCTACAATGTGTTCTTCGAAAAAAATCTCTTTTAAGAGTATTTTCTGTATTCTTCGGTTAGATAAAATTTCTGGTTCCTTTATTTTTTCTCGTAGCGTACGGACATTTTCTGACAACATCTGCTACCAGGAATTTTCTCTAATATAACAGGATTGTGTTTTAGAGAATATGAATTTTAAAAGAAATTTATTATTCAAAATTATTGGTGGAAGATTCTATGAAAAATGGTGGGTCGGTAAAAAACTTGAATTTATTTTGTTCCGGTATCTAGTAACTAAAAAGTATTTTTATAAACAGCGGTTGAATGCCAAAATGTAACTACAGAATTTCTCCATAAAAAGCTCAATATCTTTGATGACTTTTTTCATAAAACGGTTGAATTTAAATTTAAAATGTTGATACTAAAGTACTCTGCTAACAGTTCAGTATATAAATTTAGATTTACATGAAAATTTTTCACTTATTATTAACCCATTCGGCCGTGATGCCCTAGTATTAGAGTGAAGAAGAGAGAGAGGGGGGAGACATCTTTACATTAGTCTAAATCTTTACATTAGTCTTCCTTATATTAAAGAGTTTTAATCTAAAAATCTACTGTCATACTAATAATAAACACAAGAATAACACTATGATTTCATCTTTGCTCCGTAGAGAATAGGATGCATCTAGCAGAGAAGATAATAAAAGCGTCTAATCATTTCCAACCAAAAGGTAATCGCATCTTTTATACTATACTCTACAAATGCATCTTCTCTACAAAAATTACTTCATTTTGTGAGAAATGGTCAATAATATTATGTTTTCCCATGCAAAGTATTTGTTTCAAAATTTTTCATACGAAATCGTTGTAAAATGTACATAAAATAAATTTTCACTTTTTGGTTAATTATAATTTCGGGCCCTATTATTAAAATATTTTTAATTCATTTGGCAATTGGCAGAATGCTTCAATATCTCATAATTAAGATACTTATGTATAATGCAGTGTATCTAATCATACATTGAATTTTTTATCAACCCAATACATAATTCAAGGCCGAAGGAGTTAATTTATACTTGTAGTGGAATGTAAAAATTGTGTAGACTTTCGTTTTATTTTAACTTTTCAATATAATCCCAAATGAATTTCTGAATAATTTTTAAGGTCAAGTTAGTAGAAAATTGGGTTTTATCTTATATAAAAAACTAGCTGTTGTGCCCGATCTTCGAACAGGAATTTAATTTTTCTTCACAGTATATTATTAAAAAATATATATTTCACACATTTTCAGGAAAAACTGTACTTATTCTCATGCATATGCTTACAAGCATATAAATACTATTCCATGTGTCCGTCGTCACCTTAAATTACAATTTTCAAGCTTGTTATAACACTGCTAACTACATCTTCAGTTGTCGGTTCTTACCTGATAGAAAATAACTTCATCAATAATATTTTATCCATCAAGTCACCATCGCAACTAAATCTTCATATATGTACAAGTAGGATGCAAAATAAAAAATAAACTGTTCTATTCGCAAAATTTTACAATTTATAGTACTTTCATTTGCCTATTTCTTTTTCACATCCGTACAAAACATTCAATTGTCTGTCTAACGACCGTCGACAAAAATATAACTATATATTTTTCTTTGCAAAAAAAAAAACAAAAAAAGGAAAAAGGAAAAAGAAAACAAAAATACCCCTTTCAGAGAATCGCGTTTAATTTTACCAATTCCTTCAATACTTATGAATTTTTAAAATGTCTACAGAATTATGGGACACCCAGTATATATATATATATATATATATATATATATATATATATATATATATAATGTACTGTTTCTTTAAAAAATTCTTAGAATATAAGTAAATGAAGTAATGTAAAATTTATTGCATATTGAAAAAAATATTTTTAAAATTGTGAATTAATTTAAAATTTATATTTTATCGTGTATTAAATCTAGAGGAATTTTATTGTTGAATACATTTATTCTTATATAATGCAAAGTATCTACGATATTTTTAATTAATGAAAGAGCTTCTTTATTATTAAATTATTTTAAAAAAGTATGCACTCTTTATAATTTTGAAAATATAATAAAATTAACGACATTCATTTATGAGTATATATATATTGTATAAATTTAGCTATTTATAATACTTGCAGCTCATTATATTATTGTATTATTTACATTATATTTCACCTGAACATTTTTAAAATTTCACCTCGTGTTCGTTGTGCATGTCAAATAATGATGCATTTCCTGATTTACTGATTAGATAAATAAAATCTCATTTTATCATGATTTAAGCCCATGATTTGAACAACGGAATTACATATTAAAAAGATTTACTAATATTACACTTTTTGAATAATCAATAAATGTCACAATATTTTTATAAAAGTTGAAGATTTTTTTTAGTTCACTAAAGCCATTAAAATTTTATCTTTATAACGATATATATATATATATATATACGATAAAAGTGCTATGTTTTCTCTATAAATATGTCAGTTCTTTTACCGGAAAGAAACAATTTATCATAAATCCCTGAGGTTCCATAAGTTCATATTCTTTCTATTATAGTGGCAAGTTATTGACAACGTAATTTTATAAATATACTTCAAAACATAAGAGTTTTTTTTTTTTTTTTTTTTTTTTTTTTTTTTTTTTAACAATTGTTATTTTTCCTGCAACCTACAATAAAAAATGAGAGGAACAAAACCGTTAAAGTTTAAGTAAACTATCACTATATGTTTTATTGTTTTGTTATATATATATATATATATATGACAAATGATAAATAGATAAAAACTGTTATGACCTATTGCATTTTGAGAAATTTTCCATTGAAATGGTTTTTAAAGGTATTTCCATATGTAATATTCCAAAGGAAAAACTAATTTGATTCAATATATTTAGAGATTCAAATTGAAATTTCTTATTAAAATACCAAAAATGAAATTATGTCTTAAAATAGGTTTATAAATATTATTATTACGTCTTTTAATGCACAATTGCTAAAACAATTTTATTTTTTCTTCTTTTTACATTTAATTTTTCTGGTATATGTCCAGAAATGTCATTTTAATGGTAGACGACATATTTCAAATTAATATTACTTTTCTAAAACTTCTCATTGTATTATGAAAACTGAAAAACAGGAACATAATTTAGTATCTGTCTCCTTATGTTATCAGATTAAAGGAAACTTCTTGTTATCCACAGATTACAGTGCCGTGGCTATAGAGGATAATCCACAAAATCATTAAAAAAAAAAAAAAAAAAGCAACAATTTACAACAAATATCAGTTCGAATAATTTATGCACACAATAGGTATAACATAAACATACATTTCAACAAATTATACACAAAACAATAACATAAACATATTTATTATTTAAGGAATAATAAGAATATTCATTACATACAAATTTGTTGATTTATTTCTTTATAAAATCAGCCAAATGTTTCTTTTGTTTTCCCATACTTTTATTTTAAAATGTCCTTA
This sequence comes from Salticus scenicus, assembly GCA_963930645.1. NCBI lineage: Eukaryota > Metazoa > Arthropoda > Arachnida > Araneae > Salticidae > Salticus > Salticus scenicus. Next base: position 224,019,977 of record OZ005656.1, on the reverse strand, counting down.
AATGTGCATTTTCCTATTTAACATTGCAAGCTTTTTTTTTTTTGTTGTTGTTGTTGTTGTAGCAAAATTTCTAAATGTGTTTTAATGAGATCTTTTTTATCCTGAAATGATAATATAACCACGGATTCCTGTAATATCGATTCGTCTGGAAAATTCGTGCCAATTTTCGTTAGGTGGCATATAGACAGGTGTTAATATATCACAATTATTGAAAACAACATGCGTACACATTCAAAAAGTCAGTACTTCAGGCATATTTAGAAAAAAAAAAAAAAAAAAAAAAATGGTTATCATGCGTTAATGCTTGACAGTTTTATACGCCTTTGAAAGTGAAAGCAAACAAAGTGCATTGTAGGCATTTAATGCATTTATTTTACCGGAAAGCAAAAAATGCCACACAAGCCGCAAAGAAATGCATGCCCTATTTATGGCGAAGGTGCTGTAGTTGAAAGAATTGTGTGGATGTGGTTTGATAGGTTTAAAGCTGATGATTTGAACCTTTGAGATTAATAACGCCCAAGTAAGCCCAGACCATAGATAAAGATCAAATTAAAGCACTGGTCGAAAATACCCAGAATATACGACACGTGTTAACATAAATATTTAAATTATCAAAATCCACTATCCACCTGAATTTAAATATGTTGCTTTTGAATTATCCTTCAAAACTGTCACGATTTTTTGGACAACAGCGTATAATAATGCGACAACACATCTCCATTCTGTAGAAAATATCTCCACTTTTGATTGTCCACTTTTGATTTTTTTTTTTTTTTTGCCTTTTACCCTCCTGCGTGAACTAATTTTCTAAGTAATGTTCAATTTTAATTTTAAACTGATGATTGTGCACTTTTTAAGTAGTACTCATTTACGCATTTCTTATTTTGGAAGTGGTTGGTTGGTTGGTTTGTTAGTTGGGTTTAACGTCGCACTAGTACTGCACTATGGGTAATTGGAGACTATTTTAAAATTGGAAAAATTGCGACATTTTGTCCCAATTTTTTGTTTAGAAAAATTTGATTGTCTTACAAAAGCATTGCAAGTATGAATCAGTAAGTGTAGAGTGCAAATTCTGAGAAACAACCTGTCATGGGGACTCTAATTTTAGTTGTTTCTATCAAAATCAACAAAACATACGCAATAAGAGTGAAAACGTAGTGCAGAGGTAGCATGTTGGTCTGAAAAAGGGTGGTATTCAGTTCGATCCCTGCCTTTGTCAAGTTTTGATTATTATTATTCTTTTTAATGAAAACTGAATATATATATATATATATATATAAAATAAATGACTAATTTTATGGTAAATAAATTTAAACTACGCATAAGTAAAATTATGCTAATTATTTGTGCTGCTTTTCAATTATCCTTCACGATTTTTTTTTTTTTTTTTTTTTTTTTTTTGACAACCGCATATAATAAGGCGACCACACATCTCCATTCCATAGAAAAAGTGTCCGCTTTTTATTGTTTTTTTTTTTTTTTTTGTCCCCTCCTGCGTGAACTAATTTTCTAAGTAATGTTCAATTTTAATTTAAAATTGATGATTGTGCACTTTTTATGTAGTACTCATTTACGCATTTCTTATTTTGAAATTGGTTGGTTGGTTGGTTAGTTAGGTTTAATGTCGCACATCGTGCGTAGCACTGAAAACGTCACTCTCAACCAAGCAAGCAAATGCCCCCCCCCCTCTTTTTTTTTTTTTTTTTTTCTATTCGCACTTTGCCTTTCGTTTTACTTTTTTTTTTTTTTTTTATTACTAATTGTTTTATATAAACAATTATTCCAGAAATTGCAACTGCATCAATTTTGCGACTTCATCTGCTGTCATATATGCAACATTTTGGAAAATATTAATTTAATTACGTTTTGTTCATTCTCTATGTTACATTATGCATCACACAAAACTAAATAGTCTGCTTTTTCATACAGCAAACTCAATCTGAAAAAGAAAAAAAAAATCTTTAATTAGTTCCTATTGTGGAATACCTACTGAGACAAGGAAAAAAAATACAGCGTAGAAAAGGAATTAAAATCTAATACAATTTCGACGCGTCACTCATTCCGCCTTTTTTAAATGTTTTTTTTTTTTTTTTTTTTTTTTTTTTTAATGTTTACGTGGTTAGATTCAGTCAGATTTTCCATATAATAGTCTGTAAAAATTACTAATTAAAAACCAGTTTATAAAGGTAGTGTTGCAATTTACCCCACGTTCAAGGTATTTTTAAATTAGTTTTCCAGTCGTAAATGCATATTTTTTGAATGGACTGTTTTTTGATATTTAAACAATAGATGTTTAAATACGTATATGACAATGGAAACTTACAGAATTCGAAACTTCATTTAGGACATTATGTGAATAGTGCAAGTAAAATTTTGTGGTATTATGTAAATCAAAGTGCGTGATGCTAATGGAGGATTTTAGTGACCAAACCACGAAAAAAAAAAAAATACGTGAAAGTATAGAAATAATTTTTCAAAAAAATACATGATTGACCCAGTATTTACATGCAGAAAATATCTTAATACAATTAGAAACTATCGCTAGTTTACATATATATACACGCATTCACTAAGCGACAAAAAAAAAAAAAAAAACCGCACTGCAAATAAAATGACTTATATATAAATTATTTGCAATAACTTTAAAATTAATGGTTGAAACAATTAAAGCTGCCTCGTTTGCATAATATCAAAGGGATGAAATGATACCTATGTGCATTTCCGATTTAATAATTCGTTTTATTACACTCTACGAAGTACTTTATAAAAACCTGCAAAAAACCTTATTTTTAAACATAATGCAATAACTATAGACTTTTGTATTCTATTATGAGTTATTATATGAAATAAACAAATTATACTCTAAGGGGGTATTCTGGTTTAGAAGCTCAAATTTTAGGTGTTTTTCTGGAGGCGATAAAAAAAAACAATAAATATTTTTACTATCCATTTTTTTATAAGTTTTTTAATGATATTTAAAGAATACGAAACATGCATAATATTAAAAAAAAAAATCAAATTTCAAAAAACTGCAGGCCGACAAAGTGGGGACTGTTGAAAAAATGGCGTGTCCTGGTGTGCAGGATACTAGTCCTTCCAGTGACCTAAAATGGAAAACCATTAATAATCCTTGAAGAGGAAGGATATAGTTATCGCACTACGAGAGGATTAAGACAAAAAAATTTTTCTCACAAAATGGTGGCGTTTTGAAAAATACGTTTCGTTTTTTCCCTGTTTTTTGGCCGTTCGGAATTTTTTAAAAATATAAAAAAGAAATTTTAAAAAAAAAAAACTCTTGGTAGTGCGATACTATGATGTATAAAGAAGATCTGTATTAAATTTCAAGTGAATCGGTTGAGTAGAACTTGAGATATCATGCACACCGTTTCTGAAAATGTAGTTCCGAGAAAAACGCGTTTAAAGTTTGAGGACAAGTGCGTGCAACCGGAGTCGCTTAACGGCTTGTTATACTTACTTTTTTTTTAATCAGCGATTCCTGCTCCATACAAAGTACCTTCCTCCACTTCAAATGTCATGTTTAAAGACGACCTTTCAGATGATCTAGCAGTTGTACCTTCCTTGGAAGCCTCAGAAGCTCGTACCTCGGACCTGTTAATTCTGACTTGATTGCGTCTATTAACGAACGCGTGGGATTCTGGTCCAATTGTTATTCCCATTTTTGACATAATCTTTAAAACTAGTAAAAACCCTTCATTAAATATACATACCGCAATGAAATTAGCAATTTCTATTGTATGGGTACCAGCATGGATATGCTTGGGTGCGAAAGTCCAGATGAGCGAATTTAAAGATTCGTTGTTATTTTGAGTTTCAGAGCCCAAACACCTTTCCAGCAAGCTTTCTGAAGATAAGTCCTCGTAGATTGGTTTTATAACTTTTTGAACAGCTTCAGTTAACGGAGGGTTTTCATGTTGAAATTCATCGAGAGTACCTTCAGCGCGTACCGTCACAAAATGAGCTGTAACTCCGAAAATAATTCGAATTTTGAAAAATCCTTTTAGGAACATATTTTTAAAGGGTTATACTATGAAAATATGTAAAAAAAAAAATCGATTTTTTTCAATTTCTAAACCAGAATACCCCCCTTAATAGACGAAATAAAACTCATTATTTGCTAGATCTAAGCAATGTTTTATTAAAAATATGTATTCTGCATTGGGTTAATTCCACCTTTATGTGGAATCACTGCTTCAATGCACAATGGCATAGTATTATACAGTATTTTAGTATAAATCTCAGAAATTTCAATGGGCCAAATATAAAAATATTTTTTTTCCAGCTCTGACAGAGTTGTAGGCTGCAAATTTCGAATCCTCTCTCCTGTCCCTCACCTTTTTATAGACGAAATATTTTCGAGCGGATCTCGATTAGGACTATTTACATGTCTGGTAAAGAAGAAATTCTACTATATAGTTTGTGGGATTTAAATTAAAGTGAAGAAAGATATGATTACTTACAGAATTATAGGCTCTCATAGGAATGGATAGGAAATTTTGACAATTTGAAGTGAATAAATTTACCATATACGCCGTATAGTAAGGTGCATTATCATCTTGAAATGCTGCTTGCGGAAGTGTCAAAGATACATGTAAAATAGTCAGTCAGACACCAATTTTATAACGACTGTGTTTTATTTCGAGTTAATTGATCACTTTAGCATAAAAATTTCCCGACTGTTTTAAAAGTTATGCACATCCGTACCACAAAGTACGACGAATGTGTCATTGTTTCAAAAGTGCAATTTTCATTAAGTCGGTCATATTTTCGTTGTCAGATCTGCTTGTTTTCTTTAGCTCGAAATTAGTTAAACTTGACTCATCAGAGAGATCCAGTTCAGTCCAATGATTAACTAATCATTTTTTAATTTTTTAGGTATCTGAGGTCATACTTTCATATTTCTCTCCACTAAGAATGGTATATTTTTTTCAAATTTTATGTTATTTAAACCTGCTTTGTTTAATAGTTTCTGCACTGTAGCTAATTAAATTATGCTGCTAAACACTTTTTCTAAATCTCTTTTATGTTCCGAATGTAATACAAACCGATTTTATAAGCAATGACTTTTTAACTTACGGTCATGTCGCTTGGATGAGCAACATAACCGCCTAAAGCTAAATTTCCAGTTTAAACGGCCAAAAAATTTAAATCTTTCTAAAAACTATTTTGCCAAAATTCCGTTAACATTTAATTATTGTGCCATCTTCCGTATTTAAATATTTTTTTTTTTCTTTTCATTCAAAAATTAATACTTTTTGTGGCTTCGTTATCTGCCTTATCCTTACCATTTTTTAAATAATTTCTAACATTACAATTTTCCTGATAGTTGCATTTTGTTTTTAATACTGGAATCAATGTTAAAGTGTAGGTGGAGGACAACATAATCTGTTCGAAAATTTACTTTTTAATCGATAAAATTGGCGGTCGTGGGAGGGGAAAAGGAAAATATCCAAGTGCGGCTTTTTTTTTTTTCTTTTTTTGTCACTTAGTGTATATATATATATATATATATATATATATATCAGATTATATATATATATATATATAATCTGAACCAAAGTGATTTTATTAAGTGGCTGATTTTTATATCCGGCGAATATTCCCGAACTGCAACGCTTATTCTACTAATTCCGAAAAGAAAAAAAACAATTAGTGTAACTAATAAACATAATTAAAATTTCAATGGGTATTTAACTAATTATTAATTGAAAAATAATAAATTAACCTGTATAAAATTAAGAAACACATAGTACACCATTGAATTAAAATTTCTACGTTAGTTAAATATTCTGCGTTTTGAAAAAAAATAACCAATAGTTTTTTTTTTTTTTTTTTTTTTTTTTTTCACAGAATAATTAACCGTTTAATATCTTTTCAAAAATGAAACATTGCAGTATATTTCCAGGCCCTCTCCTAATTTATTGTTATTCATCTGAGTTTATGATAAACTCGTACAGTTTAAAGTTTTTCTTTGAATCTTCCACCGCTAATTTTAAATGAAAATTTTCGCTATACTAAGCCCATAAATTTAAGAAATTGATTGCTTGTAAATAGTAGTGGAAGACTTATGGGTAAATTGCGGCCCAAGTGAAACCTGTATGAAGATCTTTGAACTGTGGTGGATCCCTCATCACATCTAAGTTAGAAATTCCATCTTTATTCGCTATTCTAATGCGACTCTTGAAGATGAGAACTAACCCATGATTCCAGTGTCAGATAATTCGGTTGATATTAAAATGATTTCATCAATCTCAACACAGTGCAGGAATTCTTTGTCAAATTGTTCATCACCTTCAATCATTTTTTCTTGAGAATCTTATTCGGACTTAATGATAAGGAGCATTTTGTGACTGTGCCATCGTACTCTTCCAAAAAAAAATTATGTATAGTGTAACCATGTTTCCTATGCATAGCAGTGATGGCGACTCAAAAGGCATGCAGGGGTACCAAAATGACAGACATTTTGGGATTTGGTGAACATACACTAATTTGGTATTCCATATCGTTTATTTTCTCTAAACGACAAGGTTTATCACCCCAATTTTAACACTAGACTCGTCGACTCCGCATTTGTACCGAGGCGCCAGTGGTCACGAAAAATACAGTCAAAGAATAATGAATTGAATACAAGAAACTCACAGATTTTGCTGCAGTGTTTACAGAAAATGACGCAGATTAATCACATATATCGATTTCTGATAGATGTTTTAGTTAATTCTTTTCTATTAATAATTTAAAGTTCTGATTCTCAATTAAGTGGTTGAATTAAGCAGAAAAAACATTAAATACGCGTTATAACTTTAAATACGCAACGTAGTATGCAGCGCAATTGTTCTAAACCAGAACAATCTTTTCAGTTTACATTTCGTTTCGCTGCATGAAAAAATCAGAGATGATTGCAGGTATCATACATGATCCCTTATTATTACGCTAATTCATGGACAAATTCACTCCTTTAAAGCACCGATGTTTCTTGCTTATTCTATTAACTGAAGGTATTTTATTGACCGCTCTTTCATATTGCATGTCAGTTGATCATTTATTACGTTGTTTAATTTTATCGCCCCCACATTGCTTTCGACATCGAATGCATCAGCCTGTTTTGGTAAAATCAAATAAAACAGTGCAGTTTTACCGACGTATAAAGTCTGAGCTGGATCATTCTTTCAACAAATTCGGCTAAACGTCTGCTTTGCCGGAGTAGCGTTAAAACTCACGTCTTGTTTTGCTCCATGAAGTTTGCATTAAAGAATATTATTTTTGTACTTTGACTTCGAATACTTTGGGATACTGATGAGCGCATTGATGCAGCTGTGATAGCGTCATGCATGTTCCATTTTATCAACCAACCATTCATAGTAATAAAATTCATAGTTGTAAAGTTCGCGACATTCATCATTTGTACGAACTTTTTAACTTTTTCGCACAAAACTGAGAGAAACAAAGAGTTGGGAATTTTCTGTAATTTGTCATTTTTAACAAATATAGAATGTCTGTCTTGACTGTTTGCTTTTTCTATTTGATTCTCCTTGTATTTCATATTTCCGTTTTTTATAACTTGTGCAGCAATATTATCATAATTTTTATGAAAGATTCATGTATATATATATATATATGCATATATGCATATATGCATATTTGAATTTGAATTTTTTATGCCTCTCTTTGTTTACATTTCAGGTAAATCATCATAATTTAACAAAAATTCAGATCTTTTTCTTCAAGTGTTAATTTTTACAAGTAGAAATCCTGTTTCTTAATTATTTCAATTTAAGAACTAGAAAATCAGAAAAAATGTGATATCTGATAAATCAAAGAGTAATTGTAACTTACTATTGCATTTTGAAAAAGTCATTCCATGAATTTTTTACTAGGAAACGTGACAGGACATGTTTGTTTTATTAATTTGCTGCAGAACATAAAATTTTCCTTAAAAGAGTTAATTTAATGACTTACTGTATTTTCTTAAAAAAAAAAAAATAATAAATAAATAAAATAAAAAGTACAGTTAAAATTTGTTTTCTAGCTTCCTATAAATACACATTTTCCGTTTTGTTAAAATTTTTATGAGTTAATTTACCGGCGACGTTGATTTTATTAAGCGGCGGTTCTAAAACTAGTTTGCACTGATTTGATTCAGGACCTGAAAATTTGATCAGATTAAGCGACTAATTTTATTATCCAGTGATTTTATTAAGAGGTGGGCACTGTATATCCATTTTAAGGTTTAGTATTTTTTTTTTCTAATGGGACTTTCTCTGAAAATCACCATGTGTCATCATTATATGTATAAGGTTAAAGAGCAGGAGAGATTAAATTAAAGGAGAAAATTAAGAATCTCTAATGTACTACAGAAAAAAAAAAAAACAGACAAGCAAAAGAATAGTAAGAATCCTTATAACAAGTTCAGTTTTTATACATCGAAGAAAAAGATTGGGAAAAAAAATATTTTTGAAGAAAATTCAGCTATTCAAGAATTTTGAAGTATTTTTGAATGACTGAACCAGATAATATACATCCGGTTTATACTGTTTGAGTTTTAAACACTTAAATGCACATATCGATATCTAGAATAGCATAAATATAATCTTCATTTTCTTTCCTTTAAATTGAGGGAAAAAATCAGAATTTTAATGAAAGAACTTATTATATACTATATATATATAGATAGATAGATAGATATAGATAGATATATAGATAGATTATATTACTATTGTAGAAAAGAAAATAAATATTATTTTTCTAACAAAACATTATTTTATTTTTTATTTTATTTTTTATTTTTATTTTTATTATTATTATTTTAATTGCATCAAAATAACACATTTCAAAATAGCATTTTTTTTCAAAATATATGTATATATATATATATATATATATATATATGAATTATTATTATTATTATTATTATTATTATTATTATTATTATTGCAACAGCAGTTACTCGAATTTTTTAACTTCCTAATCTTTAATTGAATAGTCAGAATAGGGACACAATTGTACAAAATCTTTTTAAGCATACAAAATTCAATTTAGTTAGAGCTAAGCGTATATATATATATATATATATATAAGAAAATATAATATATGTTTTCAGTCATATAAAAGTTGAAAATATGTGAAAAAAATAACTAAAGAAAAACTTACGAGAAAATTAATAAATGTGAAACAATTCATAAGTAAAATTTACTGCAAAAACATAAAATAAATAATTTAAACTGTCAAAAAATGCCCCGTATGACTTGCGATATACGTGTGGTGTTAAAGCATGCTTTTAATTGATCAAAACTCTCCCCCTAGGCAGACAGTTTAATAAAAAAGCACATATATGGCTAAATTCAATATATATATATATATATATATATACACTCCTTCTCATAATTATAAGGACACTTTATATTTTGAAATAACTAACGTAAAACTAATTGTAAACAAGATTATACTAAGTGCACTTAATATATCTAGTATTCTAAAAACCAAAACTGTTATAATTTTTTAATATGAAACAAATTTAATAAAAAATAATGCAAAATGTGTTTTTCTCCACGTTTTTAGATTTTCATAATTATAGGGACAATCCAGATTTTTTCGTTTTATTTAACTTACTAGCGGATAAATTACAGTTGGCATGCAAATTTGTTAACTACTGGGATATATTAATTCATATATAAGTCCTCAATTTTTCTTGGACGGACATTACTGATAATTCCTCGAAAAAAAGAACGTTCAAGTAGTGAAGTATGATAAATGTGTTTTTAAGTGGAAGGATAATTTCAATCCGCCGAATTTCTAATGAAATTCGAAGGTCTAAAATTGCTGAAGGAAATGTGATCAAACATTGAACTGCTGGTTCGATAGGAGAGAGATCTGATGCAAAATCAGAGTTGTTTTACAGAGATCGAAGACTCATAATTCCTCTTACTGTTCTACTCATAATGACTGCTGCCGAATTTGCTAGTAATTTTTTAAGAATGGTTAGGGTCTACATTTATGCATGTTTAAAATAATTAATAATTTTTTAAAATGAATAAAAAACCTGTAATAATCAATCAGCATTTAAAGGGGGAAAGAACGTCTGTGTTAAAGTTGAATAAAGACAATATTAAATGGTAAAATGTTACATTTTCGGATGAAAAACATTGTATTCTTAATTAACCAAATGGTTTTAACAGTTACTGGCACGATCTGAAGATAGCGAAAGACAGAGCAGATTTTTTAAAGGCAGATATGAATCGGGCATTTTAAAGGTGGATCTATGGTAATCTGGGGAGCTGCTTCTACTGAAGGCAGAATGAATTTAGTAATTTTTTCTATTATTATGAACATCAAGAGAATATCCGCAAATTTTAAACGTGGAATTATCAGATTTTTGTTAGATTTTGGGGGGTAATAATATTTTTTTCAACAAGACTTACATTTTTGTTCTACTTTTAGAGCAATAGGAAATAGTTTGAAGAAAGAAACTTCTGTATTATCGCCTTTCCCATGGGCTAAAAGTTGAAAAAACCTTAACTTATAATATTAGAAAAATGCATGCAAGTGGAAAGCAATTTTAAATAGTTTAAATGTATTAAGAATATCATATGTGCTATATGAAATGGTATTGAAACTGAATATTAAAAAAAAATGTATATATATATATACCAGAGAGAATGTCTGACTGTTTAACGCTAAAAAGAGACCCCATAAAATATTAATTTAAAGAATAAGTGAAAAAAATTACTAAAATTCGAGCTGTCCTTATAATTGTGAACACCTGAACTATCATCTTTTTGACCGTATTTAAAGTTTTTTAAGATAGAAAAACGATAAAACTTTTTAAATATAGTCTATTAATGAAATTCAAATTAATTAAAAATATATTTGTTTAAATAATAGTGTTCAGTGTTTAGTTAATATAGAAAAACGGGTGTCCTTATAATTATGAGAAGGAGTATATATATATATATATATATATATATATATATATATATATATATATATATATACACTTTAGTTAAACAACTAAAATACAACAACATTTAGAAGCCAATATCTTTCTAAACTATTTAACAGAAATTATGTGTGTATATATATATAAACTATTTAACAGTTATTTTCATTTATCCTTTCCCTTCCCTAAAATTTGTTTACGCTGCATATTTTAGAAATGTTATTGGTGTACGATGCTTATAAAATCAGCGTGTAGAAACATATCCAGTGAAACATTAAAATCAATCAAATGAATTTATATATATATATATATATATATATATATATATATATTCTTACCTTTTAAAAATCTGTCCTTGCAGTTTTACTGAAATATAAAATATTGGTGTCAAAATTAAAAATCAACACATATTCTGATTAAGTGTCAATTGCTGTCCTTCTTTTACAGAAAAAATATTTATATAGATATGTGTGTATTTTTATAGATTTTAATGGATTTGTTTTTCGAAATATGTAATATTTCACATTAAAAACAAACTAATTTACCTTGCATAAGTCCTAGTTATTTTCACAATGCATTTCAGGCGCTAGCGCACCCGTCATCAGGTGAAATGTGACACTTCTCTTTACTGTTGTCATCGGGAAACATCGGCTTCGTTTCTTCACTTCTCTTCGTATTGGTGGATCTTTTGATCAATTGGCTCCATTCCTTTGGGATTCTTGCGTGTTCGCGATCGTTGACTGCCTTGGGGTTAGTAAGGATCTCTAAAGCTTCTCTTTTGAAGGCGTAACTGTGATTACTGTAGTGGGCGATTTTATTAGTATGTATGCTGTTAATATTAATTGGGTTATTTAGGTGAGCGGAAGCAAGCGCGGTAGATTGACGGTTGTGTATTAGGTCCGATTTATGTTCTTTTTCGCGGTCTAGAACATAAATCGGACCTAATACACAACCGTCAATCTACCGCACTTGCTTCCGCTCACCTCAATAACCCAATTAATATTAACAGCATACATACTAATAAAATCGCCCACTACAATAATCACAGTTACGCCTTCAAAAGAGAAGCTTCAGAGATCCTTACTAACCCCAAGGCAGTCAACGATCGCGAACACACAAGAATCCCAAAGGAATGGAGCCAATTGATCAAAAGATCCACCAATACGAAGAGAAGTGAAGAAACGAAGCCGATGTTTCCCGATGACAACAGTAAAGAGAAGTGTCACATTTCACCTGATGACGGGTGCGCTAGCGCCTGAAATGCATTGTGAAAATAACTAGGACTTATGTAAGGTAAATTAGTTTGTTTTTAATGTGGATTATCGTCCTATAACAAAAGTAATTAGTATGCAATATTTATAAATAAAATTATGTTTCTACCTCACGACTTCCATTAGCTAGTATTATATATTTTATAAACTCATTCTAAATGAAGAATATTTCGATGATATTTAATTAACAAAACTAATAAAGACACTAAACGTTTTCCTGAACAAGAAATTCCATTTATAAATGCTTAACCAAAGTACTAACCATCGAATACGTATGAATGATCATCCAAAAGAAGATTAAAATTTGCTGAATTTTTGAAGAGTCTTTTTATTAAACCTTCCTTAAAAAAAAAAAAAAAAAAAAAAAGATTCAAGTAATTAGGTACGTGTAGAAATAAAACAAAAACATTGGAAATTACAAGTGAGTTTATATAGTAAAATTAAGGAAACCGTTAGAGATTTTTAATACCGATGTTCGGTCCAACTTCGAGTTTTCTATGCTCGAAGCTTCCCAAGCCTCACTTCTGCCTTTCCATCTCACACTTTAGGTTATTTCAGTTTAAACAAAATGCTACAAAAACAGTACATTTAGTAAGTAACTCCTAGTAGTAATCAACTAATGCAAACAAAATAATATCGTAGAAAGTATTAATATAGTGAATTCCATGCTATTTTTAAGGCGTAAAATATAAAATGAAGTTGTAATGTCTAAAGACGTCAAAAATGAAATAAAATATTTTAAAACGATTCTTCTCAATTATGGTGTACAACTAATCCATGCAAAACGAAAATTAATAAGGTTTAAAAAATAAATAAATAAATAAATAAATAAAAAGTACAGCCGTTTTAGAGGTACCGAATTATAGTTTTAATTTTTTTTTTTTTTTCGGTTTACAGTAAGTGACGACAAGTCTTTATTAATTATTAATATATATATATATATATATATATATATATATATATATATATATATATTATATAAAGTTTCAGATGTGTGATTCTCGAAATAGTCTCCCCTGCGACACAGAACTATGCAACTCAAACACATCTTCTCCCAAGTGCCCATTGACCAGAAATATGCAAGAAAATCAGTCCTATGGCAGTCAACAGATATAGTAGATCCACTTACGAGAGTGGAAAATCCTTCAGCCTTCAAATGCCCGATTTGAACATTGTTATCAGCAAACAATATGAAAATAAGTGTTAAATTAGGTGAATTAATGAAAAATCTAGAATATTGCAACGAAAAGAGAAGAGAAGATACCCCACATTTACTTACTAATGGAATTCGGTTTGAAATAAATACAAAAAGTCAACGAAAAAAAAAAAATACTTCAAAATATAAAACAGAGATGAGGTACCGTGAACATATGCGCAAAAATTTCTACCAAAGACATGGTTGCTAGCAGTATTTTTGTAAGAGGTGTAACGGGATTGCCTATTATTCCTGAAGGGAAAACCTTTAACGCTCAGTATTACAATAATCCAAGTTTAATTAGATGTTCTGGAAAGTATTGTCCTGGTCCCAAGAAGAGACAAAAGTGTCTTCATTTAAGATGACGTTACACCACATACTGCAAACGGAACTGTTGTGTTAATCATTGCAAGTGGAATTGGCGTTGTTGGGTGTTAAAATGACCGTGTAATTTAGCCGATTTCAACCCACTTGAAAGCTTGTGGAGTGTTCTCAAAAATTCGGTTTTTCAAGTACCAAATTCAAAAACAATGAGAGAAGAAATGGTAAGATTTCAAAATACTTATAACAATTGTTTTATCACAGGGCTCAAAAAACTAGTGCAATCTTTCAAGCATACGATTGATAGCATGATAAAGGCTAATAGTGAAATTTCAATCATTAGATGGAATTAAGTAAAATTTGATTAAAGTTTTTAAAATAGATTCAAATATTTTTATTGAATAAATTTCATCATAAATTGCATATGAAAAAAAAAAAAAATCGTTACATGGCTTAAATCAGATAAAAATTCAATATCATGTCTTTTTTTTTTTTTTTTTTTTTTGGCAACACAATGCTTTTGTCACCTACACTTACTTTTAAATTTTCATACCCAATGATTGTTTTTTCATACGAAACATTCACGATTTCATTATTTAAATCTAGTTAGAATTAACAATTTTAAAGAGAAAGATTCAAAATATTAATATATTTTTGTAAAAGCCTTTAGTTAGAAATCATACTTAAAAAAATACAAATCAAAATGAAAATCAAAGTTTGATTTTCTACCAAACTACAGAAAACAAATGTAGAAATCCCACAGTATATTTCATTATGTTAGCAGTTTATGTTTCATAAAATATTACTTGAGCAAAATATTACAGATATTCCATTTATTAAAATAATAAAAATCTATTTATAGGAAAACTCTCTCGTCTTCGATAGTATTAAAGGACATTCCTTTGGGGATAATTTAAATACAATCATACGATATTCATTTTTACACGAAAAGACATCACGTGACGTTCAGTCGGAGATGTACAATTTTATTTTCAGTCAATTGAAAATATTACTTTTATCAGTGTACCCCTGAGATCCATAAATATAGATAAAAATAGCATAATAAAAATTATCATTATTTTCATCTCTCTTCGAACTATTATCTAAATGACTGCCATTTAAACAAATCTATATTTTAATACACAGATTCGAATGTTGTTGAATGTTCGTGTTAAATAGGATTATCGTTATTTGTTTATTTATTTTTATTTTTTGACAACAAACTGAATAGGGGTATAAATATTATTCTCGACTTATAATAAATCATAAATAATAAGTACGAAAAAATTTCGATTCGATTTATATAGATTAATAGAGACATTAGTAGGGCTTATAATATCGCAATTTCCTACAAATAAAACTATAGAATTATGAGTTTGTATTACATTTTGAGAATTAGAATAAATTGATTTTGTATACAAAGGTAAATTATTAAATTAAAAATAAAAGTTATTGTTTTAGTTTTTAACACATATGTAAATGATTTTTTTCAAAAATAAATAAATAAATAAAATAAAATAAATAAAAGCCGACGATTGAATCGTTATCCATTCCATTCATACATGTGCACACATAAACAATGCGTCAATTAATTCTGGTGTGTATATTTTCATCAAAGTGTCATTCATCAGTGTTTCATTAAAACTCTCCATACGTGTTTTTAATAATGTGATTCCAAAAATTTAAAATTTCATGTTTCAACGTCTTTTTTTTTTTTTTTTTTTTTTTTTTTTTTTGGAAGGGGAGCATTGGTTTCTGGTAATTGCATTTTAACAATAATTATACAAATAAATTTAAAAATATCTCTCAGTCGTTTTTATTAAATATTGTATTTTCACATATTTGTCATTAAAAATTTCATTAGATAAAAAGATTAGAATTTGTAAATTTTCAATAAAAATTTATTTAAATTAGTTGCGATATCTGGACTGAAGACTTCCCATACCATATGTTCTTATAAATTTCTAGTACGAGACATACTATATTCATGTTAAGAGAAATGAATTTTATCGATCTCGAGGAATCGTGACAGATAGAAGTGGTTACAGAAAAATGTTAATTAAAGCCCATAATCCGGTGAATGGAATACCAACTACTACAAGTCTGAATACTACAGTTCAAAAAAGTTTTTTTTTTTTTTTTTTTTAATTTCATCAGATTTTAGAAGATATGTGATACAAGCACTTTGTTTTCAGAGTGTACTAAAAAGTTTAGGAGGGTTTATACAAATTTAAAAACTTGCATCAAAAATTTTGTATTAATCATATTAAAAATTATTTATATTAAAAATAATCTTAATTTATTATTATTATTATTATTATTATTATTATTATTATTATTTTATTTTATTTATTATTTTTTTTTTTTTTTACCATTATAGAAAATTTATATTTCCTGAGTTTAAATAAATTTTCTTCTAAAGAGGAATAATATTATAGTTTTAAAAAATTAAAGAACACGCTTTTATAGAAATGTGAACTAAAAAGCACAAAATATCTATCTTAGTATTAAAATGCAGGGTAAGAGAAAATCGTGTGAGTGACACACCATAATATTTACATACATTTAAATCTTTAATTAAAATAATTTAGAATTAAACAAAAACCATTTTTTAAAAATGTCCCCTGACTGGGCTCGAACGCTAGACCTTTAGGTTCGTAGCGCGGCTCTTTAACTCAAAGCCACGGCGTTCACGTACGAAAAGTATATATATTTTTTTAATATTGATTTTTTATTTGCTCCCAGAGTGGTTACAAACATACAAATATACATAAAAACATACATACATACATACATACATACAGGTAAAGCTAATAAAAGCGTGTTAAAAAATATGTTTGAAAAAAAAAAGTATTAAAGTTAAATTTTAAATAACATACACTTAGAGAAAATGTACTGTCTTCATCTAGAACAAATATGCAGAAATTTTTTGATTCCTTAACGTAGAATTATAGATTTACAAGGTATGCGTATAATTCTAATAAATAACCTAGATAGGCAAAGCAATCGCAAATATCTAGTCTGCACTTCTCTAAAGGATTAATCAGTATTAGGTATATTATGACTATCCTGTATTGCGAGGAATTCTAGCTTGATTTCCTATAATTGAGACATAAGCCAAGAATATAGTTACTAGAACTCGCCTCTCAGGTTCGCATTGCTTTGCAGATATTTTTAAATACGTTTGACCACGATAATATAGGAAAACGATCTAGAAGTCTAATAAAGGTTTTCAGAACGCGCTATCAAAGGGATCTACAATTTACAAGGATGGCATGGAAATATTTTTATTACAGACAAAATTTAGTTTCTATATATTTCTCAGAGATTTTTTTGTTTAGTGTAAAATAGCTTTTAGCTGTTGTGTTACTAAGAACACATGTATATCTGTATTTGTTTGGGAAATATAGGATAACTTAAACTTATCATCTGCATCAAAGGGGATGTTTGCAAATATATATATTAAAAAAAAAAAAAGTTTGTTAACTTGAAAATTTTAACAGCAATTCCACCTGTAGGTATAAGTATATAAAACTTTTTTTCCCGGCGAGATATACATGGTTAGTATACCGACATGAATTATGAACCTTCCCTTTAAATGGCTTTTAAATGAAATTTTTTAACAGGACATCCACGACTAACATTTCATGCCAAAACCTGATATAGGCGGAATTGTCACGTTTACTACAATTTCAATTTCCTTGTATAATGCAAAAAATGACTAAATGATATATATATATATATATATATTTATTTATTTATATACATATTGTAAACAAATGATCTTGAAAATTATAGATCCAATTTCTTAAATTTATTTTTGAGATACATATACTTTTTAATTCTTAATAATTAGTATAATATAATATTATATTTTTGTTGATATTATAAATAAAATTTATCAACCAGGTCGGTATTTCGCTTGTGTCAAAGCTCAGGATTTTTCTCTTATCATTTAAATCCGCATGTAAAATATTCTTTTGTAAATCGAAAGAAATAGCCAAAAAATAGGATGCAAAATAATTGCCATTAGCATTATTCAATGCAAAACATCTGGTCGTATTAAATTTGAAATGTATGAAAATCAGTATTGAAAACAATCAAACCATCAACGAAACGAAACATATTCAATCTGATATTATTATGAACGTTAAATTTGTAATCCTGAGAAAATAAAGAAGATTTGCAACACGTAAAGAATATGTAGTACTCATGCTTACATCATACGATTGTTTAAAAATCAACTAAAAAATAATTATTGTTTAAAAAAAATGACATAAACTAAGAAAGAAATCCCTACAAATACTCAATTAATCTTCATTATAGAAATCATTGAATATATGTTTAACTTTATTATATAGCTAATCTATTTGGACATTCCTTTTTTTTTTTAATTAAAATTTTGAATAAAGGATTGTTGGGCGTAGTTAGTTAAATATGTATAAAGTTTTAATTCGTTAAAAATAACTTAACAGTTATTTTGATATTTTCTTGAAAGATTCAATACTTTTTTTTTTTTTTAATTATAAATGCAGTCTATTGGTAATATTTTAAAGCATCAAAGATCTTGGAAAAAATACATTTCACCTGTCTTTTAAGATTTAGAGTTGAATAGTATCCGCAAGATATCATACGTGTAAAACATTTTTTTAAATCTACTAGGGGACTCTGCCCCCTGCTCGCTCCACTCACCAACCCCCGAGGGAGGCTTCGCGTCCCCCTCCGACTCACTTTACTTATTAACACATGCAAAGCTCTTCCCGCCTATGCACTGCTTTCCTTCACTGAAAAGGATCATTAATATTGCATATTACAAGACTTATGTATATAAGAAATTATGGAAATTCTCATAATTAATGTCAAATTGAAATATATAATATTTATACATTTTTAATAGAAAGAAATTCATAATATCTAGACCACATTGCATTACAGCCTCAGTATATGACCCTTTTTATTTCTTTTTTACAACCTTAGATCCGGACAGCGGTACTGCAGTCGGTAGAGCGCCGAACTCGTAATTGAAAGATTGCGTTTTCGGTTCTCGAGCCGGCCAAAGACTGTCGTGTACACTAATGGTGGCTGGTGCAATTAAAATATGTCATTGCAGCAATATCCTCCATGTTCCCATAAAAATTATACCTCTGCTGCCACCGACGCGGTGGAGCCATCCCCTTCGTGTAGGACCAAAGATGTTGTGGCATGTCTCCGGAACATCCTTAGGCTGAACACTGAAGACATGAGACAAAGTTTGAAGCGACATGCATCACGCGCATGCTCTAAAAACAACTTCATCTCCTGAAAACTGTTTAGAACATGCGTGTGTAGCATGTCGCATCAAACTTTGTCTTATGTCACTTCAGTGTGTGGTGCGATTTAAGGGTGTGTCCCAGACCGTCGCCAATTATCCATAGCGCAGTAATGGTGCGACGTCAAACACAACCAACCTAGTTATCCCCACCTCTTTACAACATGGATCATATTTTAATCTTCGTGTAAGAAAATTAATTTTCTAAAAGTAGAGAAAGAAAGTTTATATTTTTTTTCTTTTTTTTTACATCCATGGTTTCGGATAGCGGTACCCTAGTCGGTAAAGCGCTGAGCACGTAATTGGAAGATTACCGATTCGATACTTGAGCCGGCCAAAGACCGTCGTGTACGAATGATGGCTGGTGCACATAAAATCTGTCGTGACCGCAAAGCCCTCCATGTTCCCATCCAGACTATACCTCTAGAGATCACCAATCGGGGGGGGCATCCCCTTCGTGAAGGATCAAAATTGTGATGGCATGTCTCCGGAACATCTCTAGGGGTGTGTCCCAGACCGTCGCCAATTACCTATAGCGCAGTACTGGTGCGACGTTAAATTCAGCCTACCTACGTACAACCATGGATCATATTTTTATTATCCCGTGTAAAATGACTTCATGACAGAAGAACAACGTCACTGGGACAAACTTTTTTCAAAATGTCAAATAGAGTACCTTGATAAACTTGTCGTTTTTAGCTAATAACTTCTTTAATTAAAATTATAGAAATTTCTAAGCAGCTTAAATATCCTCCTTGGAGCATTCGGAACACATTTATATAGACATTTCAAAAGGCATGTAAATTAAATGCCTTGAATGAAAGAACATAGAAAAAAATTATATTGTATGTTAAATAGAACATCCTAAGATTATTTCTTTTTATTACTTTTCCTTTTCATGTGAATCATGTTGTATTTTCGGAAGTTTATATATTTATATATATATATATATATATATATATGTGTGTGTGTGTGTGTGTGTGTGTTTGTGTATGTGAATGTATAATTTAAATCTGGATAATTTTTAATGTGATATAAAAACATTATAAATTGATTATTTGTCAAAGAAAGAATACATAAAATGTGAATGTGTCATAAACTTATTTCATATACACATTTTATTTTAAAGCAAATTGAAATTAACTTAACAATATAAAGTTATTTTTTTTAATTAAAAACACTTCACAGGTATATGATTATGTATATAAATGCACATATATAACTTAAAACTTGATAATTTTTAATGGGATATAAAAACATTATAAATTGATTATTTGTTAAAGAAAAAAATAATAAAATGTGAATATATTATAAACTTTTTATTTTAAATTAAATGCAAAATAAACTTAGGAATATAAAGTAAAAATGTTTTATTAAAACAACTTCAAAGATATATATATATATATATATATATATATATATATATATATAAAGAAAGAGAGGAAGCATCGGATTTAAAATATCTGGATCAAAGTTTGAAAATTCTTCGAATGAAGTGTTCAACTAAACTTTATAATTTACTTTTCTCTCGAAACAAAACTTTTACATTACATGAAATCTTTTTCCGCGAAGGCTCAAAGTAAATTTATGCTTCATTTATTATCGAAGAATATACACTTTAGGAAAAATATTTATTCTGTCGGAAAGTTTCAAGTTTCCTTCTAAAATATTATTTAAAAAAAATTGTTGGTTTTAATTAAATTTATTTTTTCTTGATACAGCAGTTATATATATCTTTATATATATATTTCTTTTGTGCGTGTGTATGTCACTGAACTCCTCCTAAACGGCTGGACTGAGTTTAATGAAATTTTTTGTGTGTCTTCATGTGGATTCGAGAATGGTTTAGATTTACAAATGAAAGTTGTAACTTAATTAGTTCTTTCTTAATTAATTTTTAACCAACTCTTTCAACAACTTTTCCACCTAGATGGCGTGAGTTGTCGTAAACACGATGTCAGAATTTATTTAATGTTGAAATGAAAAATGAATTTTTAGCCGTATCTTACGAAGTGTTTAAAATATTTTTTCAAAATTAATATTTTTAGAATCGTAACCGTATGTTACGAAGTGTTTAAAATATTTTTTCAAAGTTAATATTTTAGAATCGTAAAAACGATGTCAGAATTTATTTAATGTTGAAATGAAAAATGAATTTTTAACCGTAAGTGTTTAAAATATTTTTTCAACGTTAATATTGTTAAAATGTTAAAATTAGTTAAAATGGTATATTCTTTTAAAAAATTCGTCAATATCCGACGGAGTTATTTTATGTTAAAATGAAAAATGAATTTTTAGGCCATTATTATTTGTGCAGATGGAAAATGTACTAAAAGTTTTCCGAAAAATTTCACGATCACAAATGTTGACGGATATCCAACATATCGTCGAAGAAATCCCGACAATGGCGGACAATCTTATCATCTACGGCGGTCATCTATGTCAACAACATAGATATTGACAATGATAACCATTGGGTGGTCCCATATTCGCCTCTGCTGAGCAAAACATTCAATGCTCATATTAATGTTCAGTTCTGCAGTTCAGTGAAGAGCATCAAATACATTTGCAAGTATGTGAATAAAGGCAGTGATATGGCTGTATTTCGAGTTGAAAATACCAATGTGAATGTTCCTCCGGTGAATAACAACGATGAAATAACACTTTACCAAATTGGCCGGTAAGTCAGCTCCAATGAAGCTGTTTGGCGTATCTTTGGTTTCCCAATTCATGAACGGGATCCAGCAGTTTCCAGCAGTTCTTCATTTAGCCATCCATCTTGAAAATGGCCAGAGCGTATATTTCACGAACGAGACAGCGATTGATCGTGCTATAAATCCACCAAAAACTACACTTACCGAATTTTTTGAATTGTGTAATCGTGCGGATGCTTTTGGTGCTTTTGCACGGACATTACTCTATTCAGAAGTACCACGCTATTTCACATGGGCTCCAACAGAAAAATGGATGCCCCGCAAGCAAGGCACGCCGATTGATGCATGTCCCGGTTTATTCAAATAAAACACCTTGGGACGAGTATTTACAGTCAATCCAAGGCAGACTGAGTGCTTTTATCTTCGACTGTTATTGGTTAATGTCATCGGCCCTTTGTCATTTCAAGATTTACGTAAAGTGAATGGACAACAGTATCCAACGTATAAAGATGCATGCCTTGCACTCGGCTTGCTGGAAGACGACAACCAGTGGGAGTGTATGCTTGCTGAAGTAGGACTGAACTGTACAGCAAAACAAATTTGTCTACTGTTCGCTATAGTGTTGACTACATGTTTCCCGGCCCGAGCAGAGACATTATGGGATAATCACAAAGATTCAATGACTGATGATATATTGCATCAACATCGTTCACGGTGCAACGATCTAACGATAGTATTCAGTGACGCTATGTACAATGAAGCATTGATTGCTATTGAAGATCTTTGCATTATCATTGCCAACTTACCACTCAGTCATTTCGGTATGCATTCAACAAATCGAAATGCATCTGATTTAATAAGCACTGGATTGAATCGTGAACTACAATACAATACTGTAGAAATGGCAGCGATTGTTGCTCGCAATGTCCCACTAATGAATGAAGAACAAAGAACCATTTACGACCGCATCATGCTCGCAGTTTTGGCAGAACAAGGTGGATTCTTTTTTTTGGGGGTGCACCAGGTGGAACTGGCAAAACATTCCTTATTTCGCTAATTCTCGCCGAAATACGATCAAATAATGGCATCGCATTGGCTGTTGCATCATCTGGCATTGCGGCAACTTTATTGGATGGAGGCAGAACAGCTCATTCATTATTTAAACTGCCACTAAATATTCAAAATAACCCAGACGCAGTGTGCAACATAAAAAAACAATCGTCCATGGCCACAGTGCTGAAATAGTGTAAAATTCTTATCTGGGATGAATGCACTATGGCACACAAACATTTGATTGAGGCGTCGAACAGGACATTGAAAGATATAAAAAACAACGAAAAACTATTTGGCGGCACTCTGTTACTCTTTTCAGGTGATTTCAGACAAGCACTTCCCGTTATTCCGCGTTCAACATATGCTGATGAGATCAACGCGTGCTTAAAATCATCGTCATTGTGGCTTAATGTTGAAAAAGTACAACTGAAAGTAAATTTGTGAGTTCAAAAGCTTCAAGATCCATCCGCTGAAACATTCTCAAAACAATTGTTAGATATCGGCGATGGAAAAGTTACTACAGATGAAACTGGATGCATAAAATTACGACCGATTTCTGCACAATCATTGATTCTCAAGATGCTCTTATTGACCAGATATTTCCCAATATACACAGACGATACACAAATCATGAGTGGCTGGCAAAAAAGAGCAATTTTAGCAGCAAAAAATGTGGACGTCAACAAATTGAATCTCAAGATCCAACATTTGTTACCAGGAGACTTGGTGTCATACAAATCTAATGATACAGTTTCCGATGCCACCGAAGCTGTAAATTATCCAACAAAGTTTTTAAACTCATTGGATTTACCAGGCATGCCACCGCATATTTTACAACTGAAGGTTGGATCTCCGGTTATTTTGCTTCGTAATTTGAACCCACCACGGTTGTGCAACGGTACGCGATTAATCATAAAAAAATTAATGAAAAATGTTATCGAAGCCATCATTTTAAATGACAAATTCCGAGGTGAAAATATATTACTACTGCGAATCCCTATTATACCCACACATGTGCCAATTCAATTTAAACGCCCTCAATTTCCAATTAGATTGGCATTTGCAATGACTATCAATAAGTCTCAGGGCCAAACGATGTCTGTCTGTGGCATAGATTTGAGCACATCATGTTTTTCAAACGGACAATTATACGTGGCTCTCGAGTGGGCAAACCATCCAGTTTGTTTGTATTGGCTAAAGATGGGATAACAAAAAATACTGTACACTCTGTTGCATTAAGGGATTGATATTGTTTTTTAGTAATATTGTTATAAGTAGCGATATGTATATAATTTTAAAGAATCAATTTTAATAAATTAAAAAATAAATGATTGGTGTTTTGTTTTTTTTATATTCTTTCACCGTTCACAGCGCTCCATACATCTTCCACTTATATACCTCATCCTTACACACTTACAATAATTTAGTTATTTTTTTCTAGCAAAATATTCTCTAGAAATAATTTATATGACAAAACAACATTTGTCGGGTCAGCTAGTATGTATATATATACATACGAGGGACTACTGAAATATACCAGGCTATGCCCAGAAAGAAACACTTTCTACAGCGTTTGTCTAACATTTGTAGATCATTAAAATAAAATGCTTTTGTTTATTTCTTATACTATCTTTCAGCCGAAATTTGAACGTTATAAATGCCCTCGAAATGTTATTTTTCAAGAAAACAAAAAAAATAATCAAAATGGATTAGTTTAGATGAATAAGGAGGATGATGGACCAATATGAAACGCAGGTGGTTCAATTTCGCTCGAACAACTTAGAAAGTGTTCGCAGAGGTGCATTGTCATGCGAAAACAGAATTCCTCTGGTTAACTTTCTCCGCTGATTCTTCTCAATTGCTTCATTTAGTTGTTATAGAAGATTAGAATTATAATATCCAGTTTTACTGGAGCCCTGAGGGAAGATGTTCGACAGCAGAATCCCGTCTTTGTCCTAGAAAACGGAATACATGACCCTTTTTGGGCTCACTTCTGGGTGCGGAGCTTATTCGACCTTTGGGAAATCCTGTGGCACCATTATTTTTTGCGTTCCATTTTTCAAGATCATACCTGTGGAACCACGTTTCATCTTCTGTCGCTAACTCACATAGTAAGTCTTGTGAAGCATATAAACAGGCCAAAATATGAATTTTTCAACTTGCTCATTGTTCAAACATTTAGGCAAAAAATGAATAAATATAAATAAATAAATAAATCAGTAAAATTCAGTACAATTTGATATTTGTGCAGTTACATATAAAGGCATTTAGTTTTATTTGCCACCAAATTTATATATATATATATATGTAATGTAATGTAAAAAAGTGTTAGATTACTGTTACTGTTACTTTTTTTTTTTTTTTTTGTCAGTCAAGTCAGCGACGTCCTAGAATTTCCAAACAATACCAAATGTTTTTTCTCTTTATCATTAAATATGAATCATCAACTTAAAATCATATTAAAAGTAATTCTTTGTTTATTTAAATATTACTATACATTTGAAAATATGAATACTAACTTTCTGCCGAGGTGATTTATGTTTGTTATGTTCATGTCTTATTTATTTATTTAATAAATTTTATTAAAGATTTGTAATTTAAAACTAATTGAAGTATTTATTTGTTTAATGAAGACTATTTTGTTTTATACGAAGTTTCTCAAAAATCATTTCTCAAGAAGATACTTTAGAATTTTGAAATTCATTGAAATAACATATATATATATATATAAAGTAAAAATTTTGAAGTGTTTACACTATAAATCAATAAAAAAATTTATAAAGATATGTTACATTTTCATATATATTACAATTTCCAGTCTACATTTACATGCAGTTTTCGAGTTTGCTTTTTTTGTCTTTTACTCTGTTTAAATTCTATAGTTAAAATATATGCTCTTTTATTTTCAAGCGAAGGAATGTAATATAACATAAACATACTATTTACGATGATGTATCATTGAAGCATTTTAAAGAAATGTTACTTATTATTTATTTATAATGGACTAACCACATAAAATTTTAATCAATGATAACGGATATAAATACTGTAATAATGGGCTACAAAGAAAGTAATATAACTAATATTTTATTAATAATTTAGGTGCAAAAACTTAATGAGAATTAATATTTCATAAATAACATGCACAAGTATGTCAATATATATATATATATATATATACTTTTTTTTCAGTGTCCTTTTTATTTTATTTTTCAGTAAGAAATTGTACTGCAAATAATACTTGTTTCTGCGATGAAACAACTATTACAATTAAAAAATTAGTTATGCATATTAAAAGTCCTTCACGTTTTAGTTTTACTAGGTACAGTTGATGGTTGGGTTTTGCATCGCGCTAGGACGGACAATGTGGGAATGGCGAGCTAGATACAATTTATGTATTTTACGGTGTCTTTCCTGCAGTTAGGTGTTTTTCTGAAGATGACATCAATGCTTTTTAGCTTAGTGTAAATTTTACTTTTTTTTTTTTTTTTTTTTTTTAATAGCCTTTCATTATATTGTTGCGTATTTTAGGGTTCGTGAGTTGTCCGGGAATGAAAGGCCAAATTTACAAAAATTCAGTAATTTATTCACAGGAAGTTCCACAAAACACAGGTCAATAAACCAATTATCAGCTTCATTTCAAGCAGTAACCACAGCTTAAACAACAGCTGTCAATAGCAAATCCACAGTACAAACTGTATAGCAATAACACTTGAAGCAAGTCTCTCTCAAAGAGGCTCAAGAGCAATGCAAGCACTAGCGAAGCTGGCTGAGATCTGAACTGAACTCTGACTGCCTTGGCGAGGAAGCGCTCCTTATATGCTGTTCCATGGAACCCAGATTTTTCGAGAAAACTCTAGAAAGTGGTCAACCAATCAACTTACAGCTTCCATATTTGGTATATCCCATATAAGGATTTTCTCGCCAAGGTCGCCAAAAAAATCGCCAAGGTGGGAAAAAGTCGCCAAATTTGTCGCCAAATCCATTACCTGCATTACTGGGGCTTTTTAATGCGTTTTTAAGGGAAAATAAGACTATTTCAACGCTAAAACGACTAGAAATGCACAAAATTAGCACTTTATCAACTTACTAAGCCTCTTTGGAAGAATTTATACAAAAATAAACACAATTATTTACAATTTTGTAACACTGCCCCCCTCCCAAGGACTGCACGTCCCGGGCAGTGCAACCCTTGGTCAAGAGGCGAAACTAACCAAATTTACACAATCTAAAATACTAAGTTCCACATAAAGATAACATAGAAATATAAATTAAGTGAGAAATATATTTACAAAATTCACAAATATGTACAAATATTTATATACAAATATTTACAGTGCGCATGCGCAAATTTTACCAGTATCTACATTTTTAATTTTAATATTACCGTTACTTGTGGTACTTGGCTAGCCTATTATAGTGCACCACCTTCGGTTTTGATGAAGGTGTTTTAGTGATCCGCACCACTACATCATTCAGCCTTTTTAAGACTGTGTATGGTCCATCCTAGTTGCACTGTAACTTGGGAGAGAGTCCTTTGCGTCGAACAGGATTCCACAACCAGACCTCCTCTCCTTCCTGGAACTCATGTTGTGTAGCCTTTAGATCGTACCTTGTCTTCATTTTCTCCGTTGCCATGTTAATCCGCTCCCGAGCTAAGTTGTGTACGTCTTCAAATCGTGCCTGGAGATCTTGGATGTACTCCTCGGGTGATGAAGGCGCATCGGGTGGACAACCAAACAGGAGATCACAAGGGAGACGAAGTTCACGTCCAAACAGCATCTGGGCTGGAGTATAGCCGGTGGTTTCGTGGACAGCACTTCGATAAGCCAGCAGGAACAATGGCAACTTCAAGTCCCAATCTTGCTGGTTCATTGATACTAGAAGAGAGAGGTTATTCAGGATGGTACGACTGAACCTCTCGACCATGCCGTCCGACTGGGGATGTAAGGGTGTTGTCCGGGTTTTGTCTATGCCGAGTAGTTGACACAGTCCTTTGAAAACATCAGAGGTAAAGTTCCTACCTTGGTCGGTATGAAGTTGTAGGGGCGTGCCGTACCTCGACACCCATTGCTGCACTAGGACCTCTGCGACTGTGCATGCCTCTTGATTGGGAATGGTATACGCCTCAGGCCACTTGGTGAAATAGTCCATCACGACGAGGATGTTTTTATTTCCACTGGAGGTCCGTGGCAAAGGACCCAAGATGTCGATTGCAATCCGTTCAAATGGTGCTCCCACGTTGTACCGTTGCAGTCTTCTTCGACTTCGTTTCTGCGGGCCTTTACGTGCTGCACAAGCATCACAGGATTAACACCATTTCTCCACATCCTCCTTTGCCTTGCACCAGTAGAAGCGTTCCCGAACTTTCTGCAGAGTCTTCATTACCCCAAAATGGCCTCCGGTAGAGCTACTATGCAGTTGTTCTAAAACAGCTGGAATTTTTGATCTTGGTAATAAAATCTGCCATCTGAAGCTTTTCCGATCATCAGATTCCCACTTTCTGTATAATATGCCGTTTCTGATATGAAGAGTGTCCCAAAGTGCAAAATAACTTTTCGTAATGGGACTAAATCTGGAAATGTCCTGCCAGATAGGTCTGTTGCTGGTCGTCTCCTTCAGCTGTAATATTGGCTTTATGTCAGGATCTTCCAACTGGGCTTTTCTAAGTTCTTCTTCACTCCATGGATCGGGATCTTGATCTGATGGTGTTGAGACAGTAACTTGGCATGCGACCGGATTTATCGGCAGGTATTTCTGTTCGGCTCTAGAGCAGTACTTGCAGCTTTCCGAGCAGGGCTTCCGTGACAAGGCATCTGCATTACCATGTAGAGTCCCTTTACGATGACGTATCTCGAAGTCATATTCCTGCAGGCGTTGTATCCACCTGGCAATCTGTCCTTCCGTGTTCTTGAACTGGGGCAACCACGTTAAAGATGCATGGTCAGTCCGGAGCAGGAATCTTCTGCCATAGAGGTAATGATGGAAATGTTCTATGGCTTTTACGATGGCAAGTAGCTATTTCCTGGTGGTACAGTAATTTCGCTCTGGTTTAGACAGGTATTTACTCCAATAGGCAATGACATGTTCTTGACCATCAATTTCCTGCGACAGAACAGCACCGACACTCTCATGGCTGGCATCTGTATCAAGTATGAACTGTCTAACGGGCTGTGGATATGTCAAGATAGGCGATGATGTTAAGGCCTCATTAAGTCGCTTGAACGCTTTTTCACATTCATCTGTCCACATGAACTTCTGTTTTCCTTCCATCAGCTTGTGCAGTGGTCTGGCAATATTTGAAAAACCCTTGACAAACTTCCTGTAGTAAGTGCATAACTCCAGGAAACTCCGTAGTTGGTGTACATTTTCAGGGTGACTCCAGTTCTCGACTGCAGAGATCTTCTCAGGATCAGTTCTTACACCTTCGACAGAGATGATATGGCCGAGGTAGCTCACTTCACGATGGAACAAGTTACACTTGCCTGGATTTAACTTGAGGTTAGCCATTCTGAGTTTCTCCAGCACCTTTCGGATATTTCGAAGATGGTCTTCAAAGGTGCGCCCCACAATGATAATATCATCCAAATACACCAGACAGGCTTCATAGGAAAGACCTTTCAGCGCTGTCTCCATCAGGCGTTCGAAGGTGGCAGGTGCATTACATAATCCGAATGGCATAACTTTAAATTGCCACAGTCCTTGTCCCGTGGTGAATGCAGTCTTCTCACGATCATCAGGATGTAATTCTACTTGCCAGTAACCGCTCTTCAGATCCAAAGTCGAGAACCATTTATTGCCAGCAAGTGTGTCTAATGTGTCGTCAATTCTGGGAAGAGGGTAACTGTCTTTCTTCGTGATGTCATTCAAACGACGATAATCCACGCAAAATCTTGTTGAACCATCCTTTTTCCGCACCAGTACTATGGGAGAGGCCCAAGGACTGGTTGATGGCTCGATGACATCATTGTGCTGCATTTCACTTAGAAGTTCCGTGACCTCTTCCTGATTAGCAAATGGAAGTCTTCTTGGATGTTGTTTGATTGGAGGATGATTTCCTGTATCAATTCTGTGCTGGGTGATGTTCGTTCTCCCGACGTCTTCAGGTGTTCGAGAAAAAAAGGTCTTTAAATTCTTGGAGTAGCTTCTCCGCAGCACATCTCTGTTCCTTTCCTAACTCTGCATTCTCGAGCAATTCCGTTATTAATTGTTCAGAAGACTTGGATTCAATTGATTGTGTGGGGCGGTTGATGCATGTAACAGGAGTGCAGGTTGCTAACACCTCATCCTTCTTCACTGTCCGGACCTTATCGCTGATGTTTGCGACTCTCACAGGAATAGTACTCTTTGAGAGATCAACTAGAGATGAAGCTATCAGAACTCCTCCTGGGCTATCTGTATTCGGGTATTCAATCAGTCCATAGCGGAAGTATTTCTTTGTAGGTGGTGTTCCTGAAACTATTGTCTCTGTGTGTGGAGGGATGGAAATTTCAGACTTGGCTGTTATCTGGCAAATTGTCTGAATGTCTTGATTTTCAGTGTTGAACACAGCGATGTCTTCCGAACTCTATGCATTTCATTATTCTTGAAGTCCAATTGAAAGTTAAATTTTCTCAGGAAATCAATTCCAATGATTAAAGGATCTCTTATATCAGCCACATATGTCATATGTGGGCATGTAACGGGCATTCAACAAAAGTGATGGTCAAGTTTATTTTCCCATATATTTTGATTTCGTCGCCGGTTACAGTCTGGAGTTTAACACAGGGCGGCGTCCAGATGATCTTCTCTTTTAGTTCTTGAGCCAAATCCGCTCTAATGATGGTCACGTTGGATCCCGTGTCCAGAATTATCCGGCAGGCGGTGTTGTTAACTTAGCCATAGACATAAAGTCCATTATCGCCGCCACTCATCTATGAAACATGAAATACTGTAAATTGGGGCTCTTTAATTTCAGGCGACCTCCGCCCCGCGAGATGGCCTCCTCTTAGTTTCCCTGTAGTGATGGTGAAGACGGGTGATTTCCTATAGTTGGTCGTACAGGGCAGTTCCTCTTCACGTGACCATCCCCTCCACAGCCCCAGCACTTTATCTTCCGGTCCCTTATTTCCTTGTTATTCTCCAGGCTGCGCAATCTCTTTAAGATCTCTTCGATACTTCTCTTCATTTCATTTTCACCAGCAGGCGTATCGTTTAAAGAGACTGCTCTTATGGTATGGCGGTCTTTCCGGGAGGCTTGTTGGGCTGCCTCTATCCTAAGTGCATAGCATAAAGCTGATTCTACGTCTCTGATGTTGGAGAGTCTCAGCGCTTTTCGAATTTCTGGATCCCGAACAGCATCGATAAAGTACTGAAGAGCTAAGTCGTTTCGAGTGTCAGCTTGACAGTTTGAGAATGCTAGGTGTGACAATCTCTGAATGTCCGCTGCCAGCTCTTGCAAACTTTCGCCCGTTTTCTGGTAACGGGACTTTAGTTGGAGGCGACTATAGTCCTTAGAACACTTCTCTCCGAACCGTAGCTCCAGTGCTCGAGTCAAGGCCTCGAAGTCGTTCCTTTCTTCTTTAGTAACATTTCTCAGTATCTCGGCTGCATCTCCCCGTAATGCTGCTGGTAAGTGGACTGACTTGGCGGTAGAGTCCCAGCCGTTAGCTTCAGCTACGATGGAAAACTGCGTTTTATATACATGCCACGAAGAACTGCCGTCGTAGGTGGAAAGCTTAATAAATTCCTGATTCTGGATTCTTCTCTCTTTCTTTTCAGTTTCCTGAGGCATGGATTCTAACTTTTCTTCGAGATTCCGAATCTTGCTCTGCAGTTCATTCCCTATTACTTCTCCTTTCCACTCTTCTTTCATTTTTCTCTCAAGATCTTCCTCCATTCTCTTAAACTTGCTTTCTATCTATGAAACCTTTCCTTTTAGTTCCTGATCAAAATTTTCTTTAACTTTCTCCTCGAAATCCTCTTCTATCTTCATAAATCTCTCTTCAAAATTCTTTTCTACTTTCATAACATTTTCTTCTATTTTCATAGCTTTCTCTCTAAAACTCTCTTCTATTTTCGAAACGTTCTCTTCAAAATTTTCTTCTATCTTTATAACTTTCTCTTCTATTCCATCCATTCTATTTTCCATCACCGTTAATTTACCCTCTATTGATTCTTTCACCGTTGAAAGCTCTCTCTTCATCTCATCTTGATTAGATTTAATTTCTTCGGTCAAACTGGCTTCCAATTCTTTTTGTCCTTTTTCTATTTTCTCTATCAATCCGGTTTCCATCTTTTCCTGTCCTGCTTTCATTTCCCTTTGCGATGTTTCCATTTTCTCTTTCAATCCGGCTTCCATCTTTTCCTGTCCGGCTTTCATTTCATTCATCTCTTGACTCAGGCTAACTTTCATCTCATTCATCTGGGTAGCTAAGCTTTCTAGAAGTTTTTTCATCTCTTGCTCCATAGCTCTAGTTAACACCATTCACAGACAATCCCACTTCTGACACCAGAAATGTTGCGTACTTGAGGGTTCGTGAGTTGTCCGGGAATGAAAGGCCAAACTTACAAAAATTCAGTAATTTATTCACAGAAAGTTCCAGAAAAATACAGGTCAATAAACCAATTATCAGCTTCAATTCAAGCAGTAACCGCAGCTTAAACAACAGCTGTCAATAGCAAATCCACAGTACAAACTGTATAGCAATAACACTTGAAGCAAGTCTCTTTTAAAGAGGCTCAAGAGCAATGCAAGCACTAGCGAAGCTGGCTGAGATCTGAGCTGAACTGACTGCCTTGGCGAGGAAGCGCTCCTTAAATGCTGTTCCATGGAACCCAGATTTTTCGAGAAAACTCTAGAAAGTGGTCAACCAATCAACTTACAGCTTGCATATTTGGTATATCCCATATAAGGATTTTCTCGCCAAGGTCGCCAAAAAAATCGCCAAGGTTGGAAAAAGTCGCCAAATTTGGCGCGAAATCCATTACCTGTATTACTGGGGCTTTTTAATGCGTTTTTAAGGGAAAATAAGGCTATTTCATCGCTAAAACGACTAGAAATGCACAAAATTAGCACTTTATCAACTTACTAAGCCTCTTTGAAAGAATTTATACAAAAATAAACACAATTATTTACAATTTTGTAACAATATATTTCCTTATGAATGAATTTAATTTAACTTATTTATTTATTTTTGACTGCTAACTATTTTATGTTTTGCATTATATATATATATATATATATATATATATATATATATATTAATATCTTGAGTTTTGTTGTACTTTCATTCCCAACAAATATAAAAATATTCTGTGCTTTTATTTATTTATTTTTCTAGTATTTTTTACTTTTTGCGTAATATTGCTTTTAAATATGCATATATGTTACAAAATATTCCATATACGAAATATTAAAACGTAAAATATCATCAGAAATTTTGCAGAATATCTATATTTCTATGTTTTTCAAAGACAAAAACTCTAAGACAGTCATTAAACTTTAAGTAATATTTTCCAATATTTCAGAAAACTCATATATTTCTATAAAAGTTTTAGTATTCAGACTGAAGTTTTAAAATTCCAATTTTATATCTTTCTAAACGAACACGAGAAATGGAAATCGATGCTTTTCATTTGTATTACAATATGCTGAGTCTTATTTAAAATTTTTTATACTGATGTGCATACATTTTAAAGATTATCTAATATATAACAAAATTTTATTTAAAATTCATTTCATATCTGTTTCATTGAATCTTAAAATACAGGTGCAAAAATTATTTTTTTATTGTTCGTATCAGTTTTTTTTAATAATTGGTACGTAATCAGTTTGCAAGAAATTTTACTTAAACACTGTTTTCTGTAATTAAAAGAGAGAGTAAAATTTACATTACGTTTCAAGGAAAAATGTTAAATTTTATTTTGTTTTGGAACCGTCTCAAAGAACGTGAATAGCAATTTAATTCCTTACCAATAAGAGATAAGTATACAAAATAATTTTTATAAATAAAGAGTAAATTATTAAAAATTTCTCATTTAAATTTAAAACTTTGTCCTAATTACTTTTAATCAACATTTGTAAATAAAAATATACAGAGTGTTCTTAAAAGATTTTACAGAAATCAAATTCATTATGTATTAGAGGTAGGTATGTATAATTGGAGTCATATTATTAAAAAGCTTCCACTCTTTTTTTAAAAGTTACATTTTAAAATTTTTAGCCATATTACATCAATTAGATTTTTTTTTTTTTTTTTTTTTTTTTTTTTTTTTTTAACTTTTTATTCAACAACATAAAAAAAAAAAAAAGCATACTTGAATTTTTAAATGTACTATGTTATATGTAAATGACAAAATGACGTCTTGCATAAGCAAAATATACAAAAATAGAAATGTAAACATATAACATATTATAAAATAATAAAATATATATGTTAGTATACACATTAAGCCATTCCTGGGTGTTACTTTTGAATCTTTTTTTTTTTTTTACTTAGTATTGTATATTAATATTTATTTCATTTTAAAGATCAAAATAATAAATAAATAAATAAATATATGCAAGCATGTGGATTAAAATTAAATTTATCACACATCTTAACAGTGTCCTGACATATTTCTAAACTCAATATTTTGAAGCCTTTTACGTTTGATTTATTTTTTAGATGCTAATTCACTATTTTTAACATTTTCCAACGGGGTTGAAAAACATTTATGAATTTGGTTTGTCTGCCTGTTCGCCGGTTGCTCTGTGTGTCCACGCTCGAACTTCCATGAATATTTACGAAATTTCTGGAAATTGATATATGTTATTCAAGTTTACTATCGACGTTCCTTTATGAAAATGGAGTGAACACCTTCCAAACGTTGTGTTCTATTAGAGATATTTCTATAAACCATGTTTTAATAACTTCACTGTATACGATTATTAATGAAATTGGAATATGTTATTTAAGTTCAGATCACTATCGTATATTCCCTTCTTTAAATGGTGTGGATAACTCTACTGGCTTGTGTACAGGAGGGAACAGGGCACTATAGTCCCTCCGTTTTTGTTCCCGATGAAATTTTGGTTCCGCTGTTTTCGTCCTGCCGTTTAGGTCCCGACGTTTTAGTCCTGCTATTTTGGACCCGATATCAAGAATAATCAAAGTATCACTGAAAAAAAAGCGAAATTCTCTTCTCATATTTCGAATTCTTGTCACTTGACTTGAAAACATGAGGTTAGGATAAGTCAAAATTATTATCATTATTATTAACAGAAAGTTGTAGTAACAAATAAAACTGAAAAAAAAAAAAAAAAAAAAAAAACCTCTAAAATGTTGAGATTTAGATTTTTTTTTTTTTTTTTTTTTTTTTTTTTTTTTTTTTGTAAGATAGAGGAAAAAGAACAACAAATGCAAGAAGGACTTCGGGCAAAAGAGAACTTAGACTAATGTTTACAATTGGAGGGTTAAATATCTATAGCCTTTGTTTAAAATGATATAACTTAGGACGCATGGAACAGAAAATTTATTATTTCGGATTGAATTTTGAATGATAAAGTGTATTAGTTATCAGCGAAGGTCTAAAACATTGCTAATTTAACAAAATCCGGAAAATTTCAGTTTAAATAAAATACAAGGTTTTTAATATAAAACACTATAATGCGGCTCTTAAATATCATATTCAAACTTATAGTGTAAGAATAGAAAATTTATAGAAAATCCGTGCTTTATCAAAGCATCCTTTAAATGTTACAGTTTAATAATAAAAGAAGATACGAGGAACCTAAATAATGATCTCGAGATTGAATTTGTACAGTACTGCTACACTTGAGTCATATTCTTATATGCCAATCTGGAGAGAATTGTCAAACACAGAAAATAGTTATACATCACACAGACTTGGGGAAAATTTTAATTAAAGCCTCCTCCCTTACCTTTTTTTTAATCCTCTGAAACAAAACAGTGGAATTCCTTTTTAATGTCTGTGGGAGAAACAGGTGTGAAACGAATCCCAAGGGGCTAAAGAGATTTCAATGCGGGCAATGTTTTTAGCCTTAAGACATATCAGACATATATATTTATTAAAGAAAAAAAAATACATAAGTTTAAAGTAAAAAGATAAAATATTGTGCATCAACATTTTCCAAACCTTGATGCTTGCAATGCGCACAGGTCATTAAATATTGGACTCTATTAACATTTTTTTTTTTTTTTTTTTTTCATTTTTAAAATAAAATTTTTATAATTGAAAGAAAAGTAATTTATATGCATACATACACGGTTAACATAATTAAATGTCACGAACAAACACACATGTATTTTTTTATTATTATTATTAATATAACACAATTTTTGAAATAATTTTCTTTTAGTTTGATAAAAATTAAAGGTCAGTAATTAATACCTAATGTCAATAATTAGTTATGTGAAAGAAATAGCATTCTGCCAATGAAAGCAAATTTTATTTAATAACCTAAGGTTTTCTTTCTTTCTCCCTCCCCCCCCCCTTTTTTTTAACAAAGATTTTCTGTATTTTATTATTTTTAAATTAATTCAGACTTTATCTATAAATGTATTCAAAAGGGGACTTTTTAATAAGAAGGTACTGCTGTTATTGTTAACAATAGATTTAAAATCACAAAATTTTGTCACTAATAGTAAATTAGAAATCAAATTACAATTAAAGTAAGTTAAATCGAAATCAAATAAATATATATATACATATATATTCAATAATAATTTTAAAAAAAGAAAAAGAAAGAAAGAAAAAAAATGCAATTACAAAAAAAAAAAAAAAAGTTTAATATATTAAATGTTCGTAAAAAATTAGAACAGAATTCTCCGAATCTCAATGGCTAGGGATAAATCGTAATATCGAAAATCTATGTATTTACCTACAAGATATTCCTTAATTAGAGTTATTGTAAGAGCATATAAATTTTCCCTTATCAACAAATAGGCTATCATATTAAAAAACTGATATATATTCAAAATATAGCAAAAAATTAGCGGGACCAAAAAGTCTCGCGACAAAAATTGCCAGGGACCGAAATTTCCTCGGGACCAAAACGGCAAGACCAAAAATGGCAGGACCAAAACGGAGGAACCAAAGTGTCCTGCTTCGGTACAAGGACACCCGAAAGTATTCCAAAGTGTTGCGTTCGATGAGAGGTATTTATTTTAACCAAATTTTAATAACTTTACTTTGCAGAAATCTTGACGAGATTGAACGATGTTATTTATATGCACAAAAAATGCTTTATACAGAATATTTGATCAGCATAAGATTTACATGGCACACAGTAATATTCAGCTACATTAATGGCTTTTATTGCAAATTTGCTGTAATTGCATTTTCGTTGATATCGATCTCTTTTTTATCATTTTCTAAATGTTTATAACCATCATTTCTATAACCATCATTTAACTTATTTATGGAATGATTCAAGCACAACATGCACATTTACTTTAAATTATTGACTTGTTTATTCATTTTCGAATGATCGCAATTACGAAATTCCGTTTTTTTTTTTTTTTTTTTTTAATTCATATATTATTTAAAGCAAATCATTCTCTAATATGTTCTTTTCTTTAAGTCATTTAGCAATATTAATTAAAAAATATGAAAATAATACTCTAAGGGCCGTATTCACCAAACTTCATTGATCGAGGATTAAACCATGGATCAGCAAATCCGAGAATCAAAGCTAACACTGGATTAAATTCCTACGGTATTCACCAACAGCCGATTACGTGATCCATGAATTAACTGGAAGAGAAATAAAAGCTTCGTTTTGATTGGCCAAGAACGAAGATAGCATTTATTCACCATTCGGCTTCAATTAACTAATCAATCGGATTAGAAGATTAGAAAGGGAAGAAGCAAATTGGCAACACTGATACACGGTTCGCTCTTGTTTACAACCTTGTTGTTTACCTCGTGTATCCTAATCCGTGCTCGTTTACTTGGCTTTTGATGGATAAAAGAAAAAATTTCTCGGAACTGGAGGCTGAGGCCTTTTTATGCTGCCTAGAGAAATTTAAATTCATCATCGAGAATAAGAAAACAGATGCTGTCAGTAACAAGGAAAAGGCACAAGCATGGGATAATTTAACAGGCACGTTTAACAGTTTTCCCGGAGTGTGTAAAAGGAATACAAAACAACTGTTAACGTATTATAAAAACCTCAAAAGAAAAGGCAATAAAAGCCAATCGGACAGAAGAATTAAATTATTTAAGACTGGAGGAGGGCCCTCAGAAAATGTAATCGTTAATCCCATAGAAGACAGACTGATGGCAATGGGGGCTATCAAGACTCCCTTGATTAATCCATATGATTGTGATGCAGCCTATCATAAAATGACCAATTCTGGTAAGTTTAAATAATGTTTCTTACCTTCTTTCTTTTTTTTTTTAAATCTGATATATCCTTTTACAAATTACTGAATTTGCTATGTATTTTTTTTTTCTTAGATACTGCCACCTATGAAACAAATTGCGATCAGGAGGTAAGATCCTTTTTAAATTGCTATCATTAATTATATACAAGATATCTGCCAAAATAATATTTTGCAAGTCCTTGACATTCCATGAATATATATTTAGATTCATTTATTATTCACATAATCAATAACTTTCTCAATACTTAAATATTTTGTTTTCCTTTTCCTTTATCATTAATAAATTTCTTCATCATAATAAATTTTAAGACACAAAAGTGCCTTCTGTTTATCGGTTCTACATTCTTTTTTCAACACTGATTTTTCGAAAGTAATTCTTATTCTGAAATCCAAAATAATCCCTATAAATAAAGAAAAGTGTCTGTGTGCGCTCTGGTGCTCACACTGATTGCAGAGTTTCCAGATATGACATATAGTTACCTGGTACCCTGCAAGTGTGCACCTCATCGAGATTTTTTCAAATTTGAATTTTTAAATTGTTTTTTCGATTTTAAACATTTGCTTTTATATTTCATTTTTGATGAATTTATTCTTCGATTGTAATCGTCTGCCTACCTTACCAATGGCTATATTATGAATTTATTTTTTATTTAATACATTCATTTGAAGGAGAAATCTTTTTTCTCTTTTTAATTTATTATATTTATTGCAAAAAAAAAAATGGTAATTCAGGAGAAACTAGTATGTTGTGGCCACCACAAGACTTTCTTCTATATTTTCCTATTCAAATTCACTAACAATATTAAAAAAAAAAAAAAAAAATACGATTTTTTTCTAATTTTTTTTTTTTTTTTTTTTTTTTTTTTTGTTAAAAGAAAAAAATTCGATAACTTTGTTTTAAATTATCACATATTTATAGTTCAACCATTCATTTTGAAAGTATTGACGAGACCTTTCAAAAGATACCCATCTTGAAAATTTACTCCCCCCCCCCCCCCAGTAGGGCAAGCGATGCCCCCACATGCACAAAATTTTTTTCCTAATTAAGTACTACTATTATTAATAATTCATATTAATTTTACAATCACAGATTAAGAATAACTCTCATTATGTATATTTATACGAAATTTTGTCCTATACTGCCATGTTAAAAATTTAGGAAAAATACGATCACAGTGCCACCTGTTGAGCGATTGATCCCCAAATCTAATCAGCACCAGTTTATGTCAGGGGCCAACTAAATACCAAGTTTGGTTAAATTTCGTTTAAAAAAAAAATTACGATTTTTTTTTTTTTGTTGTTGTTGTTGTTAAAAGTTAAAAAAAAATCGATAACTTTGTTTTAAATTATCACAGATTTATAGTTTAACCATTCGTTTTAAAGGTATTGATGAGACCTTTCGAAAGATTCCCATCTTGAAAATTTATTCCCCTCGAGGGGGGATTTCCCCCCAGTGGGGGTGGCAAGGCTCCTACACATATAAAAAAAATTTCCCAGTTGACTATCTCTATTATAAATAATTCTTGTAAATTTCATAATGTTTACTAAAAAAAATCTCTTTATGCACATTTATACAAAATTTTGTCCTATATTACCATGTTAAAAATTTGAAAAAAGCGGGACAATTTTTACCAAAAGTTGATAGGTACTAATTTCTGTCAAGGTGCAACTACGTACCAATTTGTATGAAAATCTGTGCAGTAGTTCCTGAGATATAGTTGCCACAAAATTTTGTCACACTCACACACAGACAGACATTTTCTAAAAATGGTCAAATCGTATTCTACAGCTGTCAAAACGTGTAAATCCATCAAAAACCTGTGGTCAAAAATTCTTACGAATCGAATACTTTCTTCTATTGAATATAGAAGAAAGTAAATATTAGGTATTAAATTTAAAAAACGTATTTATAAAAGTTATGTTTATGTATAATTTTTTTAATATAACAACGTTTATTTTTCATTTGTTAATTTAATTTCTTTAATTTTTTTTTTTTTTTTCTAATTTATAGTATTTGTCAGGAAATAATGGTAGTGAAGAAAGAATTGTTATTACTTACAAACTTTGAATAAACACCATAAAATGCAATAAACTCGCAACAATTGTTTCGGGTTGAAAAAACACACGACC
Source organism: Salticus scenicus (assembly GCA_963930645.1). Taxonomy (NCBI): domain Eukaryota; kingdom Metazoa; phylum Arthropoda; class Arachnida; order Araneae; family Salticidae; genus Salticus; species Salticus scenicus. The sequence continues at coordinate 223,979,723 of OZ005656.1, read as the reverse complement.
CTTCATCAGGTGAATAAAGTAAGCACGTCGTGCTTACTCATCTGTGTGTGAGTGTGACAAAATTTTGTGGCAACTGTATCTCAGGAACTACTGCACAGATTTTCATACAAATTGGTACGTAGTTGCACCTTGACAGAAAAAGAAAGAATTGTTATTTGTTTACTTTGCTTAATTTTCTTTTTCTCCCCCCCCCCCTTTCCCAGGACTCTCATGATGTGATAGAGGTGGACATATCAGAAAGTTTCCACTCTATTGAAGGACTTTTTGATGATGAGCTCCACACATCATCGGCATCCCAACAAAGTGCAGTCCAAGCATCGACACCACAACAAAATGCAGTCGAACCGTCAACATCTGAAGAAAAGGAGTCTGAAAAAGTAGAACAGTTTGCAAACATAGTAGAAAAGAATTATCCTTCCAAAAAAAAGTCTTATAAATTGAGGAAAAGCTGTAAAAATACAACAGCATCATCTAATGTTGCAGATTCCTTGATTAAACATTCTGAACTGAAAAATAAACTTTTCAACGAAACGCATGAATTTGAAAGACAAAAGTTTAATTTGGAGAAAGAAAAATTTGTAATGGCAAAAGAAAGGCATGAAATGGAGATGAAACTATACAATGCCCACTTAAAAATGTATGAAATGATTAATGAAAAACTTGAAAAGGGGGAAGATGTGCATTTGTGTATTAATGTAAAAAAATAAATAAATGTTCTTCAATGAAAATTGTTTAATATAAAATTGTCTAATGAGACACATTAAAATTATATAATTAACATGATTACTGCCAATTAGCAGACTTTTGCACTTTGCTGGTTGCTACATTCAAATGATTTTTATTTTTTGATGGAATAATTAAAATGTTTAATTTCGACTGCCAAGTATAGGAAATAATTTTTATATTGTATTCCAGAAAAGGTTTGTATCATCAAGGCTTGTCACAGAAAGCATAAAAATACTCCATCACAAGGCATTTGTGAACTGCTATAGTGTAGCATTAAATTGGCGAAAATTTAAATTTTACTTTAAAATAGCTTGGCATTTTTTACCAAGGTCTTAGTTTACAGTCATTTTATTTCATCATAAAAATGGCGAAAAATGTTAAGTCGCCAAGTGTATTCTGTACTAAAGCTGTACACACATTATTTTGAGGATGATACATTTTAGCAAGAAAAACACAAAGCAGGTAATTCCACTTGAATTCTTTGTTATAGCTTTTTGGGTTTCACATTAACATTTATTATATATCTATTATATCATTCATATTACTTACTTATTTGAATCACGCTTCATATATATGACATATAAAATATATATATCAGACATATCGCATTTATTTAAATGATGATGCAAACTTATTCTAAAAATAAATAAAAAGTACGAAAAAAAAGTATGGCGTTGACCTGACCCCACGTCGAACTGACTTGTACCGAGAAAAACATACATTTGATTAACTGAAATTAATCTCTGTATAATAACACTTCTAGATACATGTTTAATATTTCAATTTTTATTTAATTCACCTGTGAAATTTAATCGCAACAGAGAGATATACATTTTTTCCCTGTTGCTTATAAAAATAAATATATTTATTCAGACATTTTTTTTTTTTTTTTTTGAGGGATGGGTGCATAAACAATACAAATTTATAGCAAGTTAAAGCATATAGCAAAAACTATTTTCAATTTAGAACTTTAAAACAAAAGAAAAATGCTTCAGTATTTGACAAATTAAATTAGGCACTGAGTAGTACCCGATAGGGAGCAAATTGACTACCATTGATACGAATTAGCCTAAAAACAGATTTAAATTTCAAAATATTTTAATTAACCTTTTATTTTATATAAGATTTTAAAACTTCTTTACACACCATAAATTTTAAGCCAGCACAGCCGGTTTCGAAAGGACGTAGCCTTTCTTCATCAGGTGCAAAAAAACACGTGCTACTGCATTGGAGGCAAAGGCAAGACTGAAAGCGACCTGATGAAGAAAGGCTATGTCTTTTCGAAACCGGCTGTGCTGGCTTAAAATTAATTCAGACTTTTTTTTTTTTTTTTGGAGGGATGGGTGCATAAACAATACATCATGCATTAATTAAAACTTCTGTAAATCTTAAATTAGGAAATAAACAAAGGAGACACACAATAAAGAAGTATAAACAAATAAACTTTTGATAAATTTATTTAAAAAAAAAAAAAAAAAAAAAAAAAAAGCTTAAACATAACATAATATTAATTAAAAAAAGTGGATAGTAAGGCATTTCTTTTGGCTATGCCAGCAGAATGATTAGCTTCATTGCTCCCAGTGCTGTTCATATCAGTGCTGTTATCACAATCCTCTTCTTCTTCAAATGTGTCATTCATTTTCAAAGTTATATTATGCAGAACTGCAACTGCTACAATAACTGTCATGGAATTTTGCAAGCTGCAACGGAGCTTTTTGCTGAGACAGGCAAAGCGTCTTTTCATGACTCCGTACTGCCTCTCTAAAACATTCCGGGCTGCTTTGTGAGCAGCATTGTACCCGCAAAGAAACATATAGTCCAATTTTAGAGTAAATTTTAACATTTTTATTTTCAAGGCTTATATCAGAAGAAGAGTTTTGGTTTAAGAGCATCTGGAAATCATGTACAAATTACAATATAATTAATTCTACCATTATTCATTTGTTGCGGACAATTCTCTTTACTTTTTAAGTTATTCAATATTTTTAAAAGTATATTTAAAATAAAATTGCATAGGCATTATCCCTCGCTTCTATTTATTATTTTATTCTTTATATTTAATTTAAAAAAACTCTCTAAAGATTAATTTTTCACGATTAATTTAAAATTAGTTATTACAAAGTGTCTGTACTTATTCATTTTGTTTTGAGGAATATAAAATACAAAATACAGTAGAGCCTCAATCCATCGTTTTACAAGGAGTGCAGGGGGAAAAAAAATGAAAGCAGGTGAATGCGGGTTAACGGCCCTCTTCACTCACCGTCGCCGGAAGCCCGAGCCAATGTTATTCTATGGGGAAATTATCTTTACAAATAACTTATTAACTAATACATATTTTTTAATTCTGTTTTCACATTCAGAAAATTCCCAATTGTTAAATTGACGGACCTTTTCTAAAAATGTATTTTTTTAATTTTTAATATTTTATTTCGAAATTGCAAAATGAAAAAATGTCACATATTGAAAATTCGTATTTTGCAGCTTCAAAATAAAATATAAAAAAATAAAAATATATTTTTTCAGAAAAGGTGCATCAATTTAACAGCTGGGAACTTTCAGAATGTGAAAACAGAATTTAAAAATATGTATTAGTTAATAGGTTATTTGTAAAGAAAATTTCTCCATAGAAAAACATTGGCTCGGGCTTCCGGCGGCGGTGAGTGAAGAGGGCCCTTAAAGTCAAAACACAAAGTCAAATTACAAAATGAATAGCTGGTCAAGAGACATGGCATCACGATTTTAATCCTCCATGGGAATAGGGGAAAAGAGAGATTTTAGGATGAAAGAAGTAATTCCAGTTTGTTGGTGTTTAGGAATAAGGCCAATTGAGTATTCCATGGTCCTAGGCCTAAGGGGGAGTGCCTTCCATGGAGGTCTTTCTAAGGGGCCCTAGCCCGTATTTACTCAAGTTTCGGTGAAAGCCACAGAAAATTCCAAATGGCTAGGCTGACGAGTGCAAAAAGGGATAAAACCCAGCACCTCACGTCTATCAGCTTTGAGTGCAGAACCACTCAGTCGTTGATGGGCTTAATTCCAGTTTGTATGCCATATAGAACCTCTTGAAATCTAGGAGAATTTTTTACAAGGTCAGTAGAAATATTTTACAGCAATGAATGCGGGAAAACTCCTTTTTGTAACACGATACATGTGGGTTTCGTTCACATTATTTAAATGCAATTTGTGCAGAAACTATAAAAATAAAACAATCAATGCGGAAATGATAGATTGGGGTTTCGCTGTATTTTGCACACAGAAATATGTAAAGGAAGTTGCAAATAATAATACTAATAATTAAAAACATACCTTATTTGTTGGGGTGTGGATGGATCTAAAAATGGTGTTTGTAGATAGGATCTACATCCATATCCACTATCCTCAACCAAATGGTATTCTGCAGGTACGCGTGTTTCCAAGACAGCTCTTAGGTGGGAATTGTCAAAAATCGTACTGTCATGAGTACTGCCTGGCCAGCACGCCACTATATCCCTCACAGCCAGTGAAGCATCACTGACTGTTTGTATATTTAGAGAAAAGTATCCTTTTCTACAGCGAAATACTTCGGCTAATTCTCCACCAGGGCTTATTATTGGAATGTGCGTGCAGTCGATGGCTCCATAAACTGCAGGAAATCCGCTGATGTTATAGAAATCCTGACTCACCTGTAAGAATTTAATGAATATTCATAGAAATAATGAATAAAATCTTATACATACAATAACATGTTTACAAAATAATAATTCAAAGATATATAGACTATTGTACTGCCCTCAGTGGCAGAAAGTTTTGTAGCTGTCTGCGACAGGCTTTTAAAATTTCATAATCTGTCTGCAAAATTTGCATGTAATCAGGGGTGAAAATGACTTACACTCAAAAAACCTTAAATAGCTGATTTGGGGGGGGGGGGACTTATCATCAGTGGTGATCTCGTGCAACAATAAACGAATACAATTTGACTGCAGAACAATATAGTGTAAACAATTCTGTATATTCATTCAATTCATCTCATTCAATTAAATATTTTATAGCAATGTTTGACACAACACAATATAAATAATTATAAATAATAAAAGTATTAGTTTTGATACAGAAATTTTTTTAAAGTGAATTGTTATTCGAAAGTTGCAGACAAATACTGTCTGCAAGCCGTTTTTCTGTGTCTGCGACTATGTCGCGGTGTTTCTGCCGCTGGGGTACTGCCCATAACTAAAATAATTCAATAGTAAAAAGTATAGGTGTTATGAAAATAAGAACTAGGTTTTCTATCTTTCTTTTTTTTTTTTTTAAGCGAAAACTTCTTTAGGCGCATTGAGCACTTTTGGGTGAACAAAAAACATGAAACGTGCGTCATCGTCAGCGAAGGTTTTTCATTTGAAGTGAAAACTTTTTTAGGCGTGTTGAGCACTTTTGGGTGAACAAAAATCATGAAACTTGCGTCATCGTCAGCGAAGGCTTTCCATGAGAAGAAATATATTTTTTACCAATTTATATTATCGAAAGTGGAATTCGAGATTTCACCCGATTTACACGTTTTGAGGTGTCCTGAATTAGTTTTCTTTTGCATCTCAGCTACTAATTAAAATAATTTCATAACTAATACATCATTTGAAAGCTTTGTTGAGTTGAAATCGAATAGTAGCTTACAGAAATTTTTACTGCCAGATGGTGCTGTAATATTTTAAAATTTCAATATTTCAAATTCTAATTATGATTAATTTATTTTTAATACATCATTCGAAAGATATTTTAAAGTTCTTTTATATTACCGAAAGTAGAATCCGAGATTTCACCCAATTTACACGTTTTGAGGTGTCCTGAATGGGTTTTCTTTTGTATCTCAGCTACTAATTAAAATAATTTCATAAGTAATCAATATTTTAACCTAATAAAGTCTTAGTTCATTTAATTTAGGTAGCTACAAGTATCGTGCCGAATCATATAATACAGATCATTTACACTTCTTTACAAACCAAAAATAATTCGAAAATAATAATTTAATAGCTTGACGATACAATTCACAAGTTACTTAGTTTTCACTTCTATCGACAGTCCCCAAAGACTGCTTTTTTTTTTTTTTTTTTACAAGCAATTATACCAACAACTTCATTGCACAATGCAGGGGTTAATAAGGGAAGCAAAGCCCATTTCGGGGTTGGTGAGCAAAGCCAACCAAGTGAAATACGTATAAGTACGTCTAATAACAGAATGCTCTTTTATTGGCGAACTTTGACAAATAATCATTGACATGTAATTAGTACAAAATTACCCGAGACAGTTATTAGTACAGAGCTAAGTGTACAGTGTCAATAGAAATATATGCATATATTATTTGAAAAGTACTTGCAAATTTATTTAATGTTAGCCTTAACTGTTGACAAAGAAAATTTCTACAGGCTTTTTATAAACAATGCTAAAGTATTAGAGCGAAAAATACAAACAATGCTAAAAACATTTGTTTTGAAAAAATATTTTTCTCTTCAACATGTTATTGCCTACTACAATATCAATTTTAGACAAAAAAAAAAAAAAAAGTTACAGAAAATATTATTGAAATTAAAAGGAGATATGGTGCCTTTCATTTGTCAGATACAATAAAGTGATATCACATGCAAACATGCAATTTTCATTAATAGCTCTATGTAGCTGAATATTTTTGTGTGGCCCTGTAAATCTAATCCTAATCATATTATATAGAAGGCACTCTTTTGTGCATACGAATGATTTATTTCAATTGCATTAAGCTTTGTACATACATAGGTATTAAAATATGGTTTACAGAAATATCTGTCATAGAACGCAATGCTTTGGAATACTTTTGAGTAACCCTGTACATAAACCACTGGTGATATTTACTCTATTTTCTACAGGAAACATCCAATAATGAACTTGAATAACTTATTTCAATTTCATTAAGATATATGTACAGTAAATATATGAAAATATGGTTTATAGAAATACCTCTCATAGAACACAATGCTTTGAAATACTTTCGGGTGTCCCTGTACACAAACCAGTAGAGGTATAAACTCCATTTTCAATAGGAAACATTCGATAGTGAACTTGAATAACATATATCAGTTTCAAGAAATTCCATAAATATTTTAGGGAGTTAGACCGCGGACAGACAGACAAACTGAAGTCAACACTGTTGAACCTTGTTGGAAAGTGTTAAAAAGAATGAATATTTACATTTGGCAGCAATATTATTGAAGCACTAGCAGTATATGTCAAGCATACAAATCTGGTTGGTTGGTTGGTTGGAGGATTAAGGCCGATTGACTCCTTATGTGTCCTAGGCCTATAGGGGGAATGCCCTCCGTGGGGGTCTTTCTAAGGGGTCCCAGCCCGTATTTACGCGAGTTTCGGAGGAAACCACGGAAAACTCCGAACGGCTAGGTGGATGAGCGCGACCTGGGATCGAACCCGGCACCTCCCATCTACCAGCTTTCAGCGCAGAACCGCTCGGCCGCTGGTGGGCCGCATACAAATCTGATGTATATGTTATCAATAAAACAAAACAAACAAGCACTAGCAATAATTTCTATTTAAAATATGTACATCTAATGGTGTTTTGTTAAATAATTATTTGTCAAATCATTATAGTCTTACGCTGTTTATAAAAATGTGATAAAAATTCGCGATCAAATTAGGCGAAAAAAAGGATGTGTGTTTCAATAACTTTGCTGTCAACTGTACACAAATCATGCTTAAATATAAGTAAAATGAATTAAAATTTATAAAATTTCAACATACCTGTCGAAGCTCAATTCCAGTGTCTGGCAAACGTATGAAATCTTGCCGTAACGATGCAAGGGCTTTTGACACATCGTTGATAGCTCTCGAAGCAGAAGACTGGCTCACCTTCGCTAAATCTCCGAGAACTATCTGGAAACTGCCTGTTGCATAAAATCGCAACGCGATTAAAATTTTTTCAGCTGAAGTCAATGCACAGTTTTTTTCAGTGGCAGATGACAGCCTGTCATCTAACATTCGTATCAATGATTCCACGGAATCTTTATTTAACCGGTAGCGCCGGCGAAATGCCACATCATCCAAATAATCCAAGTCATTCACTCTGATTTTATGTACTGTCCTTTTCCTTCTTTCTAATGCTTCCAACGACTCTAAACTTTCAATGTCATCTAGTGAAAATAGATCTTCAACGTCAGTTATGTTTGTTATTGTTTACAAAGATGAGCTGCGAAGTGCGCATGCGTCACGAAAAGATCCGACAATTATCTCTTTAATCCTCCGATATTCGAGGATCAAAAACGAAGTGTTAAAGTAGCCGGTGAACTGCGGATTTTCGTTGGAGAATACCGATTTTTGTATGATCGAGCGATTACCGCTGATCCGAGGTTTAATCCTAGTGTTAAGAAGTTGGTGAATACGGGCCTAAAATACGAAGATAATATTTTAACATATAAAAATACTAATTTAAATGTTATCTGTTTTTCTACCCTATTATATATATATATATATATATATATATATATATATAAATGCAGAAACATATAAACGAATGAATGAAATTAAATGTAGAAATATATAAACAAATGAATGAAATTATACCCCAAAAAACACTGAGATCTTCATCAGGGAGGCCCCTCAGTGTAGGGGTGAACGAGAAGTTTCTGAAAGGACAGTAGCTATAAGCTAATAACTATCCTTAGCCCCCAACTTCTCACCAAACAGAAAACCACCAATAACTGAAGAGAAATCAAACATACATATAATGTATAAAACTACTAAAAATATTTTATAAAATTATCAAATTGTAAAAGTTACAAAATTACATCAATTCATTTAAAAAAAATACAATACAAAAGAGAATTACTGAAGGTAAACAAGAAACTATAAAATGAAATAAAAATACAACCCTTCATATGGAACACAAACTATCTTCGGCCGACGGGGCTACTCGTCAGTACTTCAATATCGCCCTTGAATGAGGAAGTAGAACAGACCGAGATAGGAAAACTCTGAAAAGTCACAGTTAAAAATTGTGACGGGTAGCAGTTAATTTGCAAGGTATTTTTTAAGTCTTCAAGAGCATATTTTAAATCTTCTTCGTTATTGCAAATAGTATGAATTCTTTTAAGCTGTGCGAACAGTTCGCACAGCTTAAAAGAATTCATACTATTTGCAGTTCGCACAGCTTAAAAGAATTCATACTATTTGCAGTTCGCACAGCTTAAAAGAATTCATACTATTTGCAATAATGAAGAAGATTTAAAATATGCTCTTGAAGACTTAAAAAATACCTTGCAAATTAAGTTCGCACAGCTTAAAATAATTCATACTATTTGCAATAATGAAGAAGATTTAAAATAAGCTCTTGAAGACTTAAAAAATACCTTGCAAATTAACTGCTACCCGTCACAATTTTTAACTGTGACTTTTCAGAGTTTTCTATCTCGGTCTGTTCTACTTCCTCATTCAAGGGCGATATTGAAGTACCGACGAGTAGCCCCGTCGGCCGAAGATAGTTTGTGTTCCATATGAAGGGTTGTATTTTTATTTCATTTTATACTTTCTTGTTTACCTTCAGTAATTCTCTTTTGTATTGTATTTTTTTAAATGAATTGATGTAATTTTGTAACTTTTACAATTTGATAATTTTATAAAATAATTTTAGTAGTTTTATACATTATATGTATGTTTGATTTCTCTTCAGTTATTGGTGGTTTTCTGTTTGGTGAGAAGTTGGGGGCTAAGTATAGTTATTAGCTTATAGCTACTGTCCTTTCAGAAACTTCTCGTTCACTTCTACACTGAGGGGCCTCCCTGATGAAGATCTCAGTGTTTTTTTGGGGTATAATTTCATTCATTTGTTTATATATTTCTACATTTAATTTCATTCATTCGTTTATATGTTTCTGCATTTATATATTACTACGTCTAAGTTTTGCATTTCCTTTCGCTGCAATCTTGCGCATTGGTTTGTAATTCTCCAATTGGTTTTTCTATTCTGTAAAACTTATATAATTATAAATTTTCCTGTCAATTGTTTGCTATATATATATAAATTCAAATAATTCCTTTATTAAATTTATTCCTGCGTAACTTTTGTATAAAGAGAAAAATATATTTAGGATATTAAAAAAACAATTTTAGAAATTACAGAAAAATGTTTAAAGCAACTTCTTCTTCTTTTTTTACTTCCTTATACAAAGTATAAGGAAGTATAGTAATCCCGATTTGCGAAATGGATTTTGTATTTCACATTGCTCAAAAACGAATGATCGCTGAATGTTGCCAATTTATACGTGTGACTTTCATGATGTCTAGTTGCACACCTGCAAGTGTCATCTTAACACGAGCTCTCGTTTTAGAGATATAAGGGATTTTACACGATTTTTCGTGACGTCTTGTATGTCTGTGTGTGTGTCTGTGTGTGGGTATGTCGCATAACTCAAAAACGGTTGGACGTAGAAAGTTGCGAATTGGTACATAGGTTTGTTATAACATCTAGTTGTGCACCTCCCTTTTTGGACTTTCTATGATTTTCCGTTTTGGAGATATTTAGGAAAATTAGGTTCATAATGACAAAAATTTGACCATAATGTATCAAAGAACGGTAATAACTCAAAAACGGTTTAGACAAATCTTGCAATTTAACTGACTTTCCGATTAGCTAGACATTTGAAACTTTCAGAAAAGCTCAGAACACGTTGACAATGCATTTTTTTTATATTTTTAGCCAACTGTTTCCGATACCTGCTGCCTTCAGCAGGGTTTATGCGATTCAACAGAAAATTTATTTAACTAACTTCCCGACTAACTAGACATTTGAAACTTTCAGATTAGATCAGAACACGGTGAAAATGCATTTTTTAAATACTTTTAGCCAACTGTATAGGGTCCCTGCTGCCTTCGGCAGCGTTACCAGTTCAAATCTTGGAATCGATTTGTAACTAACTTCCCGACTAGCTAGACATTTAAAACTTCCGGAAAAGCTCAAAATACGGTGACAATGCATTTTTAAAATATTTTTGGCCAATTGTTTCGGGTCACTGCTGCCTTCGGCAGCGTTTACATGGTTCAACAAAAAATTTATTTAACTAACTTCCCGACTAGCTAGACATTTGAAACATTCAGAATAGTTCAGAACACGGTGAATATGCATCTTTTTAATACTTTTAGCCATCTGTTTCAGGTCCCTGCTGCCTTCGGCAGCGTTTATATGGTCCAACAAAAAAATTATTTAACTAACTTCCCGACTAGGTAGACATTTGAAACTTTCAGAATAGTTCAGAACATGGTAAAATTCCTTTTTTTAATACTTTTAGCCAATTTTTTCGGGTCCCTGCTGCCTTCGTCAGCGTTACCAGTACAAATCTTGCAATCGGTTTTTAGCTAACTTTCAGAAAAGCTCAGAACACGGTGATAATTCATTTTTTTTAAATATTTTTAGCCAACTGTTTCGGGTCCATTGTCAATGTTTTTTAACATTATGTATATTTCTAAAAGTGTATAAGGAAGTCATGTGGTGCCCACATCAGATTTTTTCACAATGTACGAATGTTTATTTTTAACGTTAGATGGTTAAAAAAATAATAATAAATAATAATAATAATAAGTGATTCTTTAAAATTCGCAGAAATTATGTTAAGTACTTAACTTCCTTCTTAAACTATTTAAATATAATAAAAAAAAAAAAAAAAAAAAAAAAAAAAAAAACTTAGCGAAAAAGACATACTAAAACTGTTATTTGCAATATGATATTTTGGAACCATTGTAAATATAATCCTGGTAAATATACCCAATAGAGTCATAAATAAAGACAAATGTGCATCATAAAAATTATCATTATATTCATCTTTCTAAAAGCCAATAAACAGATTAAAATTAATCTGTATATGTAAATATATAAATTATTATATATCTACAAATTATAATATAATTTATTTTTATATATGAGTTAATTTCCAATGATGGTGAAATTTTCTTGAATGAATATTGTACGTGAAATTGAGTATTTTGCACATGCCGTATGTCAAAAAAAAAAAAAAAAAAAAAAAAATATAGCAATGTAATTATGCGATTTTTAAATTTACCTTATATCCTTATTATATACCAGTTTGCAAGATGATAGCAATGACCAGTTTTTTTCTTCCCTAAAAATGTATTATTAATTCATATTTCAACAAAATAAAAATATTACATGATTGTAAACAAGCAATATAAACATACAACGAAAAATTTAAAGCAATTTAAATTGTTGCAATATAATGAATTTCGTATTCACTATTTAATTCATAGAATCAAACTGATTAGAAAAACACATATTTTTCTACATTTTAGTAAATTGTGAAAAATATTAGGCCTATTTGTGTTCAGATTGCAGTATATTGTATTAAAAAAATGTTTTTCCAACTTATCTGAAAGTGGGAATAATTTTCTCAAAAAACTCTATGTATTATCAATACATGTATATATATATATATATATATATATTAGTTTTAAAATACATGCTTATAACTCCGTTATTTAATATACTATCGTCACACAAATTTATCCACAAACTGAACTCTGTCTATGTTAACATATCCTAAAGTTACAGATCATTTCGTTCACTTAACGATACAGGGCGATCGAAAACATAATTGATTTTTCTCAGTTTGTTACCAGCCCCCTAAATGTTGTCTTAAACGATTCTTCACTGAAAAACATGAAGAAGACCTAGTTCTTTAAGTGCTGAATGTTTGAAAACATTTCATCAAGAGATAAGTTTTAAAATTGAAAAAGATTGATCGTTTGCAAATCTTGCTAAAATTTTGAGTAGGAGTGCAGAATAAAAGAAAATGCAACATTTGCGATAGTCTTGATGTAAAATTTCGCAATTACCCAACACCGTGATATATCGTTCTTAGTATCGCTGTTATCTGTAAGTGTAAAATAGTGTAAATATTTTTGCTTTTCAATGTCTTTTTATCATGTTTATCTGTAATTTGTCGTTTTGGTAAGCGCTATTTGCATTTTTTTTTTAAGCTTTTGTATTTTTATATACTTTTGGGCAATTCTCTGAAAAATTAAACCAACAATGTCCAAAAATTTTTTTTGAAAATTGTATTTTCTTTTTACTGTTGTTGAAATAGAACACGTGTATTAAATGAAAAATGTCAAAATATAAAAAAGATTGAAAAATTAATTTTTTATGAGCTTTTGAAATTTAATAAACTAATTGTGACAAAAATACTGAAATTGGGAGGAGATTTCAAATTCTCACTAAATTATTAATAATAAAAATTTTAAGTTTTTTGTGTTATAGGAAAACATTACAATAAATGAACACCCAGAAAAACCAATTAAATATATCGATATAATTTTTAAACTGTTTGTATTTTTCAATTTTTACTAAGAAGCATGCATGTCCCGTGCATCACGCAAAAAGAGCTACTTATTTGTATACAAAATTTATTTTTTATTTCTATTGCTGAAAAATTCTTAAGAACTTTTAAAATGAACCATATTTAAACTACATTAGAAAATTGTTTAACAAAAGTTTATTTTAATTAATTTTATTTGCTAATATATTATGTCCCGTGCATCACAAGAAGTTTTCAAATTTGAAGTTTCCAAGTGAATTTACAATTTCTGGGGGAGGAATTTGTTTAATAATGTCTTCAATTGGATAAATAAGTTCATTTGCCTTATCTGGCCATTTCCAATACTGATTCCCAGCTTTTACCATAACAAATTTTAAAGTTATTTTCATCTATTTTGGCAAGAGTCATGTCAGGATAACAATCACTTTCATATTTAGCTAAGACCCAGTCATTGAGTTGAAGCTTTAAATCTAATTGCATGGAACTTGTTTTGGTCTTCAAATTGTCACATGCATTTTCTTTTAATTGAACTTCTCCATCAGAAACGATTATCACATGTTTTTGCATGATGCTTTCGATGGGTATGGCATTTTCCCAATCCACACAGCTCTTAACGTCCTTTGCTTCAATATAAATAATCTCAGTTTTTAGCATTAGTTTACTTAGTTTACTGTTAGGAAATACAAAATCATTATTTTAAATAAAATGTTGGTTAACCTCTTCCATTGAGAAAACAAAACTAGAGAAGTGCAGAATTGTTTACATCTTCCTACAATTTGAGTTATGCCTTTCCATTTCTTATAATATTTTCTTTCCAAAGTTAGAATTTTTATTTATGAACTTAATATTGACAGTTATGAAATATAAATATGCTGAATATCGTACAAAAAGTTGGTTATAGCTTTTACAATTTATATTTGTCCCGTGCATCACACATCAATAGTCCCGTGCATCACACCCATATTTTTTTTTAAATAATTGTAAAAAATAAACAAAATGATAGAATTGTCTGTTCCTTCACATTTTATATCCAACATATTGTCATTAACACAGATTAGTAGTTTTATGTGTTTACAGCAAGTATATTCAGACAAATATTACTTTGACTGAATGAGTGCAGAAATAATTGATTTTTCTGCGTCCCGTGCATCACGCTAGGTTTTTGTTCATTTATTCTGACAAAATAATTTTTATTTTGAAATATTGTTTTACATTTATGAAGTTAACCTTCATTAGCAACATAAACACCAATTATTTATTTTTTGGATATAATATTAAATCCTATAGAGTTAATAATCGGTCAGACAATGTCCGTGCATCACATGAGAATTGCCCTTTTGTGTACTTTTATAATTTTTTTCTTTGCACCTATATAGTTTTTCATTTGGCATTTAGTTCTGCGAGGATTATTATTTTTTTTTTCTCTTGGTAAGATGTTGGGTCCAAGCTACATTTTGTTTTTGATAAATCTTAATGCTTTTATATACTACATTGAAGGGGCCTTCCTGATGATAGCTTGAATGTTTCTTGTGTTAATTAGTACTATCTGTCTGGTTTCATAGTTGCTTTCAGGTTGCAATTTTTTTCTTTACATTATATATATACATAATGTTATAATAATATATAATAATGTTAGAGAGAGAGAGAGAGAATAACTATTAGTTTGCTTTAATAATTTGTTTACATTTAAAAGAAAAATTTAATTTTATTACGCAATGTTTAAACATTTTTTCATTCAGTTTCTGAAAATGAAAAGAATAGAAGAAAGAATATTAAAAATACCGATAAAAATAATTAACTTACTTAATGATATTCCGATTTCATTATCTTCCATTAAAATTTCATTAACTCATAGCTACAAGGCGAAAAAGGCAATGGAAATCAATAGCCAGATTTCATGCGCTGAGGTAGAGAGATAACATAATTTTCTAGTAATTAAAACAGTTAAACATTTCTCTCTGTTTTTTTTTTTTTTTTTTTTTAATTAAAAATTTCAAAACATATTTAAATAAAAAAAAAAATAAATTTTAATTACACAGTCATGATCAATATCTAAACAAGAAGTTATTATTATTATTTTTTTAAGCATTTGTAATTTTTGGTTAATTTAAACCAATTAACAAATACTCAATTTTCAGTCTAAACCTTTTTTTTTTTTTTGACTGGATTTTTCTGGTATCTCTGCTTCCGGGCTTTCCCCGTAATCTTACATGTTTTTTTTTTTTTTTTTTTTTTTTGCAGTGCAGAGTTTAAAGTTTTATATTCGTACGTGAATGAGAGATTTTTTTTTTTTTTTAATAATAAATAATATTTAAAAAACACAATTATTTAGATAGTTTATTTAGATATGGTCCGAAATTAATCATATTTTATGTATTTGTTTTACAAAATTTTGAGTGCGATTATAGGGGAAAGGAAACATTAAACGTAATTTACTTTAAACGTATCATATTGCAATTTATAAATGTTTAGATGTTCATACTCTGAAAGCCATATAAATGAGAAAACACTGTAAAAATACTCTCAAATAATGTGCTACTGTAAAACATAATGAAATAAATAAATTATACATTAGTAATTAAGATTTACTTGATTTGTTATTTTAAATATCTTTTAATAAGTATCTTTTAAGTATCTTTTAAGTTCCCAAATGTTCTTAAAATATAAATATAAAATTGCTTCTAAATAGGTGTAATTGAAAATTAAGTTTTGATATTTGTTTATTATATTTCATTATTTAACTGCATATTGCATGGGAGGTTTAGAAACGTAATAGGTTAAAAAATATTAAATATACAATCGTTTGTAAAATAGGTTCTACATTATTCATTTTATTTTAAAATTCCTGCTTTAGGAAATATTTTCAAATATTTGTTTATTTGTTTAATTTTACAAATCAAAAACAATTGGAAAATGCCTCTTAACAATATGTATAGTAGAGCCACTATTGCTTTAGGGTAGAATTTTCGAAATCTAGATTTTTTTATGTTTGCACGTTTTGAGCCACCATCCCTCCACTAATTCCGAAAAAACATATTTTTAGTGCTTGATCTCTTTTTATGACTATTTGTCTTTCTGTGCATATGTGTATATGTTTCTATTATCAGCAAGTCTCAAGAACGTATGGAAGCAACAATATCAAAGTCAGTATTCTACATCTGCATCATATGGAGACGCTATCCTAAACATTTCGTTAAGACATGAAGTATATGGAATACATGAAGGATATACATGAAGTATATGGATGAAATATTTGCTAAGTATAGTGTAACATAAATAGGCTATGGTATACAAAATGAAATCAACATATATTTTTGTATCCATAAAAGAATGTTTCGAGTTGAATATCCTAGGAAAATCATTCATAATTTATTTACAAGGATACACAAAAGAACTAAAATATTGTGGTACTTTACTTGCAATTTGCTGGAAGTGTCTTTAATTTTGTGTTATTTGTTTTTCATATAAGACTAAATTTAAATGGTGGAATGTAGTGGAGAGCTGAATTTATTATCTATGTGAAAAATACCGGAGCCGGTAATCGAACCTCGGACCTTCCGCTTAACGCGTGAATGCTCTAACCACTGAGCTACCCAGGCTGATAACCAGCTCAGCACTTCTCACATAATGGTTATAAAAATGAATGGCTTGAAAAAAAATCAATCTTTAAACGTACATAAGAGATTTCTGATAATAACATGCATCTTACAGCTTGAAAAATAAAGGTTAACTGAAAATATACACAGGTTATTAATTTTATTTACATAATATGTACCAAAATGTATGGAGAATAGCATCACCTTTAAAGTTAATAGTTGTTTTGAATTTAAGGATTTTGATGGCTTCAGCCAGGAGAAGTTCTTGATAATTACGAGGAGCAGATACTATTTCGGATTTGGACCATAAAGGAATAGCACCAGTATTATTATAAATAAAATCAACAAAAGCAAATCACTTTTCTCCTTTTACGCTCTGGATGTGTTCGTTTATTCTGGTCTTGAGATAACGACGTGTGTGCCCAATGTAGTAATATAGTTCATCATTAAGTTTAATAGGAATTTCATTGACAACACTTATAGGTTTGTTTAGATCCCCATCATTAACACATTTGTGACACGTAAACCTGATTTGACCTTACTAGAACTCAACCTTGCCGCCTGAATTCATGTTAAAACGTAATTTTTATGTTCAACATAACTCTAACAGCACAAAATGTTCCAGAAACGTAACAATCATATAACATTGAAACATTATAAACATTTCCGAAACGTTTAAAAACGTTCAGATTGCTTTCCGATTAGTTTCAAACACGTAGAAATGTGCGCGATCGTAACAAAAAATCAGATACGAAACAGAAACGTTACAATCACTTAACAGATAAAAAATCAAAAAGGGCGAATGTTTCAGAAAGGTATCAGAGAGCATACTAAAACGTGTTACGTTTTTGAAAGATTGCAAGCTTTTTGCAACGTAACTGAAATATTCTGTGCTGTATGGGAATACATCATTCCTGAGAAAGTTGCCCCTACTGAACCCTACATAAAGTAACCTTGGTGCACCCATCTTTGATCTCAACTAATTATTACGTATTCAAGTAACAAATGAACTCATCATATTTTGTTCAAATTGTCTTTTTACTAAACCGTGTGAAGAGCCTGTGATATATAACATGTTGTCTTCTTATACTGACCAAACGTCCCCATTTTCTGGGGACAAATGGGGACAAATAGGGATGCCCTTTTTTTTATTTTTCTAAGTTTGAAAAAAAAAATGTAGCAACTAAATTATTAATCAATAACACTTTATTTTTAGTCCTTATTTATTAGGAATGAAAAATACATCCATAATTTGATAATTGTAGCAATTTTTAATGCTTCTCTCTTATAAAGGTACTTTGATCTGGTCAGCCTATGTCTCCTCTATTTTTATGTGAAAAATGATTACCAGATTACGTCTTCGCGTAAAGCTTCGTAAACGATTTTAATAAATTTTTAATGTGTGTTTTTAAAGTGTTCTTTAATATATTTTAATTACTTTATAAATATATATTCAGTAAATCTCTCGTAATACTGATATCTACATTTATATATATAATTTTATTCGTTTAATGTTGAACTTTTTAAACATTTAGCAATTTGAAAGTTTTATGAGGTAAATTTTTTAATATAAATTCTTTACTACGATATATTTTATACAGTATTTTTTTTCCGCAAAGTACACTCCTCAGAACTACTCTTGACACGCCAATCAATCATTGTCACTGACAGAACATATTCGGAAGAAGAGAATTCTTCATCTTGTATACGTTATATTTTCAACGTATATCGAGCATTTTGATGGATGTATTTCTAAGATTTGAAACAAACACATAAATGCAACTGAGTGACGTTAAGTAGAGAAAAACAGTTAATATGATTTTTGATAAAATACGAAGATACAAGCAATTGTGTAATTTAATACATTAAGAAAAAAATTTGTATATAAATTTAATTCAATAGTAATTAAATGTATTGATTAAATATATAAATTATCTCTAAAAGATATCTTTGTTAAGACACGAGTCACTGATATTAAGTTTAAAAAAACTTTTAAAAACACGTTTTCTAAAAATTATACTTTATTTAAAAACATTTTAAAACTCTCTAAAGTTTTTCGCTTTGAAAATTCAAAGCATCATCAGGGATTTAATACAAGTTTCCAATGAGCAGTTTATATATATATATATATATATATTTACATTTCACGGTTGACTGTTAAGTAATTTAGTAAATTGAAGAGTGTTGAACAAAAGCAATAGTAAATTGTGAAGTCTGGTGCTGGTTGGATTAACGAGCAAAGAAAAGCTGCATGTAGAAGCTGTAACTATTGTAGGATCAACTAGGTTCTGGAAGTAGAAGCGGCAACTATTATAAGATTAACAAAGTGGTGCAAGTAGAAACTGTAACTATTGTAGGATCAACTAGGTGCTATACGTAGAAGCTGAAACTATTGTAGGATTATTATAGGGTCGGCTGTAGAAGCTGTAACTGTTGTAAGAGAAATACTTGCAATGCAGGATCGCACTTCAACCATTCGGACAGCACTACAATATCTTTACTTCTTGCTGTCCGAAAGATTGAAGGACGATACTGCATTTCGACTCTTACAACAGTTGCAGCTTCTACAGGCGGCACTTTGATGATCCTGCAATAGTTTCAGCTTCTACGTATAACACTTTGTTGACCCTACAATTGTTACAGTTTCTACTTGCAGCCTTTTGTTGCCCCTAAAATAAATATAGCTTCTACTTGCAGCATCTGGTTGAACCTATAATAGTTACAGCTTCTAATTCCAGCAGTTTGTAGATCCCGCAATAGTTACAATTCCTACAGGCAGTGCTTTGGTAATCATGAAAATTACACTTCTTCCTTTTCTTCGCTCTTTAAATTAAAAAAATAGATTATAAATCAAGCATAATAGTCAGATATATGTGAAAACAATAAGCATATAAAACATTTATATCATAACTTTTACCTTTAACGGTGAAAGGAAACATGCCGAACTGTACTTTTTATTTTCATTTAAACATTAACCATTAGCATTATACTTAAATTTCTCCTAAATTGTTTGTTTTTTAATTAAAATGGAAATAAAAATTACAAGAAAAATGCTTCATAAGGCAGAGTAATATATTAGTAAGAGAACACCATAAATTAGAACATGCATAAATTAGATAGTTTAAAAAATATTTTACACCGATTTATATCAGGCAATTCAAGAAGCAGTAAAATTTCAAAAGCTTAATCTAAGAAATTATGTGTATATTATCTTGATCAATGAAGCTATAAATTTAATTATTTGGATCTGAAAATTCGTACGTATAATTGTAGTTTTGCAATGAATTTATTCCCTCTATTTCTAATTAAAATGTTTCACATGCCAATTTTACACTTGAACATTGTTGTATCGCATTCACACACACACACACATACACACACACATAAATAAATATATATATATATATATATATATGGGGTGGGTACAGATTAATTCAAAAGTCACAGAAGAATATATGTATATATATTATTTAAAAATTATTCACCATAGCATTATGTGGTTTTCACTGAAGTACACAGATACATATAGGATTTTTAGGTAATAAATATTTATTAGAAAATAAGTTTAAATTTCTTTCATACAGTAGCTTTCTAATTGTAAATTTACTTTCTTTCAGTACTTCAATACATTCAACAACGTAAAAAGGATTATAAATGCTCAGTGTAATGGACGTTATTCATTAAAAGATCGTCAAATGTTGCACATTGCAAATCCTCATAAAAAAGATTCAGGTTTTGAAATATGGCTTGATTTGATCAGACGAAACTATTTAAAGAGTGAGAGGATACTATAAATACAGTGCGATATATCTGTGAAAAATTTCACTTTTATTTTTTCTTACATAAAAATAAATAAATAAATAAATTCCATGCACTGCGGTACACAGAGAAAAGAAAAATATATACCGCCTTCCTCTAGAATGAATAAGTGGCCATTTCCTAAATCGCTTAACTAGAAATATAGATTTCCGAGCTCTGCACATAAGGCACGCCAATAAACTGAATAGACGAAACGATCTAGAATTTCTAGTTTACACATTTCTAGATGGTGAAACAATGTTATGAATATTCCGAATATTCTGAATCTTTTGTATTGCGAGAAATTATCGTTTGATTTTCTAGAATTGGGTAAAAAACCAAGGTTATACTTGAATCCCGCCTCTTGTAATCTCATTTATTTGCAGAGATTTTGAAATAACTTTGCCCTCGATAATATAGGCTAATGCTCTATATTTCTAATAGGGGCTTCTAGAACTCGCCTTCCAAGGGGACTAGAATTTATAATGATGATATGGAACCATTTTTTTTAGAGCCACGATTTAGATTCTAGATGTCAGTTACAGAATTTTTTCTCAGTGTACATTTCAGTGAACATCGCATTGAGATATAGTGAGTAATTTTTAAATAATGATTTTTTTCTATTTTTTCTTTGACTTTTGGATCACCCTATATATATATATATATATATATATATATATATATACACATTCGGAAATATATTTTATATAGGTTTCAAGCGTGTAATTTTATTCACAATTTAGCATTACCAAAAACATTAACTAAAATTATATATTAAATAAAATATTATATTAAGTATAAATCTTTCAATAAAAATAGAAAGTATCTCAAAAAACTCAAATATAATTAAAAAAAAAAATACATGGTAGTATATTAAAGAGTATCTCATTTGTATAGCTAAATTAAAATTTAGTAGGTAGGTTTAATTAAAAAAAATTCTCTTATTATAAAAGATATTTCATATCATCATTCTGTCACTTTTGATACTAGAACTAATTTAAAATATACTGAAATACATTTAAATAACTGTTACATACGGTTTAATAAATATTTAATAAAGTTTAATACATGTTTATATATATATATATATATATATATATATATTCTGTTTTTTTATTAAGTTAAAAAAAAAAAAAAAAAAAAAAAAAAAAAAACCAATGAATATAAAAAATATGAAGAAGAAGTAAAAAAAAAAGAATGAAAGAAAAAACTATTTTTTAATTCAATTTTAGCAAGAATTTTCACACATTAGTTAATTATCATCATCATCATCATCATCATCATCATCATCGTCATCATCATCATCATGAGTTATAAGGGGCACCTGCTGTGGTCGAGAAAACCGCTTACCCCCACCTGAAGTTGTAGAAGTGTCTTGTTACATAATCAAGCAAGGTCGGGCTTCTTGACTGGAGTGAGCTACAGAAAAACTCGACGTGACGATAAAAAATAAAAAAATAAATAAATAAATAAAATAAATAAAAAATAAATAAATAAATAAACAAATAAAAACATGCCGACCTGAGGAGAGGCAGCTAACTGAAAGGGGGTAAAAGATATGTAAGAGCTATAAGATACATGATGCAACATTAGTTATGCAATTCAGCAAAACAAGGAAATTTAACTATTTTTTATGTTAAATGTTAAAAAAAAAAAAAAAAAAAGAAAAAGAAAGAAAGAAACTAAAAGAAAAGAAAAGAAAGAAAAGAAGAAAGGAAGGGGGGAAATTTCGCACGTCTAGTTCGTTAAAAGGGTTCAAAGAATACTGTCTTCTCGACACCGCGTTAACTGAAATCTCTTTGTCTCACACTTATTTGGATTGTAGAATACAGGCGTAAACACTAAATGGTTGTCTTAAAATAAAGGTCAACATTTGAAATCAAACATAAAGCGTAAGAAAAATGCACTTCTATTTATTAATTAAAAATTGTAAACAAAGTGTTCTTGCAGTAATACAATTCATAAAAAAATCTCGCAATTAACGTATTAATATATATATACATAAAAAAAGGAATAATTAGGAAAGGAATAATACGTATGAAATTTTCTAATCCCACTTTTCCTTGGAGAAATGTAATGACAAAAAACAATAATAAATGTATTTAAAAAATTAAATTTTAATTTTAACTCAAATTATGATATTATTAATATTTAGAAAGACATTAAAAATTGTCATAATTTTTCTAATATGGATATATTTTTATTTAACTGTTCCTTAAAATTAATGCACTCTACATTTTTACTTTCCGAACACTATAGTGAGGAAAGTATTGTAATCATGTCAAAAATCCGAATTCGAGATTTTGATGTTTCTATACGTTTCGAGGTCCAACGAGTCCGTTTTCACTATTTTTACGATGATGTATGTATGTGTGTGTGTATGTATGTGTGTATGTATGTGTGTATGTATGTGTGTATGTATGTGTGTATGTCTGTGAGTGAACACGCTAGCGTCTAAACGCTTTGTTCGAATAAGCTGAAAGTTGGTACGTATATTGTAAGTCACCATAGTACGAACCCTATAGATTTTGGTGAATCTAGCACTTATAGTTTTTTTACAGGGACACAAAGAAAAATTCTTTATCATTATGGCCAAGGGACCAAAATCTTAAAAGTGCGATAGCATCTAAACGCCTTATTCAATTGAGCAAAAACTTTATACACATATTATAGGTCACAGATACTCAATCTGTATAGATTTTGGAGAATCTAGCACTTATAGTTTTTTTACAGGGACACAAAGAAAAATTCTTTGCCAAATTTTTAAAAGTGTGATAGCGTCTAAACGCCTTATTAATCTCAGCAAAGAATTTGTACACATGTTATAGGTCACATTTGAACCAACTGTATAGATTTTGGTGAATCTAGCACTTACAGTTTTTTTACAGGGACACAAAGAAAATTTTTTTATCTTTATGGCCTATGAGACCAGCGATAGCATCTAAACGCCTTATTCAATTGAGCTGAAAATTTGTATGAATATTATAAATCACTGTTGCACTAACTATAAGCATTTTGGTGAATCTAGCATTTATAGATTTTTACAGGGACACAACGAAAAATTCTTTATCCTTATGATCTAAGGGCTCAAAGTTCAGTAGCGTTAAATAAAACCTCGTGTGATATATGGAGAAAAATACTCAAACACTCTGTTATGGTTTTCTCTTTTTTGTTTGTTTAGCAACACCTCTTTCTTTATTTTATCTACAAAACTGTTAGTTACTCAATGTTCGGAAAGTCGAGTGGAGTCACTCCAGATTTTTTATTGAAAAGGAAAGGGAACAAACTAATTTGGGGGAAATATTTGACTATATTATCCACCAGAAATTTTTCTTTTAGAATGGTTCAAATGAGGTACTCTGAATTAAAAATTATATTAAGGGAAATTCGTTTGATATCTTTATAGTTTAATTCTTTTTTTTTAAATTTATTTATTAAGGTAAATCTATTTTAATCTCTCTCTCTCTCTCTCTCTCTCTCTCTCTCTATATATATATATATATATATATATATATATATATATATATATATATATAATTACAAGTTATTTATGTCGATCATTTTATAATATATTGCGCTTAAATTTTGAAATTTATTTCTAATGGATAAATATAAATAAAATATTTCTATCAGACATTAAATAAATATACAGAAAAATTACTTAAGACATCTAACAAAAATAAGTTTATCACATTCCATTTATGTAATGCAGTAAATAATACATTTTTTCTCCCCTTTAGAATATATTACTAGTAGACATTTAGATTCATTTCTTATAGAGTGAAAATAAAGTAATACTTAATTATAGAGTGAAAATAAAGTAAGGTTATTTTTAACTATTATATGAAATGCTTGATAAGTTACTAATTACGCGGTGAAAACTTTTTCACGCTAGAACAATAATAGGTATTATTTTTAATAATAATATTGAAAAGTTTTAATTATTAAAATATATTTTTTGTAAATACATTAAAATGTTTAAATTGTTGAGAAAAAAGAATTAGTTTCTTTGTAATGCTTTGTAATGCTTTGTGATTTTAAGTTTTACTTTAAGTATATTAAAATGTTAATATTTCAATTGATTTAAGTATACTTCGAATGTTAAAACAAAATAATAATATTAAACTTAATAATTAAATTTTGCTATTTTTAACCCTTTGAAAAAACGTACACAGCTAATTAATAAATAAAAACTTCCAATCATTGTAAATTTTTCAAGAAATCATTCATTAAAATGTATTAAAAAAAATAATAATAAACTAAATACAGAAATCTAGATCACTTTAAAAATTAAATACTATTTATTATTTATTTATAAATTAAAGAAATGGATAAAGAAACTTCTAAAGCCTCTAAGAAATACTCCTATTTCTAAAATTTATCACATTCAACATTTCCCAACTGAAAGAAAAAGAAACAAAATTCTTTGAGCGAAAATTTCGCTGTTCTAGTAACTAGAAATTCTCTAGTATGCTTGAAATAAAACTGACCATCCTCTCGAGACCATCCAATCTTACATCCTTTTGTCCCTTTCTCGTGTTCAAAGATTAGAATGCAGTGCTAAGCAAAAGATTGCTGTAAAAGAAGTTAAAATTGGAAATCAACTACAAAGTATTTTAAGAATGTTTTTCTAGGACTTGTCAGGTTGTCAGGCTTTTATCTTAGAAGAATTGGGAGTGAATCCATTTCATTATATTTTAATATAGTTAAATAATATAGATAATTTATAATACCAATATATATATATATATATATATATATATATATATATATATATGTATAATATAAAAATCCTCTAAATAGATTTTTTTTTTAAATTAAGTTGTATGTTAATTAATGTATTCTTTCATAAGGATTCAAATATGCTTTTTTTTTTTTTTTTTTTTTAAATTCGAAACTACATTTCTGCTTTCTTAAAAACAACCGTTAGGAAAGTTAACTTTTTTTTTTTTTTTTTTTTTTTTTTTATGAATTTCTCTCAAATTGTCTGTTTTCCTCCAGCCGAAAAAATATTCCTCTAGAATCACTCACAGCCCAGTCTGAAGGGAGCGAGCCAATTGAATAATTAAAAAGCAATATACTGCGCCCTTTTGATCACGTGACACATCGTGACATAGGGAATAAAATCTCGTATCTCTTCTCATTTTTCCATCATATAAAAGGAGGAAAATATCGCAAAAATATCGATTTTCATCGTCTTATTCTTGCTAGATAAATTTATGTTGAAGATTTGGTCTTATCACATTGTCTTTGCTATAGAAATATGTGTTTGACCTTTTTCAGTATTGTCGGTACTAAAGAGACTTGTATCATGTAGATTCTTAAAATTTTGTACTGGCCACTCCTACCATGGAAATCCCGGTAGAATACAATAAAGATTTTGTGTGTAGAACTGACTCTAATTTATTTTAATGTAGACTACTGCCACCTTTGCATTAGATCAAACAAACATATATATATATATATACATATATATAAGTAATAAATATAAGTAATACATTGATTTTGCCCAGAGTGCATTTTGGGGAACAATTAAAAATTTAAGGAAAGCGAAAGTATTTTGTATCACCCTCATCATAAAAAACTACAAATGACTTGTAACTTAAATGCATTTTTGAGCCTATAAAGTACAATAGTTGTATGTGTTGGTGCGCGAATTTAAAAGAATATTAGAGAAACAATATTCTGAAACATACAATTCACACGTGTAATATTCGTTGAGATATCAGCATTTTATTTTTTTAAATAACATTTTACTGCATATGCGCGATAGATAGGCAATTTTTATTGCATATATTGAAAGCTAGAAATATTGAGCAACTTTTGTCAAAAGCGCATTTGAATAGTGTAAAGGTTAAGCAAATTGTCGACAAAAGATATAGATTGTAGGTATTTTAAAGAGTTGAAATTTCATAAGATATTTTTCTCATGCTTCGTATATAATTTGATGCTCCAATTATTTTAATCACGTTGAAAAAGTTCTTTTTTGTCAAAAACCCTTTATAAGCTTGTAACTTTACTTTTTTTTAAAATATTTACTAAGATTTGTGAGCTCATAAGGCATTTTTCACAATAAATGTAGGGCAAAGTGTAATCCAAAGTACTTTTGCTTTACTTCAATTTCTAGTTGGTCCCTAATAAAACTCTGGACTAAATAGAGAGAGGCAAATATGAAATTTAAATGTTCTTTGCATATAGGAATTTTTAGGTCATTTCGTCTAATATTTTGTTTTAATTACAAAAAAAAGTCCCTCCCTCCCCCCCACAATATATATATATATATATATATATTTATTTATTTATTCTAATACTTTGATCACTTACCGTGTGTGTATATGTATATATAAGCAAAGTTAATGATTAAAATGGTGAAACTAAAAACAAAACTTGTTGGTTTTTCACAAATTTTCTTATTTAGCCCCTTTTTTGTTTCATGTTTGCTTAAAAAAAAAAAAAAAAAAAAAAAAAAAAAAGTGCAAATTACGCAAATTTTCAGAAGTTGGTTGTTTGGATTTATGGTTCACTACTATTTATGCTTATTACTAAAGTACTACTAAAAATCTGAAACACACCGCACCAATTTCTAAAAAAAAATGTTTGTTTCTGCTAAATGCGAGCAATTTTATATAAATTACATATACCAATCGACAGACAATTTATATTTGTATTGCTTATTCCTTTCTTTACACTGAAAATAGTTTTTACATGTATTTCTCCTTTAGTATTGATCTGAAATTTTGTAAAAAAATATTAGACGATCTTACTCAGAAAAAAAAGTGACGTTGAGACTGTAGTAGTGTGTATATTCGTATATTATTCTTTTGAAATATTTTTGGATATTTTACTATATTTTGACATCTGTATCGAAGCATTTGAAACACAAAAATGAATCTATTTCACCCTATGCTTAAAATCACAATACGCTTAAAAAGCGGTAGTCGGAAAACTTGCAAGATACATAAGACATAATTGCACTCGTCTTCGTATGTAGCCATCATGATTGACGTAGGGCTTATGTTTCACTGCTATTGGTGCTTATTACTAAAGTTCTACTAAAAATCTGAAACACATCGCATCAATTTCTAAAAAAAATGTTTGTTTCCGCTAAATGCGAGCAATTTTATATAAATTACATATACCAATCGACAGACAATTTATCTTTGTATTCCTTTTTCCTTTCTTTACAATGAAAATAATTTTTACATGTATTTCTGCTTCAGTATTGATCTGAAAATTTCTAAAAAAATATTGGACGATCTTACTCAGAAAAAAAGTAACGTTGAGACTGCAGTAGTGTGTATATTCGTATATTATTCTTTTCAAATAGTTTTGGATATTTTACTATATTTTGACATCTGTATCGAAAACACGAAAATGAATCTATTTCTCCCTATGCTTAAAATCACAATACGCTTAAAAAGCGGTAGTCGGAAAACTTGCAAGATACATAAGACACAATTGTACTTATCATTGTATTTAGCCATCATGATTGACGTAGGACTTATGTTTCACTACTATTGGTGCTTATTACTAAAGTACTACTAAATTTCTGAAACATACCGTACCAATTTCTAAAGAAAATGTTTGTTTCTGCTAAATGGGAGCTAGAGTCCTGCATCGGGTCGGGTAACCCGATTTTACCCGAACCGGACCCGACCCGCAGGTCAGGTTCGGGTCGGGTTGACAGAATTATTTCTCTTGCGAGTCGGCTTCGGGTTCGGGTCGGGTTTGGTTTTCAGCAAGTCGGGTCGACTTGAGAACACCTTTCAAAATATTTTTTTTACATTTATAAACATAAATTTATAGGCATGTTTACAACTATGTAATTAATTAAAACATTCTGCACATACTAGACATGTATCGATTGGTTGGTTCGTTGGAGGGTTTAAGGCAGATTGACTCCAGATGTGTCCTAGGCCTAGGGGGATTGCCCTCCGTTTGAGTCTTTCTAAGGGCTCCTAGCCCGTATTTACGCTTGTTTCGGAGTTAACCACAGAAAACTCCGAACGGCTATGTCGATGAGCGCGACCTGGGATCGAACCCGACACCTCCCATCTACCAGCTTCGAGCGCAGAACCGCTCGGCCGCTGGTGGGCAGACATGTCGCGGAGCTCCCTATTCGTATCCGCGGATATCCGCCAGAAAAATAGATTCGCATTTGTATCTGGATCTGTTTTCTTTTCTTCAACGGAACTAATATGTATCTTTTGTAGAATTTGTATGAAAATTAGAAAAATATTATAAATCTTTCTCGACTGTTGTTAATATATAAATTAAAGTAATACAAATACAGTATAACCTCGCATTTGCATTCTGGAAATTGAAAAGTTTCCGCAGTTTAAAAGTTTTTTTTTTTTTTTTTTTACTTTCTTCTATATTTAGTTGAAGAAAGTATTAGATTCTATCAATTTTTGGTGTCAACCGCTCGACGGGTGGCACTGCTATACAGCGATTTCTGCAATTTCAGGGGAGGCTATATCTCAGGTTCTGTTGCGTATAATCCAACAAAACTTGATATGTGAGAAGACCAATATGAGATATTATACTGATTAAATTTGAATGCCTATCAATCAACAGGTGGCACTGCTACACAGCGATTTCTGCAGTTTAAGGAAAGGCTATATCTCAAGAACTACTGCACATAATTTCATATAAATTTGTATGTAGGTGCCATTTAATATATATAAGTGCCTGTCAACTTTCGGTGTAAACCGCTCAACAGGTGGCGCTGTACACAGCGATTTCTACAATTACAAGGGAAGCTATATCTCATGTTCTATTGCGTATCATCAAACAAAACTTAATATGTGAGAAGGCGAGAATATGAGACATTATACTGACTCAGTTTGAATGCTTGTCGGCCAATAGGTGGCGTTGTTATACTGCAAATTTCATCGATAACAGGAAGGCTATATCTCAACTTCTATGCCATATAACTGTACAAACCATGATATGTGAGATAACCCTTATAAAAACGCATTGTTTAAGAAGCTATTTATAGACGATAAAACTGTCTCTCTGGATATTTACTGTTAGATTTCCTCAAGATGAAAATTATTTGCATTCATCACGTTGAACATTTTAATAATAGTTTTAATAAATTATTCGCACTTAGTGAATTTGACAGAAAAATATAGAAGAAAGTCTTGTGGTGACCACAACATACTAGTTTTTTTTATAATTTACCATCTGTGAGACAATGAAAATTTACTTTATTTTATATCATGTTATATCATTTTACTTTGTTTTGCATGATTTTTAGATGAATAAGTAATGCTGATTTATTTTTCGTGTTTCGGGTCGCAAAAAATTCTCTGTTGCGGGTTCGGGTCGGTTTTCGGGTTGATGAAAATTTTTTTGTTAGTTCGGGTCAGGTTTCGGGTTGATTTAAAATTCATCTTTAGGGTTCGGGTCGGGCTTTACCCGACCCGAACCCGACAGACTCTAATGGGACTCTAATGGGAGCCATTTTACCTAAATTACATATACCATTCAAGAGACAAAGTATATTTGCATCCCTTTTTCTTTCTGTTATCAAAGAAAATAGTTTTTACATGTATTTCTTAGGTATTCGTCTGAAAGTTTGTAAACATGTTTGGACGATCTTACTCAGAAAAAAAAAAAAAGTGACGTTGAGACTGTAGTAGCGTGTATATTCGTACCCGACCCGAACCCGACAGACTCTAATGGGACTCTAATGGGAGCCATTTTACCTAAATTACATATACCATTCAAGAGACAAAGTATATTTGCATCCCATTTTCTTTTTGTTATCAAAGAAAATAGTTTTTACATGTATTTCTTTAGATATTCGTCTGAAAGTTTGTAAACATTTTTGGACGATCTTACTCATACAAAAAAAAAAAAAAAAAAGGGACGTTGAGACTGTAGTAGTGTGTATATTCGTATATTATTATTTTGAAACAGTTTTGGATATTTTACCATATTTTGACCTCTGTATGCAAGCATCTGAAACACGAAAATGAATCTATTTATCCCTATGCTTAAAGTCACCATATGCTTATAAAGAGATAGTCGATGAATTTGCAAGATACAGAAGACAGATTTGTATCTAACTTTACCTTTAGCCATTCGAATTGACGTATGACAACTTGGGATATTTTGTTTCTATTTTCTGGAGAACATTAATGCAGGCTATTTTATTTTTCGATGTGATCAGCAAAATTTTCCCTTTAGTTATAATTCAGAAACCTGTATGAAATTTTGGTATTCACTGTGCTAAATCTACATGTGTGACAGGTGTACTAGATGATATATATGCTTTAACAGCTTTTATAATAATTTTGAGATACATGATATTAAATCAACATGTCTGTTTTCGATCTTCAAAGACCGGGATACTAGATTTCAAAATTTGATATTTTTCCCCGTTACATGACGTTAGTTTGCTCATCATATGTTCCGTGATTACTTATCGGTATATCTTAAATGGGATTTTTTCAGCTACACTTTTCGTGTTTGACAAGTCCACTTTTCTTTGTAAAACAACATCAAACAAAAAAAAAAAAAAAATCAATTGGCTACTTCGGAGTCTAATAATTTGTTAAATGTCCTGGGTAAAGAATTCCCCTTATATATACAGGGTGTTTGAAATTTTCTATTAAAGAGACAGTACATCTTAACGATTCATAATCTTACAACAAAGTAAAAATGTGAATTATTTCCCGACGCAGTGATATGGACAAAAGCATCAGAAACACAAAGACTCTACGTAAGTTATTATTTAATTTATTGATGAATGCACACGTACAGAAGAAACATGAGTTAAATATAGCGTTCGAAATTCTATCTCATGACGTGAATTCAGTACTCATTGATTATAAAAATTATGTATATTCTTTATTAAAACGAATGATAATTAAAGTACCGTTTTTAAATTCTGATGTACCTGTGTATGCCATCGTGCCAGTAAAGCATTTTCGATCCCATATTGCCACATGATTCTGAATCGTCAGGAGGTATTGAAATACCATCTATGCATACTTACTTATGTATATATAGTTAGGTAGATAGATAGTCATATAGATACCTAAATAGATAGTTAATTGACAGGTAGGTATAGATAGACAGACGAACAAAAATGTAGTAAATTAGACAGGTAAATAAAGATAAATGTAAGATCATATGTGTTGTGGTGTGTGTGTTGTATTATATTGTATAACATCATATTTTTTATTACCTTTAAAATAATTTCATGGAAATAATTCGAATTTGTTACATGTACAGTCGGCAGCAAAATTATTGAAGCGCTAACAATAATTCGTATGCTGGTTTCGTGCACCTAATACTGTTTTGTTAAGTAAATATTTGAAGAGTCATAATCTTAATCTTTATGCTGTTTAAAAAAAAAAAAAAAAAAAAAAAAAAAAAACTGATGATAAAAAATAGTGATCAAAAAAAAAAAAAAAAAAAAAAAAAAGAAAGATGCGTGCTTTCATAACTTTACTTCTGACTGTAATTATTCATATGCAGTTACTGTAAACAATTAAAATGAATTGATATTTTTATTTAAAAAAAAATTATAAATACCTATATATATCAAATATATGTCAATACTATTCAATTATATCATCATACCTTACTTCAGTTACTTCACAAAAGACATAAAACAATATTATAATTTTCTTGTCCAGATATTCGCTGATAGAATTACAAAAAGAAAATATTTTCTGAAGAAAAATCCTGCTCTTCAGAATATCTCAAGTACTCTAGAATGCACAAAAGAAAACTGACAATCCAATTGGGACGGGGCTTTTTAACGTCTTCTTTTTTCTCTTGACATTAGGGATTAAAAACCAGCCTCAAGGAAAAGACTCCTTCAAAGGAATTGTTAAAACAAGAAACTTGATTCTGATTTCTTTTAAAGATGTTTTTCGTGAACTTCTTTTGTTCAGTAATTTGATATCAAGAAACTTTTTTTTTTGTATTTACGATTTCAACATAAAGACTGTTGTATAAAAACGGATAAAAAAAAATATAAGAAGAAGATAATATATGAAAAAGAATAAAGATAAGGTATTAAAAAGTTTTACACAGTAGTAAAACAAAAGCTAATAATAGGTGTGTTATAGATTATTTCATTTTTTAAGTGCTAATTTTGAAACTTCTTTATAACATATTTCTACAGTTTTTTAAATAAAGTTTTATGTAGAATATGAAACTAAAATTTGGATTATTTGTGTTTTAGGTTCTGCAAATCAATGAAATTTAAAGTCTTGATGCGTTTAATTTATTTTTAGTCCTATGACATGAAACTCATGTAATATTTTTAATTATTTAAAATTTTCATTATGCACATTAAAATATTTAAAAAAATTAACGTTTGGTTTAAAATAATGAAAAAAAAAAAAAAATAAGAGAAAATAATAAAATTATATTTACACATTTGCATATATATTAAAATTGTTATTAAGTGCATCATTAATGAAAGAGGTATAATGCTGTCAAAGCTGCTTGACAGAAGGTTGTGGATTTTATTCCAGATCATTCTCGTCTGCCTAGTCTTTCGGAGTTTCATAGGAACATAGCGAACTCAAAAAGATTTCAAGTTATATTATTAAATATTAAATTTACTTAAAAGTTTACATTGATTTCAATTTTTATTTTAAAGAAATCGTAAATGATTCTATAACAAAACAGATTTTTTTTTTTTTTTTCCTATAAAGAAAAAAAAAAAAAAAAAAGTAGTACGATTATTTACATATACAGAAACATTTTAATTCCCGCTATGATGTGCTTTATGTATTTTAAACAAATTTATCCAAATAGTGAGGAATTAAAAATTAAGAAAGAAAAAAGGAACTGTGTTCTTTATTTAAAAAAAAAAAATCTGCTAAAATATATAAATTCATTTTTTGGTGTTTAAAGTTATATGAACTGTACTGAATAAATATTCTTATTAACTACTGTACATAATCTGTAATATTTTGTCAAAGATCTCAGTTTTTTTTTGTTTTTTTTTTTTTTTTTCGTTTTAAACTCAATAAATGCTAAAATTGACTTTATTTATTTATTTATTTTTATAGAGTGAGGTGTTGGGCGTTAAAATTTTTTTCATGTTTGAAACAATCCTCCAGTGACATTAAATAGGCTATTTCAAAATTCAACACATAAATTTTAGCTATTAATTAAGGGTCCCCCAGTAGTCAGATACGTTCCTTTTTACTTCCCCATGTAACTCGAAGGAATTTTTTTTGACTTGTGTCTGATAAGTGTCTGTCATAATCTTCAATTCCTCAATCTTAATCTTAAAGATTAAATTAATTACTTAATTAGATAATAAGAAGAGGCTCGAGACAAAGTTAGATACAAAATAACAAAATTTATTAATGACCAATTTCAAGGCGGGTGTTGGGCTATCTCAATTTTAACTCTCAAATGCCCTCAGGGAATAACATTAACAAAGCATAAAATAAAAGGTAACTTATCTCACCAATACTGATCTTGTCGACGGCTGCTCTCTGTCGACCACGGAACTATTCTCATACAAGAATCGTCGGCTGGATTCCCTAGGTGCGACAGATTCTTCTCTTACTTTATTCTACAACGCTACACGACTCTACCATTACTTAACACTCGCATAAGAACTATCATCACCAACATTACTCTCCTACTATCCACTTCACACACACACTCTTTCACACCAAAACAATCTTCACCTTATACTACTTTCTACAAACTTCCTTTCTCTTCATCTTAAAAATCGCTTCTCATCCATCTACCTCTCAGAACCTAATTCTTTCGTTGCAGCACCATGCCGACATAAAATTAACTCGACCAAGACTCTCGCCGAGACACTGGCGACGAAGTGATTTAACCGTCCTAACTTCATACTTTGCTGGATTTGGCTTAGTTTCAAACAGACTGTGGAAACGTTTTGTTGTCTCAACTTCACAAATGTTTTTCAAATTATGCCTCTTTGAATACCATTCTTTGAACATTTTACCTTTTATCTTAATAATCAATTAAAATAAATAAATAAATAAATATTTCTCTTCCAGATTGAAAATTAGACTTTGCTTAAGAAAAAAAAAATATTTAAGTTCATTATTATTATTATTATTATTATTATTATTACTTTAAATTGCTCTCTCGGCAGAAAAAAAAAAAAAAAAAAAAAGACATGTTTGAAGAATGGAATTAAAAAATAACAGAATTTGAAAAACTTTATTTTTGAATTAAATTTTCGGAAACTATAAAGCAACAAAAATCCCATTGAATTACGAATTAGGAAAAAGAGAAATTATTTGATTACCAAGGACTCTTAAACGACATTATAAGAAAAACCAACGTTGTTTGTTTGTAAAATATATTTACAAAGAAAAAAAAATAATAACAAAAAATAAATAAAAATTATTGAACACTATTTTCGGAGTTATAATTAGAGTTTAATTAGAGTTTTTTAATTAATTGTTTTAAACTAATAATAACATTTTAAATGGAATTAGACATTATATATATATATATATATATATATATATATATATATATATATATATATATATATATATATATATGAGGTTATTATTAATTTATTACAACAGTTCAGAACTTTTATGAGGGTAAGTTCCATTTTGATTGTAAATATATTTTGAAAAGAAAAATCCTTACATATATATATATATATATATATATATATATACATACATAATTTTATTTAGAGTTTAAATTAGAGTTTAACTGAAATTTCTTACTAATAATAATAATAATGTTTTATATTTAAGTCGATCATTTCTTTTGTTTTCATAGACGTATAACAAATACAACAGTATATATATATATATATATATATATATATATATATATATATATACATATATGTTTTTTTTTTAAATAAAGAATTAAAAAAAAAGTATTAAATATACAAAATAAAAACTTTTACAGAAAACGAGCATTTATATTTAATTACTATTTTTTTTTTTAATAATGTTTTTAACTATATGGTATTAACCACTACAGGAAATTAGTTCCATTCACATATAAACTTGATTAAATTTTTTTAGTTTCATCTTTATTTTAATGGTATTTACTAGTAGAAACATTTGAATGCATACCAGAAAATTATTTACTTATTTCAAAAATTTATTATTTGAATTTATTTAGAAAATCAATTTTAGATTAATTTGTAGTTGTGAATTATTTAATAAATATTCGTAAGACCAATAGAAATTCTAAATTACTTTCTTCGTTTGTACAATAAAGACATTTATAATTAAAAAATCTCTCATAAAAAAAAAAAAAAAAATGAAGAGGAAGTATCGTGTGTTGAGATCATTTCAAGTGCTTTATCAAGAGAGAAAGAGAAAAAAAAAAAAAAAAAAAAAAAAAGATGATGAAGTAGCGTTTTTACTCAAACATTTCTGTTTCAATATCATTTTCATTCTCATTATTTCCTATATTAATAGAGAGTCGTAAGAAAATCTATTTATCGGATAAAAAAATAATACTTGATTTATTCTTTTCGTGACAATTCTCTGATATTTATCCTTTAGTAAATATATATATATATATATATATATATATATATATATAATTATTAACGCAATTAATAATAGTCTAAGTGATATTTAATAGAAGCAACGCAAATTATTTTAAATATATTTTTACTTTCTTTGAATATACAATGTATCATTACTTTGCATATATCTTCGAATTAATGCTACTAACAATAATCAAAAATATTCATAATGAAAGTAACGTAAATTATTTTAAGTTTATCATTTTTATGAAGTTTTAATGAGTATTTATGTCAGGTAACCTATTAACCGCCAGAAAATAATCTATTCTACCAGGACTTGCGAAAGTGCCAAAGGCGATATTAATTGTTATGGTGGCCTACTATTTGCATCACGAGATAAATATATGTCAAAATACACTTATGCAACGTTTTAAACAGTTATATATCTTAGCAAAAAAATTAGAAATATTTTCATACTAATGCTTTATGTATGTAACTTTTTTATACATATTTCATACTGGTTGTTTCTGAGTCAGCTACATTTAAGCGATACGTAATACTTGGACATTGATATAACGATCACAAAAACTGTATAATCATACATATGATTCATATGATTTAAAAAATAAATAAAATTAATATTAATTTATTCTCTGTTGTTAACCTCATTTCGTATTTTTAGATTGTACTATACAGCAAATATTTTTCCGTAGGAGATCCCGCGCTAAGTCCCAGTTTTCCCATATTCCTCCTAGCATATTCAGTATGAATGTAAAATATCTGCAGTAGCGGCCTCCGTAGGATTTCCGAATTTCGCAGCTCCGTCGTACTTCCCGAGAACCACCCGTGTAAAACTATTACTAGAATTATAAAATTAGATTTTCTCTCAGATTTCCAAAACATTTCCGTTCTTCCTCCGGGAATAATTCGGGATGTTCTGGATATCCCAGGGAGCGATGTAGGAAGATCATTGCTGCACGGGGTGTTATCACATTTCTTATTTTCTGTCTTATAAACTTAGTCTGAAACTTACAAGAAAATTGATTGGATTGAAATGATAAGCCAGTAATTGAACGAAAAGTTTGAAAATAGTTCATTTGAATCATACGCATTGGGAACAGCATATGTATCTTCTAAATATCCTTTTGCTGCTGTCAAATTAACTGATCCCGAGAAGTCAAAACCGATTCAAAAATTATTACACATTGAATTTTTTTCATTAATGCGTAAGTTTCCTCCTAGGAGGGGTTGCGTGAAAGAGTATCCATAGCAATGCTTTAAAAATCTGGCCTGTGTTGAATTTTAATAGCAAAATTCGCTACCTTCATAGACTATTATAAAATGCGAGTGGATAGATTTTTTACCATTAGTTGATCTTGTTAACGCTGTATCTGTAATCAGTGTGATTGGCAGTTTATAGTAACAAACTCTTACCTTGTATAAACTCCAAAGAATTGCTCTACATTAACAGTCTGTTACTAGACGACGTCTTTCTGCCGAAAAAGTTTATGTCAAGCGTGTGCTATAGGATCACCTTTTCTTACTCATAATGGCTACTATATCACAAGAAAAGGAATTTATAACAAGTTTGAAAGCATATTTTAATGAGAGTGAGCTAATGCATGGGATGAATTAAGGAAAATTTTAATTTTCTCAAAAAAGTCCTGTACTTCTTGTAATCTACTGACTTTTACCTTCTCCTTTTTGTAGAAACAATGGTAACAATGGCTCACACAAATGTAAAAACTATTGAATGAATTTATCTTAACATGTATATATGCCAAAACATTTAGAAAAAAAAAAATTATTCAGAATCCTTTAGAAGGGCCAGGAATAAAATTGGCTGAACTTTTTCATTAACAATATAAATATTTGTAGACGTTATTAGTATTTTAAAATATTGCATTTTTTACATGCAAAATCATATTTAGCTATATTTTAGCGTAAAGGCTTAGCTTATATGAGTAAGATATTTGTCAGAAGGCATGGTTTTCATAATTACATCTAAATCAACACGAGTAAACTTGCCAAGAATATATCCCCTCTTTATAATTAAAGTGGTTTCAAATGTATCTTCTGGATTCAGTTGGTCTAAAAAGATTCAGAGACGTACTCTGTTTACATAAAATTCGCAGTTCAGGAAAAAAAGTATTGAAAAGTAAAGATTTATTAGATATTGTACAATGCATTAA
Organism: Salticus scenicus; assembly: GCA_963930645.1. Taxonomy (NCBI): domain Eukaryota; kingdom Metazoa; phylum Arthropoda; class Arachnida; order Araneae; family Salticidae; genus Salticus; species Salticus scenicus. Next base: position 223,941,604 of record OZ005656.1, on the reverse strand, counting down.
AATAAATATACTTCAGTATAATACAATTATAATTAAGTATAATAATATTTATCGTTAGCTTATATATCTATGTTAATTGGTTCAATACAACACTTAAACAGAAATCGTTCATTTATATTCCATTTTGAACAATGCCTAAATTTATTAGCGAAACCAAAAATAATATGTTTCATGTGTTATGTTTGATGTAGATATCTATAAGAAGCTGTTAAGTTTTATTTATTTATGTGAAAAAGCTATTGCCGTATACACCAAAGACAAAGAAAATACGGTTTGTTATTTTTCGGCGCGGTCGTTTCGGCGCGGTCGTTTCGGCGCCGGCCGTTTCGGCGCCAGATGTTTACATTCCGAACTTTTTGAGTGTAAGATTTTTTTTTCCCGTAAAAATAATAAATAGTCGGGACCCAAGTAGCACGGGAACGTTCTGTGAACGTCTAATAACGGTTACAATCGTTCAAACACGGTGTTTCGTGTCAAAAGAACGTTCTATTAGACGTTCAGAAATATTAATATTTAGAACGTTTTGAAAAGGTTTGCTTTGTACCATCTATAAAACGTACAATTCTAGTTCTAAGAAAAACGTTCTAGTGTATCACCGTCGTAACACGTTCTGTCTCAGTGTGGTTGTAACGAATAAGACAAAATGTCTTTTTCTCTGTTTATGTTGCCTTATTTTTAGTTTTACGGCTTGTTAACATGTTATTAAAGAATGTTAATAGTGATGAGGTAATAGGAAAAAAATAAATAAATAAAGTTTAAGTATCTTTATTTATAATTTTATTTTTTGAATTTAATAAAACATATTACTCCGGACATTTTTTTTTTTTTCAGATATTCAATATTATATGTTTCATAAAAATTTAGCAGAGGTATATAAAGTTAACGTAATAGTATTTCTACTTTCTTCTGAGAAAAATGCATTTTATAATTGAAAATTTCTGACTTCTGGTTTTCCAGCAGTTTATACAATTGAGATATCCAGGATACAATTCGACCATTTTCAGAAAATTTCAATCTGCGTGTCCGTCTTTTTGTGTGTGTATTGTAAAAATTTTGTGGACGCTGTATCTCACAAACCAATGAACGAAATTTCGCAAAATTTGATATTTAGTTAGATCTTGACCTAAATTGTTGATGATTTTTCTTTGAATGTATCGAATGAAAGGTGGTGATGCTATTTTGTAAATCGGGGAAGTTATATCTCAGATTCTACGGTATATAAATGCACCAAATTAACATGTAAGGATTATGTAAAATTAAGCTGATCTAATTTAGAAGCGTATATTGGCCAGCTGGTGGCGCTGCTGTTCTGCAATTAATCCCGCTAACATAAAGCAATTTTTCAGATTTTGTGATATAAATTATTATAAATACAGTAATACTTATAAGCACTTGATTATAAATACACACACTTGATATGGAATATTGATATCATATAAAACACTGCTGATTCTATTTGGGTGCATATCGATCGACAGGTGTCGCTGGTACGTTGCAATTTAATTTCGTTAACGGAAAAGCAATAGCATACTTTCTATTACTTATTAATGCTCTAAACTAAAAATAGTATAAAAATGTGATATTGAAATTATGTAATATATGTATATATATATATATATATATATATATGTGTGTGTGTGTGTGTAATAGCAATAGCCAACTCGACTAAAAAAACTAGGGGTGATTTTTGTAGGTCATCGCTTTTTCCTATGGGTTAAAATTTCAACATGTTTGTTTTACAAAGAAAGTCATCAATACCATTAAAACGAATGCTTGAACCTTAAAAAACTGTGAAAATTTAAAACAATATTATCAATTTTTAACATTTTTTATTTATAAAACACATTTCCTAAAATATCTTCTGTATACCATAGATTTTTTTTTTTTTTTTTTTTTATGCTTAATGTTTTACTTCTTTCAGATGAAAATCGTCTGTATTCATCATAGAAAATAATTTTAATAAATATCATGTACTTGTACAGAAAAGCATAAAATAAAGATTTGTAATGGCCGCAATATACTAGTTTATAAAAATATTTAAGTTTTAAATAGTATAAAAATTCCGAATCAAAAGCAGATGTTAATGTTTGAACTGCATTTCTCTTAATCAGCAGAATATCCCGACACGTGTGCTGCGGCCATCTGCTAAACTTTGCAGGAAGCAGGAATGCATATCATTTTGGCATATTTATTGCGATTTGGCAAAATAAAACGTGTAGAATATGCTATGATTAATATTAATGATTGTTTTAAAGGGTCTCACAAATATTTTTCGAAAAAATATGATATATAATTCGAAATTGCTCCTTGTTAATATTCAATAGTATAAAAATTTGTTCTTTCTATACTTTTTTGTTACACAGAATATAATGTGCACAAATTTTTATACGATATAAGAGCTATTTAAAAAATAACCTATTTTAAACTTTTATTTTCCATATAGAGCTCTAAAGATAGATTTCGGGAGATTTCTTCTTCTTCATTTGAAATCAAGCATATTTTAAGGCATTATCTCTAGCGTTTATCACTAAATTAAACAATGTAGTGAAGTAGAGATGGAAAAATTTTTATAAACTATGAAGTCCGAATTATTTTTCTCTTTTGTTAATTATGAAATTTATTACTAAAAAATAAATAATTTCTGTATTATACTCGTATCAATAAAAATATAACAATTTTTTCGTTGAGTGACACAGATATAATACAAAATTAGTTATGCTCGGACCATCATAAAACTTTCTTTTATATCATTCTATATGAACAGCGTTACCTACGATTAGCATATACAGAATTTTAATCAATTTACTTTCATATAATAAACTTTTTATTTGTAATTTCGTGTAATTTTCAGCATCTGATGCTGAAGTGTAGACATCTAGAAATCGTACAAAGTAATAGCAGCACAACTTGTTTGCCAATTTATATCCGCATTTAATCAGAATAAATTTTAATAATATATTTTTCACATACCAAGTTTGGTGTATTTAAATGACAGAAATTGAAATAAGATTTTAACTAACGACTTCAACGTAGTAGCGCTACCTAAAATAGACGATATGGAAAATTAATTTATTTAACTTTACAATAGCCATCTCACAAACGAAATGTGATGACTTTAAATATCATAGAAACTGATATATTGCTTCCCGTTAACAAGATTAAATTGCAGCATAGCAAAGGCACCTGTCGACCGATATGCACCCAAATTGAATCAGCAGAGATTTACATATTGCTGATCTCATATATAACTTTAGTACATTTATGTATCATACAAGCTGTGATACAACCTTTCCTTAAATGGGATCACATTATATCAGCGCCACATGATGGACGATAATATCTCAAAAGCTACTAAGCACTAATTCCAGGTCCATTCAAATGTTATGTTACTTTGCGTCAATTGCTTTGTGAGAAACCGCGTTCACATTTATTTTTATTTATTTATTTATTTATTTATTTATTAACGAACTCAGAGTCATTTTGAAATGATAAAAAAGCCAAATCATACTCAGAAGTCACAAAACGTCTATATTTATCGAAAACCGGAAGTTGAACATTTCCACAAATCTAGTGCTTTTTTCTTATGTAAGTAACAAACATAATAATAATAAACAGTGATGATACGTTGTAAATGATCTTTATGATATTGTAAATTTAGAAGCTGAACCAATAAAAAAAAAGTAGCTAAAAATTTTGTTTTCCTTATTTATTTATTACTTTCTTCTATAATAAAAAGAAGAAAGATTTGATTCGTAAATATTTTTGACCTTCGCGTTTCGATAGATTTTTCCCTTTTTAAGATGTTCTAATAAAAAATTGATATTTCTTAGAAAATGCCTGTTTGTCTGTGTGTATGAATATGTGTGATAAGAATTTTGTGTCAACTATAAGTCAAAAACTAATGAACAGAATTTCCTGAAAACTTATTTTAGCTCCATCTTGATATCAGTTAGTGATTATTACCTTCTTTTTTTTTTTACACATATAACGCTCAACAAGTCGCGCTGTCATTTATTTTTTCAAAATTTTAATATTACAATAAAGGAGAAAATTTCTTATAAATGCACACAAAGGGATTTCTTTAGCTGAACATTGTGAAACTGATTTTTTTCAAATATTAACGGTGAACATGAAGACTTTTAACAATCCTTCCCCACTCCTCGGGTGTGTAAATTTTTATAATATTTTTTCAAAATTACTCGTTGATATCTTTTAAAACGAACGGTTCAATCACTTATCTGTGATAATGTAAAACAAAGTTATCGATATTTTTTTAATAATAATAATAAAAAAAAGTTTATTGTTATTATTATTTATTTATTTATTTATTTTATTTTGTTTTTCAATTTTACTATGTAAAATGTGTGATTTGATCTAAACTATGTGAATTGTATTAGAAAATAAAGAAAAGAATTGTGTGATAGTCACAAGACAAAAGTTTAACATTTCCTGTAATTTATTGTAATTGATTCATATAAGCAGGTATGCGATTATTTTAGTTACGATAAAATTTGTATATTTTACTTCATATTAAACGTCAATTATCATGTAAAATATTATTAAATAGATACGCAATAACACGTAACATTTAAAAAAAAAAATCTGAATAAAAATCTTGGGTTTGTATTTCTCATAAAAATAATAAATATAACTAAAATAAATTCCTTTTCAATTAATAATATAAAAGTGACATACATTTTGCTGAATCTTGAATCTTAAAAATAAAAGAAAAAATTCGCCAAACTGTGAAATTTTTATTGGGTTTGCCAGTTATGACTACGGAAGGACTCCAAGGTCCAAGATAGATAACGGTAACTTTTTCTGACATCATTTTCATTGCGTTTGGTTTAAGATTTCTTCCTGACATTTGGATACACTATTACAGATAAGTTTATTCTACACAATTTTCATATGTCTAGTCTAGGATTTGCATAGTTTCGCCCAAATCTGCATTAAAATTTAAAAAAATTAAATAAATTAAAGTTTTCAAAAACCATAAAAAATAAATAAATAAATAAATAAAGAGTAATAATAATAATAATTTGAAAACTTTAATTTTTAAATTTTTCATGCTAACTACCTTTTAATTATTTATTATTATTACTATTTTTTCCCCATTCGATTTTGTATTATTACAATTTAATGTTAGATATATTTAAGTATACTTGTTTAGATTTTATTATTACACTGTAGTATTGTAAAATCAAGGGAAAAAATAGTTAGCAGCCGGCTCTCTAAAAATTTTAAAAAATATTTTAAATTTTAAAATTTATTTATTTTATATTTAAAAGATTTTCAAGAAATTTTATCATATTTTATATTGTTATATTTCAATGCATGTGTAAGTAAAATTCATAAGCTTTAAATCAATACTTTAAAATTAAAACTTCACAAAATCGATTTAAATTAAAAAAAAAAAAATAAATAGATTAATTAATTATTATTATTTTTTTAAAATACTTCTCTTAAATATTTTTATTTTCTCCCATCATTTGTCGTTATTACTCTTTATTAATAGAATATATAACATACCTAGGTATTCATTTGTGAATTCATTGATAAGTTAATGTTTTAAAAATAGTTCTATGTTTGAATGCCAAAAGTTTGCAATAAGTTTCAGTATTTAAACATATATATATATTCTAACTTAACAAGAAATTCACAAATTAATTACCCAAATATGGTTAAGTTCTATTGTTAAAATATAAGAATGTAAAATCAAAGGGAAAAATAATAATTAGTCAGTAAGGAGCATCTTAAAATTTTTCAGTTTTCTTTGATTATAGTTTTCAAAAAAAAAAAAAAAAAAAAAAAAAAAAAAAATTGAAAATACTGTATGTTATTATATTTGAAGACGTGTATGTAAAATTTTATAACACAAAGGCAAGTATGCACACGTACATACAAATAAATCACAAAATCCAAAAGGAAGAAAACTAAAAGAAAGAAAGAAAGAATAGAAAGAAAGAAAGAAAAGAAAGAAAGAAAGAACATAGACAAACAATATGAAGGTGATTCTTAATACTTCTAAATGTTTTAAATTTTGAAGTTTATTTATTTATTTTTATTTAATTATTTATTTTATTTTATTAATATTATTTTAAGCAATTGTTTCGGGTCGAGAAAAGACACAACCTTTCCTCAACCGAACAAAGTAGGCACGAGTGCTGCAAAAAAAACTGCAACGTAGCTCTTGTATTTGCAGCATTCGTGCCTACTATGTTCGTCTGACGAAGGGTCGTGTCTTCTTTCGACCCGGAACAAATGTTGCGAGTTCTTCCATTTTATTATACATGAAACACATTTTTAGCAAGTTCAAAGAACGTTCAAAAATTGCTTACATAACGTTGTGAGAACGTGTGTATAGAACGTTTTCAGAACGTTGCTACACTATTTTAGAACGTTTACAGTACGTTTTCTAGAACGTTCTGAAAATGTGTATAACGTTTTGAAAACGTTCTAAACACGTTTAGAACGTTCTGAGACCGTATACATAGAACGTTCTCAGAACGCTTCTATAACACCGATGGTGATAGTTACACGTTCATTGAACGTTCTCTGAACCGTACTATTGTACGTCTTCAAGATGGACAAATAGACGTCTATAACACGTTCAAAGTGAACGTTCTTAGAACGTGTTTGCAGAACAATATTTGAACGTTCAGAGAACGTTTCGGTGCTGCTTGGGGAATATTTAAGAATTTTATAACTGTTTATTATTATATGGATTAAAATAAACCCGCGAGTAAATCATTATTGACTTTGTTTAAGTGAAGGCAGTTTAAGAATTAGTTAAGAATGTATACATTTTCTTTATCTTGTTTCTTGCTAAACTTAACTTTTATTTTATCTCAGCAAGCTTTATAATATAAGAAACTTTAATGCGCAAACTGTAAATAAAAACAAACAGAAATCTTTAATAATTAAATTTTGTGTAACAAAAAAAAAAAAAAAAAAAAAAGAAGAAGAAGAAGAATAGCAGTGATAACTTTAAGATAATGAAAACTTTATAGAAAGTTATTTTTTATTTTTATCATTTTTTTTTTTCAATATATAACTGGTGGAGATTTAAAAGTACAGGATATTTTCATCTGGCACTTCTAAACGTAAGTTGCTCATTTTTCTTTTTGTACAGTTGATTTTCACTGATTTAGTGATAATGAATCTATGTTTACATTTTAACTGTGGGGAGTTACTAAGTTACAATAAATAAAGTAAATAGTAAGCTGAGGTGGAAAAATGGTATTAAAAATTAACAAGTTGTGTGGAACTATTCTACTATGTGTAATAAGTTTCAGAAATTTAGAGCAATGCGAGCTTTAAGTAAGTTATTAAAAAAAAAAAAAAAAAAAAAAGAAAGAAATTAAAGCAGGTGTGTGTATTTACAATGTAATGGTTTTTGCCGGTTTTTACTATCTTGGCCAAAACATGTTTTTCCCATGGTTTTTACCACTTTCAGAGAAAATAAAATTCCTTTTTTTTTTTTTTTTTTTTTTTTAATTTACCCCAAAAACCTTCGGGACATATTTTAAAATTTTTAGTTCTCATTTTCCCAATATTATTTACTATGAAATTTCCATTCTTTCATCCATTTCTAACAACAATATTTTGAAAATAAAAATAAATAAATAAATAAAGCAATGGTGACAATATGAAAATTGTTTTAAATCACATGATCAGTTTAATCCTTTATCAGTTACAAACGTTTTCTTCTGTCACTCAATAGTTGAAATAAAAGGCTAATGTGACAATCTTAGAAAAAAAAAATGGAAAATAAGATTACTGAATAACCACAGAGTTAAAATATATACATACATATATATATATATATATTTCATTTATTATTATATTACTTAGTTTATACTATTTAATTATTATTATTTTATTAAATTTAATTATTTTTAAATTCCTACCTTCACCTACTATTGTTTTTATCAGTTATTAAACAGATAAAATACTACACAGCTGAAGGATTAATGAACTAACGTTTTTAAAATACTTGCAATAGATATTGTTTCATACTAAGAAATGAAACCCAAAAATATGGCTTCAATAAAAAGTATTTAGTTTGGTAATAACATAAATTAAGAAAACCTCGACAGCTTTTTCAAAAGATAATATAGGTGCTTTCTTCTTCAGGAATCATATTTAAGCAACCTCACTAAAAACAAGGTCAACTTATCTTTCGTTGATAAAATTAGATAAATATTTTTCTCATCAAGAAATAAATTAACTGTTAAATTGAGATTTTTTTTTTTTTACCACAAGCATACAACTTCTATAACTGACTGATATGTTATTAAATAAATTAACTAATTAATACTTCTTGTTACTAATATAAATTTTTATATCGCCCTAACTATTGTGTACGTTTTTCTTTATGTTGCTATTAAAATTTGAGGCAAAATTCAAATTAACCTTCTAAACAAAAAAAAATTTGTTTTGAATGTCTTTGTGAAAATACAAAATAGATAAAAATAACTTAATTGTATGTTTTTTTTTTTTTTTTTTTTTTTTAAATACAAAATTTTTTGCATAGATTTTCTTTCCAATCTGACAAACCATATTTTAAAAACATGTATATATCAGTAATGAATAATCCAGTACCTACCACTCTACTGGTAAATGTGGGCTAATAGTATTTATCAGAATATTACAATTTTTTCTATGGTTTTTACCGATAAAAACCCAGTTTTTACCATGTACTGGTAAAAACTATTTTTTACAGGTAAAAACCCAACCCTGATTTAAATAAGTTTTTAAATCAAGAAGTGAAGTCGAAATTTAAATTTTAGGGAAGAAAATAACATAATAAAACAAGAAAAATTTATACTGTACGTATGTACAATAAAAAAATTCAAAAACAGATTATGAACACGGAGACATTAGTAGAATTTTTTTTATGTTTAATTTCTTACCTTATTAATTACATTTTTAATTTAACTATACATCTGATAATTGTGAGCAATGCTCCTCAGATACTCTGTTATAGACATACAATCAGAAATTACATTGTTTATTTTATTTCCCAAAGAACCTCCATCACCAAATAGGTTAGAATCTTTAGAATTGCTGCGTATGTATTCCATCTGATGACTAAGCTTAATAAATTTTAATTGCAAAATACGAGTTTCTAATCTTATCAATGGCTCCTTTAAATTAAGCAAAATTCTATTCATCTTTAATATATTTAGTAAATAATTTAAAATAGATTTTTGTTCACGCATAAAAAATAAATAAATAAGAAATCTTATCTATCATTAAATAAATTTTAACCGAAAAGGCTGAGACGAAAGCCAAGGCCATTTCGTGAAGGACAGGCTGCGCGAAAACGGTCTCTCCGAAATGGATCTCGCGTCAAAACGGCCGCGCCAAAACAGCCGCGCCGAAACGTCCCATTCCGAAGAAAATACTACCCTATATTCAGCAACGGTAGCAACATTAGCATGGATTTTTATTTATTTATTTATTTAAACAGAGAGTTTATGGAAAATTACCATTGAGTTCGGTGCAATAATGGGCAAAATTAAGAAGCCAATAATACTTCGGTGTTGACAAATCCTTTAGAATTTGCATAATTATGGCTAATATTCTACATCTATGGGGGAAAATATAAATATGTAATAGGAGCTGATACATATATTAATTACAAAGATTAAAAGACTATAAAGAAATATAAAAAGTGACAATTAAATACTGATATGCTAATAAGACACGATATGTATGTATATCATTGTTTTTGTATAAATATTAACAAAGAATTATATATATATATATATATTTATATATATATATAAATCTTTTATTTTCTGCATCTGATAAAGTAATACAGATCTTTTATTTCTAAAGGCATCATATGTATTTCTCAATATAATACAACCGACAAAATATCTATTTTTATTAAATATATTTGAAGGATGAAAGATGTGTATTTCAAAAAGCAATAGCTGTCATCACTTGAAAAACAATTTTGAAAACTTTAACCCCTGAAGATGTTTAAAACGTCAGTAAATTGTTTTTCAATTTTAAAAATAGATAGAAAACAGTTTTTTAAAGAAATGTTACAAACCACAAAACGTATTTTTGCTGTAATATATAAACTTATTTATTTTCCCAAATAGGGAATTCTTTTATGGCAAAAAAATTTGGATATAATAAATATTTTTTGTACTTTGGTATGTATAAGTAAGTAAAAATAAATTGACATATATTTAAAAAGAAAAAAAAAGTATTGCATTTGTTTCGATAAATGTAAAATTTAATATACATAACTTCACTGATAAATTTTAGAATTACGTCAATATTTTGAATAATTCAACATATTTATAAAATAATTATGTCAAAGAAATAAATGCTATTAAAAATTAATTTTGGACAAAATTTATATAATAAACCTATCTATTTTTGCATTATTTTTAATAATAGTCAGCTATATTATGTAGAATAATATAAAACATTTTTGGCGTATTCTAAGATGGATAATTTTTGAAGGTGGCAAAAGAATGGGATGATTTACGCATGCAGCTTTTCCAAATGTAAGTTCTCAACAAATTCAGGGGAAACTTCTTCATTAACTAGGTCCTCACAAAATAAAGCTCATTCGGCATCTACTAACTCCGCTTCTTTCAAACGAATCCGGCATATATATATACTAGCTGACGAGACAAACGTTGTTTTGTCATATAAATTATTTCTAGAGAATATTTTGCTAGAAAAAAATAACTAACTTATTGTAAGTGTGTAAAGATGTGGTATATAAGTGGAAGATGTATGGAGCGCTATGAACGGTGAAAGAAATAACAAAACACCAATCATTTATTTTTTTAATTTATTAAAATTGATTGTTTAAAATTATATACATATTGCTACTTATAACAATATTACTAAAAAACAATATCAATCCCTTAATGCAACAGAGTGTACAATATTTTTTGTTATCCCATCTTTCACCAATACAAACAAACTGGATGGTTTGCCCACTCGAGAGCCACGTATAATTGTCTGTGTGAAAAACATGATGTGCTCAAATCTAAGCCACAGACAGACATCGTTTGGCCCTGAGACTTATTGATAGTCATTGCAAATGCCAATCTAATTGGAAATTGAGGGCGTTTAAATTGAATTGGCACATCTGTGGGTATAATAAGGATTCGCAGTAGTAATATATTTTCACCTCGGAATTTGTCATTTAAAATGATGGCTTCGATAACATTTTTCATTAATTTTTTATGACTAATCGCGTGCCGTTGCACAACCGTTGTGGGTTCAAAATACGAAGCAAAATAACCGGAGATCCAACTTTCAGTTGTAAAATATGCGGTGGCATGCCTGGTAGATCCAATGAGTTTAAAAACTTTGTTGGATAATTTACAGCTTCGGTGGCATCGCAAACTGTATCATTAGATTTGTATGACCCCAAGTCTCCTGGTAACAAATGTTGTATCTTGAGATTCAATTCGTTGACGTCCACATTTTTTGCTGCTAAAATTGCTCTTTCTGCCAGCCACTCATGATTTGTGTATCGTCTGTGTATATCGGGAAATATCTGGTCAATAAGAGCATCTTGAGAATCAATGACTGTGCAGAAATCGGTCGGTAATTTTATGCATCCAGTTTCATCTGTAGTAACTTTTCCATCGCCGATATCTAACAATTGTTTTGAGAATGTTTCAGCGGATGGATCTTGAAGCGTTTGAACGCACAAATTTACTTTCAGTTGTACTTTTTCAACATTACGCCACAATGACGATGATTTTAAGCACGCGTTGATCTCATCAGCGTATGTTGAACGCGGAATAACGGGAAGTGCTTGTCTGAAATCACCTGAAAAGAGTAACAGAGTGCCGCCAAATAGTTTGTCGTTGTTTTTTATATCTTTCAATGTCCTGTTCGACGCCTCAATCGAATGTTTGTGTGCCATAGTGCATTCATCCCAGATAAGAATTTTACACTATTTCAGCACTGTGGCCATGGACGATAGTTTTTTTTATGTTGCACACTGCGTCTGGGTTATTTTGAATATTTAGTGGCAGTTTAAATAATGAATGAGCTGTTCTGCCTCCATCCAATAAAGTTGCCGCAATGCCAGATGATGCAACAGCCAAAGCAATGCCATTATTTGATCGTATTTCGGCGAGAATTAGCGAAATAAGGAATGTTTTGCCAGTTCAACCTGGTGCACCCAAAAAAAAAGAATCCACCTTGTCCTGCCAAAACTGCGAGCATGATGCGGTCGTAAATGGTTCTTTGTTCTTCATTCATTAGTGGGACATTGCGAGCAACAATCGCTGCCATTTCTACAGTATTGTATTGTAGTTCACGATTCAATTCAGTGCTTATTCAATCAGATGCATTTCGATTTGTTGAATGCATACCGAAATGACTGAGTGGTAAGTTGGCAATGATAATGCAAAGATCTTCAGTAGCAACCAATGCTTCATTGTACATAGCGTCACTGAATACTATCGTTAGATCGTTGCACCGTGAACGATGTTGATGCAATATATCATCAGTCATTGAATCTTTGTGATTATCCCATAATGTCTCTGCTCTGGCCGGGAAACATGTAGTCAACACTATAGCGAATAGTAGACGAATTTGTTTTGCTGTACAGTTCAGTCCTATTTTCAGCAAGCATACACTCCCACTGGTTGTCGTCTTCCAACAAGCCGAGTGCAAGGCATGCATCTTTATACGTTGGATACTGTTGTCCATTCACTTTACGTAAATCATGAAATGACAAAGGGCCGATGACATTAACCAATAACAGTCGAAGATAAAAGCACTCAGTCTGCCTTGGATTGACTGTAAATACTCGTTCCAAGGTGTTTGATTTGAATAAACCGGGACATGCATCAATCGGCGTGCCTTGCTTGCGGGGCATCCATTTTTTTGTTGGAGCCCATGTGAAATAGCGTGGTACTTCTAAATAGAGTAATGTCCGTGCAAAAGCACCAAAAGCATCCGCACGATTACACAATTAAAAAAATTCGGTGAGTGTAGTTTTTGGTGGATTTATAGCACGATCAATCGCTGTCTCGCTCGTGAAATATACGCGCTGGCCATTTTCAAGATGGACGGCTAAATGAAGAACTGCTGGATCCCGTTCATGAATTGGGAAACCAAAGATACGCCAAACAGCTTCATTGGAGCTGACGTACCGGCCAATTTGGTAAAGTGTTATTTCATCGTTGTTATTCACCGGAGGAGCATTCACATTGGTATTTTCAACTAGAAATACAGCCATATCACTGCCTTTATTCACATACTTGCAAATGTATTTGATGCTCTTCACTGAACTGCAGAACTGAACATTAATATGAGCACTAAAAATAAATTTAAAAAACTGGCGTACAGACAATAGCAAGAAATTCAAACTTCTTCACACACCATAAATTTTAAATCAGCACAACCGGTTTCGAAAGGATGTAGCCTTTCTTCATCAGGTGCAAACACGTGCAACTGCCTTGGGGGCAAAAGCAAGACTGAAAGCAGGACAAAATCCAGAGGGGGAGGAGCAACACAAACAACCAATAGGAAGCAACATGCAGGACAGGACCAATCAGAGAGGAACACACGTACACACACACCACAAAAAGAGGAGGGAGGAAAGGAGTAAACAATTATTATTGTTTTTTTTTTTTCAATAATATTAAACTAATAAGTAAATTTAATAAAATTTATCCATTAATTATTATTATTTTTATTTAAATTAGAATTATTTTATTATAACTAATATGATGTTATAAACATAATGAAGGAAATTATTTAATTGAATTAAACAAAGTGATAAAATTGTCAATGAAAAAATCTGATTCCACATTGCTGTCTACAGCCTGGAAAAATTTGTTTAATGAATTGTTTAATGATTTGTTTAATGAATTCAGGAATTTGAATCGAGACCGCAGCTGTCGCCCAGCTGTTACCAGAGGTTAAATGCAGCTTTAGAATGAAATACTTCTCGTCTGGCTATGAATGACGAAGGTTAAGAGAGCTATGCCTGCACTACTGCTGTAAGAATGGGGTCACGGATATTATGTCCAATCTTCTTTGCTGTGTATTAGACCAGCATGGAGAGGGTGCTAGAATGTTGAAAGAGTGTGAATTCGATTTTTACTTACGACCTAGCTGGTTGTCTTGGTTTTACTAGTTTATCAAATTAAAGAAAAAATATATATTTTTTTTTTTCGTATAATAACTATTAATAATACACACATATTGATTTTTTTTTTTTTTTTTTTAGTACGAATTTTCTGGATTCTTGAGCAAAAATTAAAGTTTTTAGCATATGTCATGTATGTAAAACTTTTAGCAGACATATTAAGGAAATAATTGGAGCACATTCAAATTTATCATCATGGAAAACAAATGAGGATGTCATTTTTAAAATCTGACCAGTATTTGTAATACACGTACAGACACAGAGCAGCAAAGACGCATACACTCAGACAAACAACGAAAAATTTGATTTTCGGTTTTAAGGGTGCACCAAACATATAGCAAAGAGACAAATTTGGAAATGTTACGCCATAACTATACTTTCTCTATTATTTGTGTTTATGAGAATGTAATTTTTAACGAAAATTTAACTCTCATTTTCAATATATTTTTAATATATTTTGAACTTTTACTTATTTATGTTGTAAGAGATAAGTATCTGATTAACTTCCGATTGATTATTATTTCTTTCTTTCTTTCTTTCGTTCTTTATTTATTTGTTAGGAAATTAAAATTACATTAATGAAAATAATAATAATAATAATAATAATAATAATAATAATAATAATAATATTTCGTGGTTTCTTAAGATTGTGCGTATATTTTACAGACTTTTTCTTAGTATAAAGAAAAGTAAAATTTTTAAAGCATACCCTTTCTTTTAACAACCGGAATCTTAAACAATGTCTTTAACGCCGAAGAAATATCATACTATCAGGCAGATATTTCAGTAACATTTAACGTACCGTTCATAAAAGGAGCGAATATAAAGTGTCCTTTACATATATATATATATATATATAAAGGTTTTCTAACTGTTTGCGCCACCAACAAAATTTGTCAAAATATGGGGTTTTAGCTAATAGAAAATTGAGAAGATATATTTGAGAAAAAGAAAGAAAGAAGCAAGGAACTGCGAATTGAATGTAAATTTCAAACAATCAGATAAATAGGATACCGAGAAAGCCTAAATAACAAGGTTCTAAAAATTCTTATTAATATAAAAACCTTCAAAGAAATCGAGTTCAAGTGCAGATTACGATCTCAAATCGTTTTAGATAAGTCAAAAGCAAAATTATGTTTCTTCACCCAGCAATGCTTATAAATAACAGATATGTATATATTTCGGACATAGCTGATATATTCTATTAACTGGAATAAAATATCACATCAATATATAAATCATATAAATTATTAACAAACAATATTAAAAACATATTAAACTCTGAGTATTCAATTTTCAGTATGCTAAAGATGAAACTAAGACTACACAAACAACATTCCTCTTTAAAATACAAGTATTTTCGTAAATTGTTTAACCTATTTGACATTAATTTCATAAATTAAACCTAAAGTAAAATAATAATAATAATAATAAATAAAAATAAAAAAATAAAATTTGGTTTAAAAAGAAATTTGAATTAATTTGAAAATAAAATATTCAAAATTGAATCGTTCAAATTTATTCTAATTTTTTAAATCCTATCGTTTATAAAATTCAATTTATAAATGCAGAGACCGCAAAAGAATTTTAGCTGTTTCCGCATTTTGTAAATGAAGCATATAAAATTCCTTCATCACATATCCTTATTTCACGATAAATTTTTCTATTGTTCATTACTCAAAACGATTTGCGCAGAATTCATTAAATAAAAATTTAAGTGAATAAATCGTTCAGCTTCTATTTTTTGTAAGACTAAAAATATAAATATGAATTACATAAATTATCTTTGCTACATGCTACATAAATTATCTTTGCTACATACTTAATAGGAATACATAAATGTGTTTTGGCTGCATTTAAGAATAATGCATGTACATATGATAAGTTCATTTAATGTTTGCTTTTTTCGACAGACAAAACGTTTTTAATCCCTGAACAAATTATTTCTTGCCTATTCAAATTGCAAAATATTTTGGATGAAATTCATTGTGATTTTTTTTTAGATTTATATATATATATATATATATATATATATATATATATATGATAATTTTTAAATATAAGATAAAACTTGAATTTTTAAATATAGAACTAGAACAGAGTATTTATAAACAAACGTGCAAATGCAGCGAAAGGAAATACAAAACTATATTAAATAAGAAAGAAAAATCATGCAGTACCCATTGATTAGTAACACTATCCAAATGTGCGCAATTGTCTTACCGAATAACTTTTAATATTCTTTGCTTACGATAACACACAACAGACAGAAGGACTGAAAAATATACAGATAGACAAATTGATTTTAAAATTAATCTTAGGCATTCTGGAAAGTTTTAAAAAGGCTTAACGCAAAAGAAAATGCAGCCATTTGATTATAATTACAGCTTTTAATCTCTCTGAATATTTTACTGTAGCCCTGTAAATCTGAAAGCTAATCATATCATATTCTATACAAAACATTATTTTAGAATATTAATAACACATGTCAATGTTTTTATGAATTTTCAGTAGAAAGTATTTTAAATTTAACTTTAAACAAATTCTGTCCTGAAACGTAATGCATTGGCTTTTTTTTTATTATTATTGTTCTTGTTGTTGTCCCTGTAAACAAACTAGTTGTACAGGACCTATTAATAACATTTTAAATAGGGAATATTCCATAGGGAACTCGAGTGTATTATTTTTTAAAAATTCTCAAAATATTCACGGATGCTGGGAGCCGGAAACAAACAGATTGAAAGGTAGACAATCGTACAGACAAATGCATAAATTGAAATCATATTCCCACTAAAATTATAAGAAAGTGTTAAAACGCTCATGTAAACAAATGTGCATTCCAGCAAATTTTTATTAATAGCTCTTAATGTAACTGAATTTTTTTGTGTGGTCCTGTAAATCTAATTCTAACCATACTATATTACATAGAAGGCACACTCTTTTGTGCATACAAATAATATATTTCAATTCCATTAAGCTTTGTGGAAAATAAAATTATTAAAATTTGGTTTATGAAAATAACTCTCATACCACACAATGCTTTCGAAACTAAATTTGTAGTGTGGATTTATCTCAGAAATGTATTTGTTATGTTCATTTGCCAACTTAATCTACCCTCTTGTTTCCCTGTGCCAGCCCACTGAAAATTTCAAATTTACATTAGAAAGGTTCTATGAACCGATTTGCTTAAAACTCCATATATACATGCCTTCATTAAGAAATCCACCAAGTCCATTAATAAATTGTAGAATTGAAAAATTGTACAATTGTACAATTTTCAAAAAAAAAAAAAAAAAAATGGTAGCAACTTCATAATAAAAGATAAATATCAGTTTACCCTTCCTAGGAGCCAGAAGGACTTGTTTTAATTTTTTCATGAATAACCCCTAAAAAGTAATGATATCAGTACAAAAAACCCTTAACGGGTTAAAAGTTTGTGACGCCGCTACTTTATGGCTATAAGAATATGAAATATGAGTCTTAAAAATAATTATATCAAATTTTAAGTAACGCTTTGCAATTAGTTAAAATATACATAGATTTTATTATTTGATCATTTACTTTCTACTTTTATTTATATTTATAATGCAAACGTAATATTTTTAGCTTCAAGATCAGACAGATATATAAAATACACTCACTGATGCTTTTTCATTCACTATTCAAATTCAAAATAACAGTTTTAAGAGGAATGATATAAAAATTCCAGTGGCGCCTCGGTGTTATTTTAAAAGATTTGTTTTTAGATTCCATTAAGATTACTTTATTTTTGTCTAATAAAGTATATTTACACATTGAAACTGTGCTTTTAATTTTCAAATGTACTGTCAAATAATTATACCTTCACTGAGTTTGCATTATAAATTAAAATTATTTATTTCAATAAATTGATTTATCTTTTGCGTCACGCTATCTAAAACTGCAAGTAAAATCTGTGTTAATATTTTCTTTACGTCACACTACCTCTTTGCGCAAATTTTCACTCAGCTGGATACTATGATACTATGTTTTGGATAGCGTGACGCAAAAGATAAATCAATTTATTGAAATAAATAATTTTAATTTATAATGCAAACTCAGTGGAAGTATAATTATTTGACAGTATATTTGAAAATTAAAAGCACTGTTTCAATGTGTAAATATACTTTATTAGACAAAAATAAAGTAATCTTAATGGAATCTAAAAACAAATCTTTTAAAATAACACCGAGGCGCCACTGGAATTTTTATCATTCCTTTTAAAACTGTTATTTTGAATTTGAATAGTAAATGAAAAAGCATCAGTGAGTGTATTTTATATATCTGTCTGATCTTGAAGCTAAAAATATTACGTTTGCATTATAAATATAAATAAAAGTAGAAAGTAAATGATCAAATAAGAAAATCTATGTATATTTTAACTAATTGCAAAGCGTTACTTAAAATTTGATATCATTATTTTTAAGACTCATATTTCAAATTCTTATAGCCATAAAGTAGCGGCGTAACAAACTTTTAACCCGTTAAGGGTTTTTTGTACTGATTTGGAACATTACCGCCATCTATCTGGTAAAATTATATTTTTAAAGATTTTACACAGATTAGATAATTTAATATTCTTGTATTTTAGTTTTCTGGAAAGAAAGATTATTTATAAATTCATAATATATTGTTTCCATACCTTATACACACACACACACACACACACACACACATATATATATATATATATATATATATATATATATATATATATATATATATATACATATATATATATTAAAAATTTGTGATGATTGGTTTCATCTTGTGTAATATTTGAAAATATTTTCGTAATATATATATATATATATATAATTTTAAATCACTTTTTTCACGTAAGATGGTGCTTGCTCACAAAACGTTGATAGTTAAAAATATACTGGCATTTAAAAAGGATTAACGTTATAATTAAAAATTAAAAATCACCTTTTTAATATTGTTATTAGCTTTTGAAGATTAATAACTATCAATTAATGCATTCAATTAATTTAATTCTGTGGCACCTAAATCGATTAATCGTTTCTAAACTTTTTATCTTTTCTTTTCACTAATGTTCGTTTGGCAACCTGTTTATTTCTACTATCTCCGTATGTATCGTTTAACATGTGGATTGCTTAAAATACTTATTCCTTGTTTCAATTTTGGTTTGTATTATTGATTAATTTAATTTTAATTTTCTTTTTTATTTTGTTTTGCTGCAAGATAGAGACTAGAGCTGAATATTTGCTTGAATTAGCTATACAGTTTTCCGAAATCTTTTATATGCTGATAGAAATGGAAGTTTCCTGATGGGGAACATTTCTATTTTTCAGCACTTATTCCAATTTTCAATTCATGAATTCCTCTTTTTTTCCCCTTTTAACGGATCTCTTTGGTAATTTTATCCTTTTTTATATTCTCTAAAATACTATTATTTAATGGCTTTTGCAAATTATCTCATCGATAGGCTTATGTGTTATGTTAGTGCCATTTCTCTTCTGCGTAAATACTTTAACATGTTTTTACTAATCATTGGTACTCAAATTAAATTAATACTGTGACTAATTTTAATGGAACTAAATCTCAATTTAAATTTATTTTATGCTCGTATCTTCATCTATCTTCTGTCTGCTGAGTGTTACAACTGTATTAAACAATTCAAATTATATACACATATATATATAGAATATACTCTGAGAAATTCTAACTTACTTATTCGATAAAAACGTCTAGGGCTCGAATCTTTTAAAATGGCTGTAAAAATCAGAGTCTTGGTCATTTATTAAAGAGTCACATCCCTTTCTTCGAGAAATAATTTCATAACATTAACGGGCATAACTTTGCTTTTGTTTTATTTTCAGTGATTGAAACATTTCTTGCCAGCCACTGGCCGTCTTCTATTGTTGAATTTTCTTACAATGTATACATGTATATAAGTTTTGTGAATTATTTTCTGAAAAATCTCTGACTTCGTTCTTTACAGAGACTGAAAACAGACACACAGAGACTGGAGAAAGATATTTTTAATGTTAGGTTAACATTGTTTCATAAAAAAAAAAAAAAAAAAAAAAAAAAAAGCCTGTCATTTAAATGTATACAGACCACATTATCTATCTATCTATCTATCTATCTATCTATATATCTATCTATATATATAAAAGAGTACTTCCTGAGTGAGTGAGGGGGGATTCATCATCGCCCAAACCAAACCCTTGGACCTAGGAGCATGGAATTTCGTGACAATGTTCTTTCTATGACGTAGGCATCTACTAAGAAGCGATTTTACAAAATTCGCCCCCCAAGGGGGGGAGGGGGGAAAAACGTGATTTCACAAAATCCTTCATATCTCAAACAAACAAACAACAAAAAAAAAAAAAAACAGATATCCGTAAAATTTTTTCTTTAAAATATAGCTAATACAAATGTCTAAAAACTGATTTCTGGAATTTTCAAAAGTCGGTCTCCAAGGGGGGATGGGGGGTGGGGGAAACGTGATTTCACATGCGTAAAGAATGATTTCGCATAATCCTATATATCTCAAACAAAAAAAATAGATATACGTGAAATTTTTGCCCTAAAATAGAGCTAATGCAAATATCTAAAAACCAATTTCTGGAATTTTAGAAATTGAGCCCCCAGGTGGGGCAGAAGGGGGGGGGGGGCTAAGGGGCAAAAACGAATAGAAATACAGTTAGGGCGTTCAAAATTGATACAGATAGGTTTTAGAGGCCTGCAAGTCGAATGAGGATATTTTCGATTGTGTAAAGTTATTAGGAGGGGCAGGAAGCGGGGAGGGGAGAGGGGGGGGCAAAAATAAAAATAGAGTTACATCGTGCAAAATTGGTATATAGAGGTTTTCGATACTTACAAATCGATTGCGGTTATTTTCGAATTTGTAAAATTATAAGGTGGGGCGGGAAGGGGGGGCTATGGGCAAAAACAAATAGAAATGCAGTTAGGCCGTTCAAAATTGGTACTGATAAGTTTTAGAGGCCTGCAAGTCGAATGGGGATATTTTCGAAAGTATAAAGTTATTAGGAGGGCCGGGAAGGGGGGACAGAGGGGCAAAAAAATAAAATAGAGTTAGATCATTCAAAATTGGTACATAGAGGTTTCAAATACCTACAAATCGATTGCGGATATTTTCGAATTTTTAAAATTATTGGTAGGGGCGGAAAAGGGGGAGTGGTGGGGCAAAAAAATAAAATTAGAGATGGATCGTTCAAAACTGGTGCATAGAGGTTTTTGTTACTTACAAATCGATTGCGGATATTTTCGAATTTGTAAAATTATTAGGATAGTCGGGGGGAGGGAGAAGGGGGAAAATAATAGAAATAAGAGATAGAGCATTTTGGGACTTTTTTCCGAAGGCAGTGAGAACCCGGTGCGACATTTTTCCTTATCAGATTTTGTTTCTCTTTTTTTTTTTTTTCACGTGATAAAAATTAATGCAATTTTGAGAAGTCAGTAATTATAGTGATTCATTTAAAAATAGTGACCAGCGAAGCGGGCGTTGCCTGCTAGTATATATATATATATATATATAAGGATCCTTTTTACTAAAGGGAATTTTCTAAAATGCAATTTTTTTATGATTTTTGTATTTTGTAAAAGCGCCCATTCAAAAAATCGGAACTTTGTGAAGAAGCTAATTTAACGAATATCACAAGGAGAACTATTTAATTAAGACCATTTTTGTGATGAGCTCCGTTTTGTGATGGGGCCTATATTATAAATTGGAATTGTGTGAAGAAGCTGTGAAAAGCTCCTTTTTCAGAATATATCCATCGTTGATGCATCTATAATTTATGGTTTGGTATGTATATATAAGTATATGAAAACAGCAAATACATATACTCTGCTCGCAGAGAATTGATAGCGAAATGAAATAAAGCAACGTGATTCTTGGCGAGACTCTTGAATGACTGGCGTTGGATTGGATACAAACAGCTGGCGTCTATCTGACAAGCTAACAACTTTTTTTTCGTTTGTTTATTTCGTAGCGGCGTTTAAAGAGAATTATGGAAAACGGACAATAAAATCCTCGGAAGAAAAGAACAAGAAGCAATGAACCCAGAGAATAGTTTTTATCCAGCTTTCACACAATGCACGAAAAGCTAACCTTTGGTCAATATAAATAGAATCACCCTATTCAGCAAGAAAACGTAAATGTGGCAAACTCTTGTGATAAAACAGCAACCCTTTATGTTTACTTTCGCTATCAGTTCTCCGCAAACAGAGTATAGTATCTGATTATCATACATTTTTAAAATTTTAATTAAAAAAGTGTTTCAGAACTTTTAATTTTATTTACTCAACATATATTCTCGATGAGTGTAAAAAAAGAAAAAAAAAGAAAAAAAAATATTATTTAAGCAATTCTTAAAAATATAGCCATTTAAACAAAGAATCTAAACGAATATTTCAAGAATATTTCTGAAGCAATATAAAGGAAAATTTTAGATTAATTTTTTCAGTGTATTTCAAACATCTCGATCAGTATACGCTCACTTGAATACTTGAAATATGTATATGCTTCATTTGCAAATTTAATATTATGGAATAGGGAAAGAAAAACTTTTTGCTGAAATTCTACAAATTGTTCAAATCATTTTTTTTTTTTTTTTTTTTTTTTTTTTAATTTAAAGTTTTTTTTTTTTTTCTTTAAAAAAAAAGCTCGCAGTAGTAAATGAATGGATGTGAGAAAATGTACATTCCTATCATAAGTCACTGTTTTTATTTATTTATTTTTTGGTATTGTTAAATATTTTTATTCAATTTAGTTAGGTATACAATAAATAAATCAAATAAGAGACGAGTAGATGCAAACGCGTATACAAGTAATACATTAAATAATGCTTATCAATGAAATTCATTAATAACTATATAATTCGCATGAATTGTGAAATCCGAAATTAATCAATTAAAATCGTTATAACATATACACATGTATATATAAATATATTGACCACCCTAAAAAGTGGGTAAAAGTTAAAATATAATATCCTATATGGCTACACAATAGCGTTTAGAAGAAGAATAAAGCATGGATCTATCTGTCCAATCAGAATTCGTAGTTGATCTGAATTAGAACCATTAAGTAATTAAGAACGTTATTGGGCTTCGTGAAAGATAATTATGATTCGCTTTAGAAGAGAAAGCAGAATTATAGTTATTTTTTCTTATTTTTATTGATCTCTTAAAGAAACTTTAAAATATAATTTTATGAAAATTTTGTAGACAGCTCGACAGGATCTAACGAAATCTCGATCATTTATAATTTTACTATTGATAGTTATTGGGAAGTTAATGATTAATTGTAAATGGTCAAGATACCATTAGATGCACTGGAAGTCTCAATAACTCTTTTTAGAGCAAATCCGAAATTTAAAAGAAAATATTTGTCCTGCTTTGATTGAATTTCTATATAATAACACTTCTGCCAGTCTTATAGGTAGAGTATTTTTTTCTGCTTACAATGGCACCAAATTAATGTATTCTTAAGCTAACAATTTAACCAAATTGAAATCTTCAATAAATAATAAAGATTCCGCTATGTGACTTAGATTTTGACACATTTTACTCGCTCGGTAAAGTTTACTTTGTTTCGTACACAAGTTTCATTTCCCGTACCACACAAATTTCCAGATATTTTTTAGGGTTCTATTTGTTACTTTTTTTTTTTTTTTTTTCCCAGTATAATTAAGCATAATTCATGTTCAATGAAAACATATTCCGACTTTTACACAGTTACAAGCTTTCTATCCAGGTGAATGTTTTCTCCATTACTAAGTTCGCCGATAGTGAATTCAAGGCGTGACTTTTAAATTTTGAAGGATTTTCTAATGCAGTGCAAGTTGCTTCATGCATTTTATCAGAATGCAAAGCAAGTGAAGTTAACTGTTGACTACTAAAGATGGCTGCCGTAATACTAGCCAAGGTTACCGCAGAAGCCATATTGAGTCGACTAAAATATAAGCTATTCCTGTGTTATTTTATTTTTGGACATTTATTTGAGAGCTTTGCTATCTATACTTACAATGATTTCCGTCTCTAATGATTCATACTGTATAATTTCATAATGACAATGCAGAATTTCGTATATAAATGTGTTACTTAATGGCTACTGTAGTTAAGGTTTTGGTTTCTTTTTCTTTTTCACTAGATATGTCATTTCGCCTTATATCATTCCTCCAAGTTAACTACATTCATATACAGTAGGTAACAAAAGTGTCCCAACACTAGCAAAAATTCCTTTCTAAAAACAGTACACTCCATACGGTTTTGTTAAATAAATCCTTATCGAATCTTGTGCTTACACTGACTAAGACAGGATTCGACCAGGATTTATTTAACAAAACCGTATGAAGTGTACTTTTTTTTTTTACATAGGATTTTTTGCTAGTGATCGGACACTTTTGTTAACGACTGTACTATCAGCAAAAAAATTATTCGAGCGCTAGCAATAATTACTGAATAAAAAAAAATATACTTACAGTCGGCAGCAAAATTATTCGAGCGCTAGAAATAATTCCTGTGTAAAAAAGGTACACTTAACACTATTTTGCTAATTAAATCCTTATCGAATCATATTCTTAGACTGACTTTGTAAGAACATGACTCGACAAGAATTTGTTTATATATATACTTACATAGGAATTATTACTGGCGCTGGAATAATTCTGCTGCCGTCTGTAATACTGTTTCGTTAAATAAATCCTTAGTCAGTCTAAGAACATGTTTCTACAAGGATTTACTTAACAAAACAGTATTAAGTGTACTTTTTTTTATAAAGGAATTTTTGCTAGTGTTCGAACAATTTTTCTGCCAACTGTAGTAATAAGACATACATTGATCACAGAGGGAGGAAATGTGATTCCTTTTCACTTGGAGAATGACGGCCATTTTACCTCCTAATGGCCGTTTTTTCCTGAGGTAATACACACGAGAATACACCCGAATAATTTAGGAAACAAAATTTATGAGTAATTTATATACTAAAGGTAGTTGCAAATTTCCAGATAGAATTTCAAATACATTTTTTCTTTCTTACTTTACTTTTTTCCTATATCTATTAACTTAGACAATATAAAAGATAAAGTTTATATATATATATATATACATTAAATCTAACTGGCCTTATGCTACCACTAACTATATTTAAAAGAGTTTTGAAAATCCCATATTACTTTCCCTAACAGCACATCTTCTCCAAATAACATTCTCAGGATGTTGGTTGAAAATACATCCTGTATATGTCTTCGGATGTATTATGGACAAGTGTGCTGTTAGGGTACTAATATAAAGTATTTCTATTAAAAAACAATCCATTAATTATGAAAACAGTATTGATTTCATAATGATAACGAAGCAATTATAAAATTATATTTTTCATATTTTTTTTTCCAAATATAACTTGCTTATGTAAACGTATTCCATTTTCTTTCATTTATTTAGTGGAACAATTAAAAGTTACGCAATATTTCGACATTTTGAAAATTCATCAACATTCTATTATATTACTATCGCCAAGTTTCATACCTACTAATGGCAGATGCCAAAATATATTTTAGGTATCAAATATCTTTGCGCGATGACATTGGGATGATAAAGCTATATAAAGTACTATATCTTTGGTTCGCACCCCATACATGTTGGCTGTTTTATCATTTTTCGACACCTGAAGATATCATTACATAACAATGAAAATCTTTATGTTTTTCTATTTTTTTTTTTACAAAAAATATTTTGTCTTAAAATGTAAATTTTTAGTTTTGGCATGTATATAAAGACAATGTTTTTAAAAGTTCCGTGTTTTAAAGTTTTTTTTTTTTTTTAACTATTATTATTATTTTTTGTTATTATTATTATTATTCATATTTAGAAAATTAGTAAATGCAGTAGGAATAGAAAAAATAAACTAAGTTAAATATAAAAGAAAAATACAGAAAAATGATAATGTAAAAATGAAATAAAAGTTACCTATCTGGAATTAATTTAGATATCAGTGAAAATTATTTATTTATATGATTCTAAACATTTAAAGTGAAATATATGTATTAAAAACTTTGAAAAAAGGATTCAATATAACGTCCTTCATAATATTGTTCACATATATACTTATTTATAAAAAACATTAATAATTGATTTTATTGAAAATTTGAAATGAATTATTATTGGTAAACAATTTAATTGATGATATAAATTAAGGAATAAAAAAATCAATGAGATATATTTTGTTAAAGAATGTTGACTGCAATTAAATTATAACAAAATGGATATACAGGGTGATTATAATTAAAGTTACGATTTCAAAACGCTATAATTTTAAAACTGTCCATCAGAGTGATTTGATATTTTACCAGAGCAATCGCGAAGCAACGAAATTTTGTTGGGCAAAGTAAAAAAAAAAAGTTATAAAATGTCCCGTTTATTAGCCGTAATGTATCTGTTTCATGAAGCTCTTCTTTTTCTCTTTTCACTATGACTGTTTCCGCTGTAATCACATATTTTTGTCTTTTTACTAAAAAAAATT
Source organism: Salticus scenicus (assembly GCA_963930645.1). Taxonomy (NCBI): domain Eukaryota; kingdom Metazoa; phylum Arthropoda; class Arachnida; order Araneae; family Salticidae; genus Salticus; species Salticus scenicus. The sequence goes on along the minus strand of OZ005656.1, from coordinate 223,914,908 downwards.
GTGATAACCCGAATTCTATTGTTTCCTGCTATTCCATTGTGTTGCTAACAGCATTCCTGTGTTTAATGAGTCCATTTGGCGTTTCGCCTGACACTACCCTGACAGCGACATCCATCGGAACATGCTGGAACTGCTTTTTTCCTCCCCCAAACAAATTTCCATTGCCTCCCGATTGCTCTGGAAAAATATCAAATCGCTCTCATGGGTGATTTTAAAATTTTAGCGTTTTGAAATGGTAATTTTAATTATAAACATCCTATAGAAAGGATAGAAAAAAGCTAATTAGCAGGAAAAATATCTGCTGAAATTATTCAATCCAACAACATACTAGAAACAAGAATTGATATATAAATACCTATTTTAGAAATTTTATTGAGTTTTAAATAATATTTATAATTAAAAATAAATGAATAAATAAAACAAAAATAATCAAAAATCTTTATTTTATTTATTATCAATCTTTTACATATTAATATGCATAAATTCAAAAATTTCTTTTACATTTATTACTTCAGATTACGATATATATATATATATATATATATATATATATATATATATATATATATATGTGTGTGTATATATATGTATTACAGAAAATAATAATTGATTAAATACCCTTTCGTTCCCTAGCGTTTTACTTCAGTTCAATTCATTAGAGATTTCTTTTATTATTTGTGATTTTGAACTTTCGCTACTTTCTTTTCAATGACCGTTTTTCTCCATGCAGCTATTTAGGAAAGGTCTCTATTGCCATTCTTTAAGATGAAGTATTCAATTTGAAGAATCATTCAATCTTATCTGAATTGAAGTCACGGATTTGTAAAAGAAAAGATCTATTGAATTGTGCCTTAAATAGATCCTTAATTCTGATATAAAATTGTATTTCAGATAACACAAAACATATTATTACTTTTTTTAAGGCTTTTTATTTAAAAAGTTTTAATAAATGATTAATTATACTATATTCAATAATCTAAAATTAAACATAAATAAATACAAAGAAAAAAAGAATTAAATAAATGTTTAAATAGATTGATTCTGTATTTATATATATAAAAAAATACCAGATATTACTTAGGTTGTGTTTTAATTCATTATATAAGACCATTATTATTATAATTATTATTATTATTATTGTCGTTGTTGTTATAATTATTGTTATAATTATTGTTATGATTTTATTTTTGATAGAAAAAAATAACACATTAGTTTCCCGTAAATAGAAGTTAAAATTGTATATATTCGTTCATATATACCTCAAATAAAGCCATCTAGTAAAAGGAATCACTTTTTAAACTTATTAACTGGTTGATGCACAATTATATTAACCCGAGAGTCGTCGCGTTATCTTTTGTAACGCTAGGTGTCGCGTATCGTTCTACTCCCCGCCGCTCGTAGTGTTGGGGGAAAGCCGGAAGGATGCCAATAGAGAAAGTACAGAAAGTGCATCTATTTCACTCGAAGCTCTTCCCACAAAACTCTGACCTGTCTGAAAAGCCAGAAGCGGGGGGGGGGGATGAATCAACGTTATTGGTGACGCCGCGGTGAAATAGACCGATTTTAGAAGTAAAATGTGCTGCTCCAAAAATTGTAGAAATTAGGGGAGAGTTGTCTAAAACGGGGACGGCGGGTCAAATGGGGACGTTCAGTTTCTCATTGATTAGTGCTGTTTTCTTTGGTCTACGATAATTCTAATTCGGCTATACGCAAGTTTGAATTTAGTTGTTGACATATTTAGCCGGTTCTGTTATTTTCTACAAAGTTTTCAATTTTTTGCGATTTTCATTTCGATTGTGGCCGTACACTGTATTGGATCTCATCAAGTGACCGTTGAACGTTCGATTTTGGTAAGTATGTTATGAATTCGTCTAGATTTAATTTACATTTTCACATATTTTTTTATAGTTTTGTCTGACACGTATGCGTAGGGACGCAACGATTTTAGCATTCGTCATGGTCGGCTCAAATGGGGACATTGACGGTAGTTCAAAACGGGGTCGTCCCCATTTTGGACGCCATGGAAGTAGGATAAATTTGTAATTGTTATTTCGTTTTTAAAGTGTTTTAAAAGAACACAAGTGCTTTTTTATGTGTGTAATACATATGTGGAGAGGACGAATAAGATATAAGAAAATGGCTCATACATCACCCTGGACGCTACGTGACAATTTACTAGGTCAGAAAACTTTTCGGAACTGCATTTTCAAGAGCAGCTACTGTGCAAAATGCTATGAATGCATTTAAAAAAAAAAACAGGCATATATCTCTTTAACAGAGATGTGTTCCCTGAACATTTATTTGCGCCTTCAGAAACAACTGAAAAACATGCTTACAACTCTTTAGAGCCTCAGTTAGCATCAAGGTATGAACACGTCACACCCCAACCTTCCACTTCATCATTTAGAATATCTCCAGATATAGAACCCCAGAAATGTGCAGACTTCACCTAATAATGCCTCTACCACAAAGAACTAAACGTTAGCAAAAAAAAAAAAAAAAGTGAATGACATGATGAGAGGTAAAACTGTCATACTCACTTCATCACCTTACAAAGCAGAATTGAAAGTTGTAGAACAGGAGAAAAATGCAAAGCAGAATAAACAGGAAAGAAAATTGGTCAAGAAACCCACCGAACCTAATCCTAGGTATCCAAAAGCTAAAAAAGAGAAGAAAATAAAAAAATTCAAGACCCAATATTACCGTCTGATGAGGATACTTGTATTTTTTGTAATGAACTTTACATTGACTCGAAAGACAAAGAGGGGTAGATTCAATGTAGCAGCTGTCGAAGTTGGGCACATGAAGTCTGTTCAAGTGTTGAAAAAAAGCGATGCCAATTTCATATGTGAGGTCTGTGTTTGATTATTTTTTGTGTCATTCTAGTAACTGTTGAAAAAGATAACAAAATACTTTATCTGCATCTTGTTTTTTCATCAACTTCACCTTTTCTTTGTAATCCAAGTTTTTCTAATAAAATTTCGCATTAGGACTTGAATTTACGTTACTTCTTATGAGTACCCCATTTTACCCAACCGGTTGTCCAAAACGGGGACTTTGCACATTTTTCAGAAAAATGTTTTTTCTGCCTATATTAATGATATTTTTTAAAAATAACTTTGCCATCCGATAGTCCAAGATATGTTCTAATCAGGAAATGCTTTGCCGATTTTTTCTTATTTATAGATTTTTTTTTGCGGACAGAGATATGTTAACGTCCCCGGTTTGGACAACTTTCCCCTACTTGAAAATATACTATGTAAAAGTATAAGGTTGAGACCATGGTAGGTCACCATATTTTTAAAATTGATTTGGATCAAGCGATAGATGGGAGTTTTGGATGCTTCGACGCCAACAGTCGATGAAGTGTTAGGATAGGTTGGGATAGTTTTGCGTCAGCATAGAGTTGCAACGGAGGAATTAAGTTGCAGGCAGTAAGTGGATATGAACAGGGTTATAAGTTTGTATAGTACAGAAATACTTTTTGTAAAGTTCCAACAAGTAGTTCGTGTACGGATCATCCAAAAATATTCAAATATATAATGTCTATGGGCAAAATGTAACGTAGGAACATTTTGATATCTTCTTACAGTACTAAACAAAATAAAATGAACAGCTTTTTTTTTTTTTTTTTTATCTTTACATTTATGAAATTATGTATAGGATAACGCATAAAAATCATTTAGCATTCGTATACAGGACCAGACAAAAGATTATGGATATGTTAAGGGTATATATCGGTATCGGATGTAATACATGTTACATTTCCTTATATGTTTAATACTGTACAAAATTTATATACATTATATGGGGCGTATATAACTTTTATGCAATATACGTGGTTATTATTATATTAGTATTTTACCATAATACATTTTTTTTTTAGACATGCCAGCACAAATTTGATCCTCCACGGAAGGATAGCTCTCCCGCTTCGGTGACCACCAGAGGTATAATTTTTTATGGAAACATGGAGGACATTGCAGCCACGACAGATTTTACGTGCACAAGCTACCAGTAGTGTACACGATGGTCTTTGGCAGGCTCGAATACCGAACCCGCAATCATCCAAAGGCCGGCAATCTACTGTCTGGGCTACCGCGGCCCTAGAGAGAGAGAGGTTTTTAGATGTATATTTGTGTGTCTATATATGTATGAATGTGTGTATCTGCGTACCAATTAAAAAGCTATGGAAGCAAAGTAACAGAAAAAACTTATCCCAAACACAAAAAATAATTTTTATGGAAACATGTGAACGCAAGTTACAGACAGTAAGATTTTTCAACTGTTAGTAGTAAAATGTATTGATATATAAAACAAAAACCAGCTTATCGCCCTTCAACCTACTAAGATAAAAGAAAGTATGCACTACAGTTAAATACTACAAAAACAAAAAAAAAAAAAAAAAAAAAAATATGTAAAAAGGAAATCAAAATATACATAATTCTGCTTTCTTGCATATTGAATTGAAAAATGTGTTGTTTTTAAGTTTTTTTTTTCGGTTTTTTCCCCCTATAATATGAGTTTTTAAAATTTAATGTGTAATTATAGATATATATTTTTTCTAAGATATAGATAGATAGATAAATAAATTACAATGTTTCTGTTACATACACAACATGCTGTCGTTCTTTAAAAAAAGTAAGCATTAGTTTAAAAATCCCCGTAAATGTATAATGAAAAAAAAAAAAAAAATGTTGGATGGATATTGATTGTGACTGAGTAATTAAAGTTCAGTTATTCAATTTAGGATATTTTGAAATTTTTAACAGAAAAAAATGCAATATTTAATTCTTTTAATTACCAGAAAATCAAGTTATCTCTCTGCTTCCATGAAGGAATTTCTAATTATTGATTTTCTTTGACTTTTTTTTTTCTTTCCTTCTAGCTATGAGTTAATGAAATTTGAATGGATAATAATGAAATCGGAATAGCATTACCGTAAGTTAATTAGTTCTATTGGTATATTTAATGAGTTTTTTATTTTTTATTTTTTTATGTTTAAAAAATGTTTATTAAACATACTTCAATAACAGCTTTAAGTAGATTTTTGAAAGGAAAAGGAATTATATTACTAAAAGGAATTAATATTTCATGGTTCTAAATATGCACATATATGTATCTATCTATATCTATATCTATATATCTATATATCTATATATATATATATATATATATAATACTGATGTATTTTACGCCGGTAGTAGTTTTTGTTATTATTATTATTATCAATTTTTAAGTATAATGCATAAATTTAGAAATCTCATACCTTTTGAAACTCATATGATTGTGTAAATTTCACGTATGTTGCTGAATTAATAAATGCCAATTTTAGAATAATCAGGGCTAGACGATAATTAGCTTGTCTTACAATCATTCTTCCTGATAGATTTAAATATGATTTCATGCTCTAGAAGCTTAGTTACGCGCACACACACACACACACAAAAAAAAAAAAAAAAAAAAAAGTTATTTTTGAGAAATTCTGCGTTAATCACTCTGATACATGTCATTTTCAAAATTGCATCTAAATATTTATTTATTTATTTTTAACTTTAAATCAGACTTTTTTAGAATCAGATGATGTAAATAATCTCAAACCGTCACTGTCACTAATACATCTATTTAATATGTATAGAGTAAATTATTTAAATTATGAAGATTGATCTGCATTCATAACTCCATGATTTAGAACTTAGCGCACGAATGCGTGCTTTTTTTTTTTTTTTTTATGTCATGATTAAAATATAGAAAATCATGTGTTAATTTTCCCTAAATCTAATACAAAGTGTACCACCAAAATTTTATTATTATTATTATTATTATTATTAGTTCAATTTATTATAAAAATATGTCATTGTTCTGAGAAGCTAAGTAAAAGAAAACAATTTTCTAATAAATAAATAAATAAATCTTAAGATATTTCCCAGTTGCTGATAGCTCATTTAAATTTCTTACGTACATTTTCGCAATGTTTTCGGCTGGTTATCAAAAGAAAAATATATACATATATAATATTGTTTATTTTATTTTATTTATTTTGTTTTAAGAAATATGTTTAATTGTGTGAATTTTGTCAAGTGTCTCATTTTGAATTACCAATTTTATAAAATATATAGATTAATTCCGTTTACTGTATTTATTTATTTATTTATTCATTCATTTTTTTTTTTTTTTTTAGTTACGATACCGATTTAAGTTTTAAAGATAAACTATTTTTTTTCCACTTTCTCCTAACTGAAATTTTTATCATTATTTGGCGTATATATGTAGTTTTTCTTGATTTATTAATGATTTGAACCTGAAATTTTACTATTAAGGCGTCAGAAGATGCATTTTTTTCATATTCAACAAATACAATTTTATATTTTTTCTCGCTTGTCGACTAACATTTGTAGCCGATTCCAAATTAAGGGATTATTTTGCCACTAAATAAATAAATAAAAAAACATGGTTGTCAGTTAAGTGATGAAATAAACATTTTTCGGCAACAATTACTGAAATAAGCGAATATTTCTCAATTAATCACTAAACTAAACAGCTTCTTTTGCAGTCGGTAACAAAAGTATCCGAACACTAGCAAAAATTCCTATTAAAAAAAAAAAAAAAAAAAAAAAAAAAAAAAAGAGTTAATACTGTTTTGTTAAATGAATCCTTGTCGAATCATTTTCTTAGACTGATTAAGAACATGATTAGGCAAGGATTTATTTAACAAAGCAGTATTAACTCTACTTTTTTTTTTTTTTTTTAATGTAGGAATTTTTGCTAGCGTTCGGATACTTTTGTTACAGACTGTACAGCTGATTCAAAAAATAACAAATTTGTAAACATAAATCGATACATATGTAAGGTCAGTGCCTCGGCATTTGCACTAGATCCCATTTTAAACTTGTACTTAATTTAGTAATTAACTAAAAGAGACTTTTTAAGTGAAATCAAATTAAAGTTTCTTTCTATTTTTAAATAAGGGTAAAGACGATTTTAAAAAACTCAATATAAATTAAATAAATGAATTAAAGTAAACACTAAAATAAAGCTCACAGCTAGTGATGGATAGAACTGGAGAGAACTAGCCTTGATCTTTAAAGCACTCACAAAATCACCAATCTCTGCACACCACAACGATGAATAAATGGAATCGCTCTTCCAATAATTTATCTTGCACACCTATTATAACGCTTGAAGTTTACTTAACGAGGAAACCCCTCTATCAATTCTGATTAGTAAAACTCGCACTCGTATAACACTACTACAGTCTCGCTATACTAACCACCAACACAAACTCCCTAACCATAGCTCCCTAACCACTCCCTAACCACTCCCTAACCCCAACCTCACGCGAGATTCGGAAACTTGGCAACAGTACAAGCGGTAGGCAGCGCCATCGAGTACAGATAGCCCTCTTTTTTATTCACCAATAATTTTAAGAAGTGATATACGTTATATATAATCAACATTTTTTCGACTCTATTCGACTTTCATGTATATGAAATCCAACATTGAAAAATTTTTGTTGGCTGTTGAATAAAAAAGACGCTGAATCTGTAACAGGTGGCGCTGTCTACCAAAAAGTTTCCGAGCCACGCATTTAGTTTAGGAGGCTATGCCCTAACCATATTCCGCTATTTAACCACCTTGAAAATAGAATAAATTCATCACTTCAATTCACTACTTACATTTCCATAACTAATCGTATTAAACCATCCTTACTTAGCCTGCGTAGAATCTACTTTCCTTCAAGTTACTCCATGTCGACCTAAAATCATCCCAACTCAAAAACTTCAACTCACTCAATAACTTCTCCACTACGTCATCAATTTTGCTAGGCCCAGCTTCGCGTTTTCAATTTCCGATCAATGTTTTACCTTCCCAACTGGCGACATCCTTTCACCGTAACTCGACGCTACATCTTCCACAACCTTACTTTCAATATTCACTACCTACGACGAAATCTTTTTGTCTCAACCGAATGAGATATTTTACCTCACATACTTTCGGCATTTTGAATGTCTAATGTCTCAAATATTCATTTTATGAGGAATATTTTAAATTGCGAGATCACTTCAATTTTTTTTCAACTTCCTCTATAAGTATAAATATATTTTAAATTGGATTTTTTAGGAAAGGACGATTAATTAAATTAATTCGGTTAAAAAAAAATGTATATATATAGTGATGAATTTAATTTTTAACCACTATTTATATTTCTTTATTGGGCACTTTGCGAGTGGCGAGTGGATATTTTTAGTCCTTTGTTTCCAGATGGAGGAATATCATCGATTTTTTCAAAGTTTTTTTTTTTTTTTTCTTAAATAAATTCCGTAAATAAAAATGGTGAATCCGACTGATATTTACAGATGAACTTATGCATGCAGGGATGGAACACGCACTCAAAATTCATACCAGTATTTGTTTAAGAAATATTTCTACCTGTAATACAATTGATTTAAGAAATAGAAAACTTTGGTATACTGATAGTGGTATGAGTTCTGCATCCGTGTTCCATCCCTGTATGTGATTTTCTTATTATTTGACTACAAGCTATCAATGATATTACATTTCCGATTTTGTGCAACACTCGTCATCAAATGAATTTTTAGAATCTAAATTATGCTATTCACACGAATGTATATAGGTACATAACTAAAATCTAATGTTATTATTTTTTTTTAATTGCATCTCACCATCAGTAAACGGATTAAAACTTCAAGCAGTATCCGTAACATTTACGAAAATATTAAACATGTAATATATATATATAATATATATATATATATATATATGTATATATATATACAATCAGATATCTGAATCTAAGTGTAAATTGTCAAAAGTTTTATTGAAAATCAAAACATATTTTTAAACTATGGCTTATCATGGGATACCAGTGTATACACGAACTTAATGTAAAAACTCTCCACTCCAGAGTTTTAAAACTAAAACACAACATTTCCGACAAAAACAATAAAAATAATAATAAAATAAATAAATAAATAAATAAATATTCGTATACGTATATCGAAAATAAATTATATATTTAATGTATCCATATACATATACATATATATATATGTACTAGTATAAACAATGCATATTGTCCTTGTTTTTTTTTTTGTTTGTTTTTTTTTTTTTTTAATAGTGTAGTCTTTAATTAAAAAAAAAGGAACATAATTGAAAACTGTTTTAAGATAAATACATTATTATATTTATTATATTTATTTATTAATTTATAATTTTTTACCAATATGTTACATGTGTTTGGTCTTTTTTACAGGAATATATATGTATATACATTTAATAAAAATAAAATTCTATAAAACAGATAAAAGTTGCAAAGTATCATTTACAATATGTTATTATTTCTTTCTTTGTTTTCAAACATACAATCAAGAAATATTAATTTTTGTTTCAAATTTAGATATAGCCTTTCATTTAAAAAAAAAAAAAAAAAAAAAAAAAAAAAAATAGACGAATATTTTATTCGAAAATCCACTAAAAATATAAGGCTGCACTTTGTATATACCTCGAAATGAGAAAAATCTATAAATAATCCGCATCGAAAAATTCAAATGTTTTACATAGCATTATGCTATCGATTGAAAGAAATAACAGTCATTTAAAGATTGGCTTTTAGAAAGATGAATATAATGATAATTTTTATGATGTACATTTGCCTTTATTTACGACACTCTTGGGTATTTTTATCAGGGTAATCTTTGCAATGGTTCCAAAATATTAATTTCATATTTCAAATGAAATCTTCGGTATGTCTTTTTGCGCAAAGAGAAATGTTTTATGATTGTATTTGAATGGTTCCTAAAGGAATTTAAGTACTTAATATAATTTAAAAAAGAATATTTGTGAATTTTTCTACTTTCATTATTTTTAATTTCTCTAAAATCACTATAGATAATAAGAAAAATTTATTATCAACTTTTTATTTGCATTTAATGTAATATCTAAAAGAAAATTATTTTTAATATTTCGTACTACATTTACGTTATATTTTCTCTTATGTATAATATTTGAAAAGGGCTGAATGTCGTTAAGGAAAATTGACTCATAATATTTTAACATTTTTTACTTTTTCCTAAATAAAATGAACAATATAGTTAATATAAAAATTAATATAAGTATTATATGTATCATTATATACATGATCATTTATAGTTTATTTATTTATTTATTTATTTTTAACTGAATCACAGCTGGGTAAAATTAGTAATAATAATAAAGAATTAAACAACAACAAAAAAAAAAAAAAAATGTGTAGAATGTAAAGCTACAATGTAAAACATATGTTCTATTTGCTGCCAGAAATTCTCTGTAATTTGAGAAAATACGTTCTGACAACGTAATTTTTTCGTAAATTACGCGTATATTCTCAAATTACACAGAATTTTCCGCAGGAAATAGGATATATTTTTTACAGTGTAGGAGAAAATGTCCATAATTCAACAAAAAAAAAAAAAAAAAAAAAAAAAAAAATCCAAATACATATATATATATTATATATATATATATATATATATATATATATATATATATATATATATACCGTAAAATCCCGAAAGTAACCCTCCTCATCGAATATAACCCCTCCCCCCTTTTCTCGCTGAAAATGAAATGTCTCCGTTATCCTGAAAGTACCCCCCCCCCCCAGGGATGGAATACGGGCGCAGAATTCATACCGGAATCTGTTTAAGAGATTTCTCGACCTATAATATCATTGATATAAGAAGTAGAAAATTTTCTTACATTGATAGTGGTATGAATTCTGCACCCGTGTTCCATGCCTGCCACCCCCCCCCCTTTTTTTTTTCTCTATCCAACAAAGCTACATCCAATCTTCGGGTGCACTTACGGTACGTCGGCATTGCAAGTTAAGTTTGGCATTGAATTAAGTTTAATATTTATATATTATTTCTAATTTAACTAATTTTTCATAAAGTGTCGGATGCACGTTATCAATGAAATCATTACGCAGTTTTTTTTTTTTACCTTTAATGTAAGAAATGATAGCCTTTAATATTTCCTTTTAAGTAAGTACCGTAAAATCCCGAAAGTACCCCATCCATTGAATATACACCCCCCTCCCTTTTCTTCTTCTTCTTTTTTTTTTTTTTGATATTTTTTTTAAAGAATCTTGATTATAACCCCCCCAACCTCACCTAAAATTTATCCAATTTGCATTTCAAAAGTGGGGGGGGGGGGGAGTACTTTCGGTATTTTACGGTATATATATATATATCAGTGGCGTACCGTGACATTTGAATCTGGGCATGCTCTGAAGCGAACTTTGGAAAGAACACTACTGATCAAGACGATATCATTTCATCAAATTTAAGCTTGCATTTTTCCAGTTTTTTGGTTGGTTGGTTGGTAGAATTCAAGTTCGATTGACTACACTTGGGTCCTAGGCCTAAGGGTGGAATGCCGTCCGTCGTGGGTCTTTCTAAGGGGTCCTAGCCTTATTTACGCGTCTTTCAGAGAAAACCATGGAACCCGACACTTCCCATCTACCAACTTTGAGGGCAGAACCGTTCGGCCGCTGGTGGGCCTCCAATTTCTTGGTAATTTTAGATATATCATATATCTAAAGGACTCTTATATTAACTTATTGAAGGCCCATTTGGTCGCTTCATTGATCGCTGTATTTAAATGAATTTTCAAAGAAATTTAATCACAATTTTTTATATCACTTTAGAAAAAAAAAAAAAAAGAAAGAAAGAAAGAACAAATAGAAACCGGCAAGAAAAAATCCACTGAAATCGCTGAAAACTTGATTTCAGGTGTTCGCTGCTTTCTGCTGTGTCTTCCACGACCACACTATGTCAGATTGGGGACCCCACTGCTAATGGCAGCGCCTTAAGCGAGCGTTTCAATGTAGGTGGAAGCTAGGCTCTCTGATAGTTCTTACACAAGAAGTTAATTGTTACAATTTTTAATAAAGTTAAAAATTTAATAAGTTTAATTCTCTCTATAATATTGCCATTCGATTTCGATAGAAACAATACATTAAAATAATAAATATTCTTCTTCAAAAGAGGGTATTACGCCTTTACATAAACAATTTTTGAAAACGCAACTATTATGTGTATTAAAAAAAAAAAAAAAAAAAAAAAAAAGAAACAGCATTAAAATTTTATCATATAAAAACTATTTGATCGCATGACTTAATGCGAAAGAAGGAAAAATAAATAGAATAGCGATCTTTTATAAGAAATGCAGATGGATGAAAATAAAAAAAAAAAAAAAAAAACAACAAATTTCTTAAATAAAATTTAAGAAAAAAAAGCAGAAAAATTAACGGAACATTCCAAAATAAATAAATAAATAAACAAATAAAATAATTAATTTAAGAAATTCAAATTTGAAAATAAGGAAAGAAAATAAGCGCACAGATACACACACAAAAAAAAGAAAAAGAAAGTAAAAAGAAAGAAAGAAAAAATTCTATGCTCACCTGCACGATCAAAGCTACGCATCTGTTAATTTTTTGTAAAGCTGCGTCAGTGGCCTGACCTTCATAGCGCATACAGGCACACATGAAGAAGACATTTTGCTTTATTCATATTATTGAATAAACAAAATTTGTACATACTTTTATTTCTGGCGGAAGTCTTCGCTTAGAATAAGTTATTTAGATTTAAAATAATAATAACAATAAATAAACAAATACATAAAAAAAGCAACATTTTTGGCACATAAAACAACCTTTGGAAATTTATCCAAATTTTATTTTGCAATTTAATCATCATTTTCAAATCAATTCTTTTTTTTTTTTTTTTTTTTTCCACTATTGTAAAATAAAGTATAATTTTTAATTTATCAATCAGTCGGAAAAGCCAGCTTTTTTTTTTTTTTTTAGTATCCTCTATTCGAACATCTCTACCGAAGGTAACAAAATCCCTACGCTTTAAAAAATACCCCCAAACTCCAGAATATGCTCTCCTAGGGTAGCATGCCTTGGGTCGTTTATACATTGGAACTCCCCTTGTAGTTTCTACGAGTGAAAATTAGAGGGACGTTGACTATTCCCTCAAATAGCAAAAAATCCCTATATCAGGGCATGCTTTAGAAAGGCAGCATGACCAAAGCAATAACCGGTCAGCAGAAGAGAGGGAGGGTATCTCCTGTGGACGATACTGGTCAGCAGATGTCTCCTAAACAAATAGGGAGGGAAGTAACGACAATAGTAAGGGAAAAAAAAAAAAAAAACACTCGGATTTATCCAGGAATAATGTAACAAAAGAAATTTCCTTTTATAATTTTTCAAAACTGAATGATTGATACTGTATAAATGGAAGCGAGTGTTTAACAAAATTAGTTCAAATAATTTATTTTTAAATAAATTCTGTTTAAAGTTTAGATAGTTTTTAGTGGGTATGCGGCGCATGCCTAGCATACCCAGAGAATACGCCACTGATATATATATATATATATATATATATATATACATATTTTTGCTAAACTATTGATGCAGAATTTTGAATTGACCCTTCTTTTATGGATTCCCATTAATATTTTGTTGTTCTACTATAATTTAAAACAATATATGTAATAAAAACAAGAGACATAGCTGGTACAGACCAAGAATTTTATTAATTTTCTATACCAGTATTATTATTTATCAAATTCTGATATTAAAAAACCTTAAAACTTAACAGGAAATCTGTTGCGTACAAATAATGATCGGAGCAACCATGAAAAAAGGCGTGGCCGTACGATTCAAACGAGTGATATTTTGCGCAATCTCCCCTTATATAGCAGGAGTGATTGCGAAACTGGGTAGGACACATTGACCTTAATTATAACTACAATTATAAAGTTAATAATAATAATTGCACTTAAATTAACATTGTTGTGATGTATTGTATTTATTACAACTAGTATCGCCCAAAGGTCGAAACTCGACCATTTTTTTTTTTTTTTTTTTTTGCAAAGCGAGGCAAAGCAAAGTTATTGCCTTGTCCTAAACGGAATGCAATTGCAACACAGCTGCGGCAATTGTTTGCAGATATTCACTCTAACTGAATCAGCAGAGTTTTACTTAATATAACTATTTCTCTCTGTAGATGTTAGCCTTTCCTGAAATGAGAGAAAATCGCAACGTGAAAACGCCCCTTGTTGTGTGATACAGCCGAGAAGCTAATAGGTACCATGTCAAACCAAGGCCCAACCAAGTATTGAATTCTCTTAAATTAATTCGATTTGCTCATAAAGTACAGTGTTTGAACAAAAAAAAAAAAAAAAAAAAAAAAAAATATTTTTTCAAAAATGGTCGAATGGAGTTCGGGAAATTTCAAAACGTGTAACTTTATCGAAAACCGAAAATCTAAAACTTTTCTGAATCTTATATTTTCTACTTATATATGCAGAGGAAAGAATAATAAATCCACTTTTAAAAAAATAAAAATAAGTAGTCAATCTCAATTCAAATGCAAGGAAATCTCAAAACGTGTAAATTAATCGAAAACCGGAAATCAAAAGTTTTTATGTATCTTCTACTTGCTTCTTCTACCCACAAAAGCTAGCAATAAAGACACTTTTTTAAAAAATAAGTAGCCAATTTCAGTTAATTGAAACGTAAAGAAAGCTCAAAACATGTAAATTCAGCAAAAAACGGAAATCGGAAATTTTTCCGTATCGTCTACTTATACATGCAGCAGTTAGTAGCAAATCCATTTTCCTTTTATTTAGTATATTAGTTGAATATTTATTGTTTAAATATCATCCTTTGAAATGAAATGTTTATGTTTACATTCGAAACTGGAAGTTTGCCATTTTTTTTCTGGAGTTTTGTGATTTTAAATTAAAATGTTATCAATTTTACAGAAAAAATAACTCAATCAAACATATGTAGACAGTAACTTATATATAACTATACCCAAATATCGGAATTAAAATCGGCAGATAATTTCCGTTATTTTTTAATAATTTTTTTACAAAAAATCCAATAGACGATTAACATAAAAAAATCTTTTTCATGGCTCCATGGACAGACAGTGACGTCATCACTTCGCTTGCGTATAGTGATGCTACATTATACAAATTACTGTGTCTATGGTTTTATTTGAGTTTTATGAAATTGCCAGATTGAACAACTTTCTACTTTTAGGTATTTTTTAATATACAGGAATAAGTGTATAAAAGGGAAAAATGGGGGAAAATGCATAAAAAATAAATGTATTTTTAAATACCTTCTTGACATCGTAGGAAAATAATATTTGTATTCGCACCTTCCGGCTAACCATACCTTTCGAATGATACCATTTTCAACCCTCTACTCCCATAATTAATATGTTAAAAAGGGATAACAAATTTTATGCTTGCCTATTAATATATAGATTATTTTTGTACTGGGATCGGATATTTCAATTCAATGATTAAAAAAATCAGAAAAAAAGTAAAAGAAATTTAAAAAAAATTACAAAAAAAAAAAAATAAATAAATAAATAAATAAATAAATAAATTAAAGATAAAATGTTAAAGAAAGTGAGAAAATACAAGACTAGATACAGATTGTAAAATAACATAAGTTACTAGATAACACGTTTAACTTAAAATCATATATGCCAATATTTTAATATATTGCAGAGTATTTTTAGCTCCGCCTTTATTTAGCATCACTTTATTTACAGAGATATAACTTCGAAAATCAGAAAATATTACTCTTAGGTATGAAATAAAGGCGAGGTTTAAAACACTCCTGAAAATAATTAAAATGTTAGCAGTTATTTTTAAATTTAGTACATTTTCTTTTCAGCTTAAATATTTTCTTGTTTGCTAACCTAATCTTTCGTTGTGCACATCCTTTGCAGTTATTAATGCTTAAGTTGAAGTTATCATGCAACCGCCTGCCACAAGTTAACCTCTTCGAGACAAAATGCACAACATGTGTGCAATGCATCTAGCCAATAAGACGGGTAACATACCGTGTGTACAAATATGTATGGCTAGTCCCGGCAACTATTAAGCTCTGTATCCGCCTACCGTTTGCTTTTTATTAAAGTTTTTTGTTTTTCTTTTTTTTTTTTCTCAATATCTTCCGCAGGTAAACAATAACTTTTAAATATTTTGTGATAAGTTATCCATAGGCTAAAATTAGAATTCGAGAGCTAAATCTGTCAGTGGTGTGGCTTTAGTCGATGATGCCACCCCTGAAGACTATTCAATTTCATATTCTTCGTACAGTCTCCAAAGAAAAAAAAAATGATCCATCTGGAATGGGTTGAACGTCTCTAATCACTTGTCGAAGTCATTTTCTTGTACAGTTTCATACATTGAACAAAATCCTCTTTATTTTTTAGTTATTAATAATAAGCTACGAAATCTCTTTTAATATAGAATTTTAAATGCGCAATTTTCATACTTGCCAACACACTAATTAATATCCCGTAGTATTGTTAGTCTCGCCTTCTCGCAATTGAATTTGGAGAATAGTACTCTAAAAATTTAATGGAATGAAAAAAAAGGCGAGATATTAATTAGAATTTAGATTTTTTTTTATTTATGAATTCATCAACCGTAAATATTCATTTTAAGTAAATTGAACTGTAAAGGTATATATATATATATATATATATATATATATATATATATATATATATATATATATATATATATATTATGTATACCAACCATGTGAAAAATACCAGAGCTGGGAATCGAACCTAGTTTTATTAATAACAGTTTAATTAAATATTTGTTTGAATGATTGGGTAAGAAAAAGTAAGAATATCTATAATGGACAACACATTATTAATAGTGAATTGCATTTTAAATTATCAGAAAATTCACGATATCCACGAAAATGTTATTTATTTATATATATTTTTTAAAGTTATATGTTCTACGGAAAATGATCCTATTATTACTATTATAATTTAGATGCACGATATTTAACATTAGTCTTCTTTTTTTTTTTTCTTTTTTTCTTTCATTTTTTTTTTTTTATATGAATAAAATTAAAGGACAAACGTAAAAGGAAGTAATTTTGACAGGAAACAAGAAATCTTATGTTTAACAACAAAAACATTCAGTATACAAATATTTTACAAATTAAAGCTAATTATCAAGATTCTGTATGGAACATAGGTATTTTCCTTACACGAAATACCTATACTGGAATTTTCCCTTCGAATATGTACATTAGAATTTTCCCGTCAATTCCGCACGTGTTAATATTGTTATTAGCTTTTGAAGATTAATAACTATCAATTAATGCATTCAATTAATTTAATTCTGTGGCACCTAAATCAATTAATCGTTTCTAAACTTTTAATCTTTTCTTTTCACTAATGTTCGTTTGGCAACCTGTTTATTTCTACTATCTCCGTATGTATCGTTTAACATGTGGATTGCTTAAAATACTTATTCCTTGTTTCAATTTTGGTTTGTATTATTGATTAATTTAATTTTAATTTTCTTTTTTATTTTGTTTTGCTGCAAGATAGAGACTAGAGTTGAATATTTGCTTGAATTAGCTATACAGTTTTCCGAAATCTTGCATATGCTGATAGAAATGCAAGTTTCCTGATGGGGAACATTTCTATTTTTCAGCATTTATTCCAATTTTCAATTCATGAATTCCTCTTTTTTTTTCCCTTTTAACGGATCTCTTTGGTAATTTTATCCTTTTATATATTAACTAAAATGTTGACTGTTACTATTATTTAATGGCTTTTGCAAATTATCTCATCGATAGGCTTATGTGTTATGTTAGTGCCATTTCTCTTCTGCGTAAATACTTTAACATGTTTTTACTAATCATTGGTACTCAAATTAAATTAATACTGTGACTAATTTTAATGGAACTAAATCTCAATTTAAATTTATTTTATGCTCGTATCTTCATCTATCTTCTGTCTGCTGAGTGTTACAACTGTATTAAACAATTCAAATTATATACACATATATATATAGAATACACTCTGAGAAATTCTAACTTACTTATTCGATAAAAACGTCTAGGGCTCGAATCTTTTAAAATGGCTGTAAAAATCAGAGTCTTGGTCATTTATTAAAGAGTCACATCCCTTTCTTCGAGAAATAATTTCATAACATTAACGGGCATAACTTTGCTTTTGTTTTATTTTCAGTGATTGAAACATTTCTTGCCAGCCACTGGCCGTCTTCTATTGTTGAATTTTCTTACAATGTATACATGTATATAAGTTTTGTGAATTATTTTCTGAAAAATCTCTGACTTCGGTCTTTACAGAGACTGAAAACAGACACACAGAGACTGGAGAAAGATATTTTTAATGTTAGGTTAACATTGTTTCATAAAAAAAAAAAAAAAAAAAAATGCCTGTCATTTAAATTTATACAGACCACATTATCTATCTATCTATCTATATATATATAAAAGAGTACTTCCTGAGTGAGTGAGGGGGGGGGATTCATCATCGCCCAAACCAAACCCCTGGACCTAGAAGCATGGAATTTCGTGACAATGTTCTTTCTATGACGTAGGCATCTACTAAGAAGCGATTTTACAAAATTCGCCCCCCCAAGGGGGGAGGGGGGGAAAACGTGATTTCACAAAATCCTTCATATCTCAAAAAAAAAAAAAAAAATCTGTAAAATTTTTTCTTTAAAATATAGCTAATACAAATGTCTAAAAACTGATTTCTGGAATTTTCAAAAGTCGGTCTCCAAGGGGGGATGGGGGACAAAACGTGATTTCACATGCGTAAAAAATGATTTCGCATAATCCTATATATCTCAAACAAAAAAATAGATATACGTGAAATTTTTGCCCTAAAATATAGCTAATGCAAATATCTAAAAACCAATTTCTGGAATTTTAGAAATCGAGCCCCCAGGTGGGGCTGAAGGGGGGGGGGGTAAGGGGCAAAAACAAATAGAAATACAGTTAGGGCGTTCAAAATTGATACAGATAGGTTTTAGAGGCCTGCAAGTCGAATGAGGATATTTTCGATTGTGTAAAGTTATTAGGAGGGGCAGGAAGCGGGGAGGGGAGAGGGGGGGGGGCAAAAATAAAAATAGAGTTACATCGTTCAAAATTGGTATATAGAGGTTTTCGATACTTACAAATCGATTGCGGTTATTTTCGAATTTGTAAAATTATTAGGTGGGGCGGGAAGGGGGGGCTATGGGCAAAAACAAATAGAAATACAGTTAGGCCGTTCAAAATTGGTACTGATAAGTTTTAGAGGCTTGCAAGTCGAATGGGGATATTTTCGAAAGTGTAAAGTTATTAGGAGGGCCGGGAAGGGGGGACAGAGGGGCAAAAAAATAAAATAGAGTTAGATCATTCAAAATTGGTACATAGAGGTTTCAAATACCTACAAATTGATTGCGGATATTTTCGAATTTTTAAAATTATTGGTAGGGGCGGAAAAGGGGGAGTGGTGGGGCAAAATAATAAAATTAGAGATGGATCGTTCAAAACTGGTGCATAGAGGTTTTTGATAGTTACAAATCGATTGCGGATATTTTCGAATTTGTAAAATTATTAGGATAGTCGGGAGGGGGGGCGAAGGGGGAAAATAATAGAAATAAGAGATAGAGCATTTTGGGACTTTTTTCCGAAGGCAGTGAGAACCCGGTGCGACATTTTTCCTTATCAGATTTTGTTTCTCTTTTTTTTTTTTCACGTGATAAAAATTAATGCAATTTTGAGAATTCAGTAATTATAGTGATTCATTTAAAAATAGTGACCAGCGAAGCGGGCGTTGCCTGCTAGTATATATATATATATATATATATATATATATAAGGATCCTTTTTACTAAAGGGAATTTTCTAAAATGAAATTTTTTTATGATTTTTGTATTTTGTAAAAGCGCCCATTCAAAAAATCGGAACTTTGTGAAGAAGCTAATTTAACGAATATCACAAGGAGAACTATTTATTTAAGACCATTTTTGTGATGAGCTCTGTTTTGTGATGGGGCCTATATTATAAAGTGGAATTGTGTGAAGAAGCTGTGAAAAGCTCCTTTTTCAGAATATATCCATCGTTGATGCATCTATAATTTATGGTTTGGTATGTATATATAAGTATATGAAAACAGCAGATACATATACTCTGCTCGCAGAGAATTGATAGCGAAATTAAATAAAGCAACGTGATTCTTGGCGAGACTCTTGAATGACTGGCGTTGGATTGGATACAAACAGCTGGCGTCTGTCTGACAAGCTAACGACTTTTTTTTCGTTTGTTTATTTCGTAGCGGCGTTTAAAGAGAATTATGGAAAACGGACAATAAAATCCTCGGAAGAAAAGATAAAAGCAATGAACCCAGAGAATAGTTTTTATCCAGCTTTCACACAATGCACGAAAAGCTAACCTTCGGTCAATATAAATAGAATCACCTTATTCAGCAAGAAAACGTAAATGTGGCAAACTCTTGTGATAAAACAGCAACCCTTTATGTTTACTTTCGCTATCAGTTCTCCGCAAACAGAGTATGGTATCGGATTATCATACATTTTTTAAATTTTAATTAAAAAAGTGTTTCAGAACTTTTAATTTTATTTACTCAACATATATTCTCGATGAGTGTAAAAAAAAAAAAAAAAAAAAAAAAAAAACTAACATTTATTATTTAAGCAATTCTTAAAAATATAGCCATTTAAACAAAGAATCTAAACGAATATTTCAAGAATATTTCTGAAGCAATATAAAGGAAAATTTTAGATTTATTTTTTCAGTGTATTTCAAACATCTCGATCAGTATACGCTCACTTGAATACTTGAAATATGTATATGCTTCATTTGCAAATTTAATATTATGGAATAGGGAAAGAAAAACTTTTTGCTGAAATTCTACAAATTGTTCAAATCATTTTTTTTTTTTTTTTTTAATTTAAAGTTTTTTTTTTTTTTTTTTTTTTTTCTTTAAAAAAAAAAGCTCGCAGTAGTAAATGAATGGATGTGAGAAAATGTACATTCCTATCATAAGTCACTGTTTTTATTTATTTATTTTTTGGTATTGTTAAATATTTTTATTCAATTTAGTTAGGTATACAATAAATAAATCAAATAAGAGACGAGTAGATGCAAACGCGTATACAAGTAATACATTAAATAATGCTTATCAATGAATTTCATTAATAACTATATAATTCGCATGAATTGTGAAATCCGAAATTAATCAATTAAAATCGTTATAACATATACACATGTATATATAAATATATTGACCACCCTAAAAAGTGGGTAAAAGTTAAAATATATTATCCTATATGGCTACACAATAGCGTTTAGAAGAGGAATAAAGCATGAATGTATCTGTCCAATCAGAATTAGAACCATTAAGTAATTAAGAACGTTATTGGGCTTCGTGAAAGATAATTATGATTCGCTTTAGAAGAGAAAGGAGAATTATAGTTATCTTTTCTTATTTTTATTGATCTCTTAAAGAAACTTTAAAATATAATTTTATGAAAATTTTGTATCCAGCTCGACAGGATCTAACGAAATCTCGATCATTTATAATTTTACTATTGATAGTTATTGGGAAGTTAATGATTAATTGTAAATGGTCAAGATACCATTAGATGCACTGGAAGTCTCAATAACTCTTTTTAGAGCAAATCCGAAATTTAAAAAAAAATATTTGTCCTGCTTTGATTGAATTTCTATATAATAACACTTTTGCCAGTCTTATAGGTAGAGTATTTTTTTCTGCTTACAATGGCACCAAATTAATGTATTCTTAAGCTAACAATTTAACCAAATTGAAATGTTCAATAAATAATAAAGATTCAGCTATGTGACTTAGATTTTGACACATTTTACTCGCTCGGTAAAGTTTACTTTGTTTCGTACACTAGTTTCATTTCCCGTACCACACAAAATTCCAGATATTTTTTAGGGTTCTATTTGTTACTTTTTTTTCCAGTATATTCAAGCATAATTCATGTTCAATGAAAACATATTCCGACTTTTACACAGTTACAAGCTTTCTATCCAGGTGAATGTTTTCTCCATTACTAAGTTCACCGATAGTGAATTCAAGGCGTGACTTTTAAATTCTGAAGGATTTTCTAATGCAGTGCAAGTTGCTTCATACAACTTATCAGAATGCAAAGCAAGTGAAGCTAACTGTTGACTACTAAAGATGGCTGCCGTAATACTAGCAAGGTTACCGCAGAAGCCATATTGAGTCGACTAAAATATAAGCTACTCCTGTATTATTTTATTTTTGGACATTTATTTGAGAGCTTTGCTATCTATACTTACAATGATTTCCGTCTCTAATGATTCATACTGTATAATTTCACAATGACAATGCGGAATTTCTTATATAAATGTGTTACTTAATGGCTACTGTAGTTAAGGTTTTGGTTTCATTTTCTTTTTCACTAGATATGTCATTTCGCCTTATATCATTCCTCCAAGTTAACTACATTCATATACAGTAGGTAACAAAAGTGTCCCAACACTAGCAAAAATTCCTTTCTAAAAACAGTACACTCCATACGGTTTTGTTAAATAAATCCTTATCGAATCTTGTTCTTACACTAAGAACAGGATTCGACCAGGATTTATTTAACAAAACCGTATGAAGTGTACTTTTTTTTTACATAGGATTTTTTGCTAGCGATCGGACACTTTTGTTAACGACTGTACTATCAGCAAAAAAAAATTATTCGAGCGCTAGCAATAATTACGGAATAAAAAAAATATACTTACAGTCGGCAGCAAAATTATTCGAGCGCTAGAAATAATTCCTGTGTAAAAAAGGTACACTTAACACTATTTTGATAATTAAATCCTTATCGAATCATATTCGTAGACTGACTTTGTAAGAACATGACTCAACAAGAATTTGTTTATATATATACTTACATAGGAATTATTACTGGCGCTGAAATAATTCTGCTGCCGTCTGTAATACTGTTTCGTTAAATAAATCCTTAGTCAGTCTAAGAACATGTTTCTACAAGGATTTACTTAACAAAACAGTATTAAGTGTACTTTTTTTTATAAAGGAATTTTTGCTAGTGTTCGAACAATTTTTCTGCCAACTGTAGTAATAAGACATACATTGATCACAGAGGGAGGAAATGTGATTCCTTTTCACTTGGAGAATGACGGTCATTTTACCTCCTAATGGCCGTTTTTTCCTGAGTTAATACACACGAGAATACACCCGGATAATTTAGGAAACAAAATTTATGAGTATTTTATATACTAAAGGTAGTTGCAAATTTCCAGATAGAATTTCAAATACATTTTTTCTTTCTTACTTTACTATTTTTCCTATATCTATTAACTTAGACAATATAAAAGATAAAGTTTATATATATATATATATATATATATATACATTAAATCTAACTGGCCTTATGCTACCACTAACTATATTTAAAAGAGTTTTGAAAATCCCATATTACTTTCCCTAACAGCACATCTTCTCCAAATAACATTCTCAGGATGTCCTATGGTTGAAAATACATCCTGTGGATGTCTTCGGATGTATTATGGACAAGTGTGCTGTTAGGGTACTAATATAAAGTCTTTCTATTAAAAAACAATCCATTAATTATGAAAACAGTATTGATTTCATAATGATAACGAAGCAATTATAAAATTATATTTTTCATATATATATATTTTTTTTCCAAATATAACTTACTTATGTAAACGTATTCTATTTTCTTTCATATATTTAGTGGAACAATTAAAAGTTACGCAATATTTCGTCATTTTGAAAATTCATCAACATTCTATTATATTACTATCGCCATGTTTCATACCTACTAATGGCAGATGCCAAAATATATTTTAGGTATCAAAAATCTTTGCACGATGACATTGGGATGATAAAGCTATATAAAGTACTATATCTTTGGTTCACACCCCATACATGTTGGCTGTTTTACGTTTATGTCGACACCTGAAGATATCATTACATAACAATGAAAATCTTTATGTTTTTCTATTTTTTTTTTTACAAAAAATATTTTATCTTAAAATGTAAATTTTTAGTTTTGGCATGTATATAAAGACAATGTTTTTAAAAGTTCCGTGTTTTAAAGTTTTTTTTTTTTTTTAACTATTATTATTATTATTCATATTTAGAAAATTAGTAAATGCAGTAGGAATATAAAAAATAAACTAAGTTAAATATAAAAGAAAAATACAGAAAAATGATAATGTAAAAATGAAATAAAAGTTACCTATCTGGAATTAATTTAGATATCAGTGAAAATTATTTATTTATATGATTCTAAACATTTAAAGTGAAATATATGTATTAAAAACTTTGAAAAAAGGATTGCAATATAACGTCCTTCATAATATTGTTCACATATATACTTATTTATAAAAAACATTAATAATTGATTTTATTGAAAACTTGAAATGAATTGTTATTGGTAAACAATTTAATTGATGATATAAATTAAGGAATAAAAAAATCAATGAGATATATTTTGTTAAAGAATGTTGTTTGCAATTAAATTATAACAAAATGGATATACAGGGTGATTATAATTAAAGTTACGATTTCAAAACGCTATAATTTTAAAAGTATCCATTAGAGTGATTTGATATTTTACCAGAGCAATCGCGAGGAAACGAAATTTTGTTTGAAAAAAAAAAGTTCTAAAATGCCCCGTTTATTAACCGTAATGTATTTGTTTCATGAAGCTCTACTTTTTCTCTTTTTACTATGACTGTTACCGCTGTCATCACGTATTTTTGTCTTTTTACTAAAAAAAAATTAATAAACCCTCAAATTCTATTGTTTCCTGCTATTCAATTGTGTTGCTAACAACATCCCTGTGTTTTATGAGTACACTTAGGCGTTTCCCCTAACACTACCCTGACAGAGCCATCTATAGGAACATGTTGGAACTACTGTCTTCCTCCCCGCTACATAATTTCATTACCTCCCGATTGCTCTGGAAAAAAAAATCAAATCGCTCTTATGGGTAGTTTTAAAATTATAGAGTTTTGAAATCGTAACTTTAGAAATTTTAGAAATTTTATTGAGTTTTAAATAATATTTATAATTAAAAATAAATGAATAAATAAAACAAAAATAATCAAAAATCTTTATTTTATTTATTATCAATCTTTTACATATTAATATGCATAAATTAAAAAATTTTTTTTATATTTATTACTTCAGATTACGATATATATATATATATATATATATGTATTACAGAAAATAATAATTGATTAAATACCCCTTCGTTCCCTAGCGTTTTACTTCAATTCAATTCATTAGAGATTTCTTTTATTATTTGTGATTTTGAACTTTCGCTACTTTCTTTTCAATGACCGTTTTTCTCCATGCAGCTATTTTGAAAAGATCTCTATTGCCATTCTTTAAGATGAAGTATTCAATTTGAAGAATCATTCAATCTTATCTGAATTGAAGTCACGGATTTGTAAAAGAAAAGATCTATTGAATTGCGCCTTAAATAAATCCTTAATTCTGATATAAAATTGTATTTCAGATAACACAAAACATATTATTATTTTTTTTAAGGCTTTTTATTTAAAAAAGTTTTAATAAATGATTAATTATACTATATTCAATAATCTAAAATTAAACATAAATAAATACAAAGAAAAAAAGAATTAAATAAATGTTTAAATAGATTGATTCTGTATTTATATATATAAAAAAATACCAGATATTACTTAGGTTGTGTTTTAATTCATTATATAAGACCATTATTATTATTATTATTATTATTATTGTCGTTGTTGTTATAATTATTGTTATAATTATTGTTATGATTTTATTTTTGATAGAAAAAAATAACACATTAGTTTCCCGTAAATAGAAGTTAAAATTGTATATATTCGTTCATATATACGTCAAATAAAGCCATCTAGTAAAAGGAATCACTTTTTAAACTTATTAACTGGTTGATGCACAATTATATTAAGCCGAGAGTCGTCACGTTATCTTTTGTAACGCTAGGTGTCGCGTATCCTTCTACTCCCCACCGCTCGTAATGTTGGGGGAAAGCCGGAAGGATGCCAATAGAGAAAGTACAGAAAGTGCATCTATTTCACTCGAAGTTCTTCCCACAAAACTCTGACCTGTCTGAAAAGCCATAAGCGGGAGGGGGGGGGGGGGTTATTGGTGACGTCGCGGTGAAATAGACCGATTTTAGAAGTAAAATGTGCTGCTCCAAAAATTGTAGAAATTAGGGGAGAGTTGTCTAAAACGGGGACGGCGGGTCAAATGGGGACGTTCAGTTTCTCATTGATTAGTGCTGTTTTCTTTGAATTCAATAGTCTACGATAATTCTAATTCGGCTATACGCAAGTTTGAATTTAGTTGTTGACATATTTACCCGGTTCTGTTATTTTCTACAAAGTTTTCAATTTTTTGCGATTTTCATTTCGATTGTGGCCGTACACTGTATTGGATCTCATCAAGTGACCGTTGAACGTTCGATTTTGGTAAGTATGTTATGAATTCGTCTAGATTTAATTTACATTTTCACATATTGTTTTATAGTTTTGTCTGACACTTATGCGTAGGGACCCAACGGTTTTAGCATTCGTTATGGTCGGCTCAAATGGGGACATTGACGGTAGTCCAAAACGGGGTCGTCCCCATTTTGGACGCCATGGAAGTAGGATAAATTTGTAATTGTTATTTCGTTTTTAAAGTGTTTTAAAAGAACACAAGTGCTTTTTTATGTGTGTAATACATATGTGGAGAGGACGAATAAGAGATAAGAAAATGGCTCATACATCACCCTGGACGCTACGTGACAATTTACTAGGTCAGAAAACTTTTCGGAACTGCATTTTCAAGAGCAGCTACTGTGCAAAATGCTATGAATGCATTTAAAAAAAAAAAAAAAAACAGGCATATATCTCTTTAACAGAGATGTGTTCCCTGGACATTTATTTGCGCCTTCAGAAACAACTGAAAAACATGCTTACAACTTTTTAGAGCCTCAGTTAGCATCAAGGTGTGAACACGTCACACCCCAACCTCCGCACCAGAAATGTGCAGACTTCGCCTAATAATGCCTCTACCACAAAGAACTAAACGTTAGCAAAAAAAAAAAGTGAATGACATGAGGAGAGGTAAAACTGTCATACTCATTTCATCACCTTACAAAGCAGAATTGAAAGTTGTAGAACAGTAGAAAAATGCAAAGCAGAATAAACAGAAAAGAAAATTGGTCAAGAAACCCACCGAACCTATTCCTAGGTATCCAAAAGCTAAAAAAGAGAAGAAAATAAAAAAATTCAAGACCCAATATTACCGTCTGATGAGGATACTTGTATTTTTTGTAATGAACTTTACATTGACTCGAAAGACAAAGAGGGGTAGATTCAATGTAGCAGCTGTCGAAGTTGGGCACATGAAGTCTGTTCAAGTGTTGAAAAAAAGCGATGCCAATTTCATATGTGAGGTCTGTGTTTGATTATTTTTTGTGTCATTCTAGTAACTGTTGAAAAAGATAACAAAATACTTTATCTGCATCTTGTTTTTTCATCAACTTCACCTTTTCTTTGTAATCCAAGTTTTTCTAATAAAATTTCGCATTAGGACTTGAATTTACGTTACTTCTTATGAGTACCCCATTTTACCCAACCGGTTGTCCAAAACGGGGACTTTGCACATTTTTCAGAAAAATGTTTTTTCTGCCTATATTAATGATATTTTTTAAAAATAACTTTGCCATCCGATAGTCCAAGATATGTTCTAATCAGGAAATGCTTTGCCGATTTTTTCTTATTTATAGATTTTTTTTTGCGGACAGAGATATGTTAACGTCCCCGGTTTGGACAACTTTCCCCTACTTGAAAATATACTATGTAAAAGTATAAGGTTGAGACCATGGTAGGTCACCATATTTTTAAAATTGATTTGGATCAAGCGATAGATGGGAGTTTTGGATGCTTCGACGCCAACAGTCGATGAAGTTTCAGGATAGGTTGGGATAGTTTTGCGTCAGCATAGAGTTGCAACGGAGGAATTAAGTTGCAGGCATTAAGTGGATATGAACAGGGTTATAAGTTTGTATAGTACAGAAATACTTTTTGTAAAGTTCCAACAAGTAGTTCGTGTACGGATCATCCAAAAATATTCAAATATATAATGTCTATGGGCAAAATGTAACGTAGGAACATTTTGATATCTTCTTACAGTACTAAACAAAATAAAATGAACAGCTTTTTTTTTTTTTTTTTTTTTTTTTTTTTTTTATCTTTTCATTTATGAAATTATGTATAGGATAACGCATAAAAATCATTTAGCATTCGTATACAGGACCAGACAAAAGATTATGGATATGTTAAGGGTATATATCGGTATCGGATGTAATACATGTTACATTTCCTTATATGTTTAATACTGTACAAAATTTATATACATTATATGAGGCGTATATAACTTTTATGCAATATACGTGGTTATTATTATATTAGTATTTTACAATAATACATTTTTTTTTTAGACATGCCAGCACAAATTTGATCCTCCACGGAAGGATAGCTCTCCCGCTTCGGTGACCACCAGAGGTATAATTTTTTATGGAAACATGGAGGACATTGCAGCCACGACAGATTTTACGTGCACAAGCTACCAGTAGTGTACACGATGGTCTTTGGCAGGCTCGAATACCGAACCCGCAATCATCCAAAGGCCGGCAATCTACTGTCTGGGCTACCGCGGCCCTAGAGAGAGAGAGGTTTTTAGATGTATATTTGTGTGTCTATATATGTATGAATGTGTGTATCTGCGTACCAATTAAAAAGCTATGGAAGCAAAGTAACAGAAAAAACTTATCCCAAACACAAAAAATAATTTTTATGGAAACATGTGAACGCAAGTTACAGACAGTAAGATTTTTCAACTGTTAGCAGTAAAATGTATTGATATATAAAACAAAAACCAGCTTATCGCCCTTCAACCTACTAAGATAAAAGAAAGTATGCACTACAGTTAAATACTACAAAAACAAAAAAAAAAAAAAAAAAATATATGTAAAAAGGAAATCAAAATATACATAATTCTGCTTTCTTGCATATTGAATTGAAAAATGTGTTGTTTTTAAGTTTTTTTTTTCGGTTTTTTCCCCCTATAATATGAGTTTTTAAAATTTAATGTGTAATTATAGATATATATTTTTTCTAAGATATAGATAGATAGATAAATAAATTACAATGTTTCTGTTACATACACAACATGCTGTCGTTCTTTAAAAAAAGTAAGCATTAGTTTAAAAATCCCCGTAAATGTATAATGAAAAAAAAAAAAAAATGTTGGATGGATATTGATTGTGACTGAGTAATTAAAGTTCAGTTATTCAATTTAGGATATTTTGAAATTTTTAACAGAAAAAAATGCAATATTTAATTCTTTTAATTACCAGAAAATCAAGTTATCTCTCTGCTTCCATGAAGGAATTTCTAATTATTGATTTTCTTTGACTTTTTTTTTACTTTCCCTCTAGCTATGAGTTAATGAAATTTGAATGGATAATAATGAAATCGGAATAGCATTACCGTAAGTTAATTAGTTCTATTGGTATATTTAATGAGTTTTTTATTTTTTATTTTTTTATGTTTAAAAAATGTTTATTAAACATACTTCAATAACAGCTTTAAGTAGATTTTTGAAAGGAAAAGGAATTATATTACTAAAAGGAATTAATATTTCATGGTTCTAAATATGCACATATATGTATCTATCTATATCTATATCTATATATCTATATATCTATATCTATCTATCTATATATATATATATATATATATATATATATATATATATATATATATATATAATACTGATGTATTTTACGCCGGTAGTAGTTTTTGTTATTATTATTATTATCAATTTTTAAGTATAATGCATAAATTTAGAAATCTCATACCTTTTGAAACTCATATGATTGTGTAAATTTCACGTATGTTGCTGAATTAATAAATGCCCATTTTAGAATAATCAGGGCTAGACGATAATTAGCTTGTCTTACAATCATTCTTCCTGATAGATTTAAATATGATTTCATGCTCTAGAAGCTTAGTTACGCGCACACACACACACACACACAAAAAAAAAAAAAAAAAAAAAAAAAAAAAAGTTCTTTTTGAGAAATTCTGCGTTAATCACTCTGATACATGTCATTTTCAAAATTGCATCTAAATATTTATTTATTTATTTTTAACTTTAAATCAGACTTTTTTAGAATCAGATGATGTAAATAATCTCAAACCGTCACTGTCACTAATACATCTATTTAATATGTATAGAGTAAATTATTTAAATTATGAAGATTGATCTGCATTCATAACTCCATGATTTAGAACTTAGCGCACGAATGCGTGCTTTTTTTTTTTTTTTTTTTTTTATGTCATGATTAAAATATAGAAAATGATGTGTTAATTTTCCCTAAATCTAATACAAAGTGTACCACCAAAATTTTATTATTATTATTATTATTATTATTAGTTCAATTTATTATAAAAATATGTCATTGTTCTGAGAAGCTAAGTAAAAGAAAACAATTTTCTAATAAATAAATAAATAAATCTTAAGATATTTCCCAGTTGCTGATAGCTCATTTAAATTTCTTACGTACATTTTCGCAATGTTTTCGGCTGGTTATCAAAAGAAAAATATATACATATATAATATTGTTTATTTTATTTTATTTATTTTGTTTTAAGAAATATGTTTAATTGTGTGAATTTTGTCAAGTGTCTCATTTTGAATTACCAATTTTATAAAATATATAGATTAATTCCGTTTACTGTATTTATTTATTTATTTATTCATTCATTTTTTTTTTTTTTTTTTTTAGTTACGATACCGATTTAAGTTTTAAAGATAAACTATTTTTTTTCCACTTTCTCCTAACTGAAATTTTTATCATTATTTGGCGTATATATGTAGTTTTTCTTGATTTATTAATGATTTGAACCTGAAATTTTACTATTAAGGCGTCAGAAGATGCATTTTTTTCATATTCAACAAATACAATTTTATATTTTTTCTCGCTTGTCGACTAACATTTGTAGCCGATTCCAAATTAAGGGATTATTTTGCCACTAAATAAATAAATAAAAAAACATGGTTGTCAGTTAAGTGATGAAATAAACATTTTTCGGCAACAATTACTGAAATAAGCGAATATTTCTCAATTAATCACTAAACTAAACAGCTTCTTTTGCAGTCGGTAACAAAAGTATCCGAACACTAGCAAAAATTCCTATTAAAAAAAAAAAAAAAAAAAAAAAGAGTTAATACTGTTTTGTTAAATGAATCCTTGTCGAATCATTTTCTTAGACTGATTAAGAACATGATTAGGCAAGGATTTATTTAACAAAGCAGTATTAACTCTACTTTTTTTTTTTTTTTTAATGTAGGAATTTTTGCTAGCGTTCGGATACTTTTGTTACAGACTGTACAGCTGATTCAAAAAATAACAAATTTGTAAACATAAATCGATACATATGTAAGGTCTGTGCCTCGGCATTTGCACTAGATCCCATTTTAAACTTGTACTTAATTTAGTAATTAACTAAAAGAGACTTTTTAAGTGAAATCAAATTAAAGTTTCTTTCTATTTTGAAATAAGGGTAAAGACGATTTAAAAAAAACTCAATATAAATTAAATAAATGAATTAAAGTAAACACTAAAATAAAGCTCACAGCTAGTGATGGATAGAACTGGAGAGAACTAGCCTTGATCTTTAAAGCACTCACAAAATCACCAATCTCTGCACACCACAACGATGAATAAATGGAATCGCTCTTCCAATAATTTATCTTGCACACCTATTATAACGCTTGAAGTTTACTTAACGAGGAAACCCCTCTATCAATTCTGATTAGTAAAACTCGCACTCGTATAACACTACTACAGTCTCGCTATACTAACCACCAACACAAACTCCCTAACCATAGCTCCCTAACCACTCCCTAACCACTCCCTAACCCCAACCTCACGCGAGATTCGGAAACTTGGCAACAGTACAAGCGGTAGGCAGCGCCATCGAGTACAGATAGCCCTCTTTTTTATTCACCAATAATTTTAAGAAGTGATATACGTTATATATAATCAACATTTTTTCGACTCTATTCGACTTTCATGTATATGAAATCCAACATTGAAAAATTTTTGTTGGCTGTTGAATAAAAAAGACGCTGAATCTGTAACAGGTGGCGCTGTCTACCAAAAAGTTTCCGAGCAACGCATTTAGTTTAGGAGGCTATGCCCTAACCATATTCCGCTATTTAACCACCTTGAAAATAGAATAAATTCATCACTTCAATTCACTACTTACATTTCCATAACTAATCGTATTAAACCATCCTTACTTAGCCTGCGTAGAATCTACTTTCCTTCAAGTTACTCCATGTCGACCTAAAATCATCCCAACTCAAAAACTTCAACTCACTCAATAACTTCTCCACTACGTCATCAATTTTGCTAGGCCCAGCTTCGCGTTTTCAATTTCCGATCAATGTTTTACCTTCCCAACTGGCGACATCCTTTCACCGTAACTCGACGCTACATCTTCCACAACCTTACTTTCAATATTCACTACCTACGACGAAATCTTTTTGTCTCAACCGAATGAGATATTTTACCTCACATACTTTCGGCATTTTGAATGTCTAATGTCTCAAATATTCATTTTATGAGGAATATTTTAAATTGCGAGATCACTTCAATTTTTTTTCAACTTCCTCTATAAGTATAAATATATTTTAAATTGGATTTTTTAGGAAAGGACGATTAATTAAATTAATTCGGTTAAAAAAAAATGTATATATATAGTGATGAATTTAATTTTTAACCACTATTTATATTTCTTTATTGGGCACTTTGCGAGTGGCGAGTGGATATTTTTAGTCCTTTGTTTCCAGATGGAGGAATATCATCGATTTTTTCAAAGTTTTTTTTTTTTTTTCTTAAATAAATTCCGTAAATAAAAATGGTGAATCCGACTGATATTTACAGATGAACTTATGCATGCAGGGATGGAACACGCACTCAAAATTCATACCAGTATTTGTTTAAGAAATATTTCTACCTGTAATACAATTGATTTAAGAAATAGAAAACTTTGGTATACTGATAGTGGTATGAGTTCTGCATCCGTGTTCCATCCCTGTATGTGATTTTCTTATTATTTGACTACAAGCTATCAATGATATTACATTTCCGATTTTGTGCAACACTCGTCATCAAATGAATTTTTAGAATCTAAATTATGCTATTCACACGAATGTATATAGGTACATAACTAAAATCTAATGTTATTATTTTTTTTTAATTGCATCTCACCATCAGTAAACGGATTAAAACTTCAAGCAGTATCCGTAACATTTACGAAAATATTAAACATGTAATATATATATATAATATATATATATATATATATGTATATATATATACAATCAGATATCTGAATCTAAGTGTAAATTGTCAAAAGTTTTATTGAAAACCAAAACTTATTTTTAAACTATGGCTTATCATGGGATACCAGTGTATACTCGAACTTAATGTAAAAACTCTCCTCTCCAGAGTTTTAAAACTAAAACACAACATTTCCGACAAAAACAATAAAAATAATAATAAAATAAATATTCGTATACGTATATCGAAAATAAATTATATATTTAATGTATCCATATACATATACATATATATATGTACTAGTATAAACAATGCATATTGTCCTTTATATATATATATATATATATATATATATATATATATATATATAGTGTAGTCTTTAATTTAAAAAAAAGGAACATAATCGAAAACTGTTTTAAGATAAATACATTATTATATTTATTATATTTATTTATTAATTTATAATTTTTTACCAATATGTTACATGTGTTTGGTCTTTTTTACAGGAATATATATGTATATATATTTAATAAAAATAAAATTCTATAAAACAGATAAAAGTTGCAAAGTATCATTTACACAATGTTATTATTTCTTTCTTTGTTTTCAAACATACAATCAAGAAATATTAATCTTTGTTTCAAATTTAGATATAGCCTTTCATTAAAAAAAAAAAAAAAAAAAAAAAAAAGAAAAGAAAAAAATAGACGAATATTTTATTCGAAAATCCACTAAAAATATAAGGCTGCACTTTGTATATACCTCGAAATGAGAAAAATCTATAAATAATCCGCATCGAAAAATTCAAATGTTTTACATAGCATTATGCTATCGATTGAAAGAAATAACAGTCATTTAAAGATTGGCTTTTAGAAAGATGAATATAATGATAATTTTTATGATGTACATGTGCCTTTATTTACGACACTCTTGGGTATTTTTATCAGGGTAATCTTTGCAATGGTTCCAAAATATTAATTTCATATTTCAAATGAAATCTTCGGTATGTCTTTTTGCGCAAAGAGAAATGTTTTATGATTGTATTTGAATGGTTCCTAAAGGAATTTAAGTACTTAATATAATTTAAAAAAGAATATTTGTGAATTTTTCTACTTTCATTATTTTTAATTTCTCTAAAATCACTATAGATAATAAGAAAAATTTATTATCAACTTTTTATTTGCATTTAATGTAATATCTAAAAGAAAATTATTTTTAATATTTCGTACTACATTTACGTTATATTTTCTCTTATGTATAATATTTGAAAAGGACTGAATGTCGTTAAGGAAAATTGACTCATAATATTTTAACATTTTTTACTTTTTCCTAAATAAAATGAACAATATAGTTAATATAAAAATTAATATAAGTATTATATGTATCATTATATACATGATCATTTATAGTTTTTTTATTTATTTATTTATTTGTAACTGAATCACAGCTGGGTAAAATTAGTAATAATAATAAAGAATTAAACCGAAAAAAAAAAAAAAAATGTGTAGAATGTAAAGCTACAATGTAAAACATATGTTCTATTTGCT
This sequence comes from Salticus scenicus, assembly GCA_963930645.1. Lineage (NCBI taxonomy): Eukaryota > Metazoa > Arthropoda > Arachnida > Araneae > Salticidae > Salticus > Salticus scenicus. Next base: position 223,880,011 of record OZ005656.1, on the reverse strand, counting down.
GCCAGAAATTCTCTGTAATTTGAGAAAATACGTTCTGACAACGTAATTTTTTCGTAAACTACGCGTATATGCTCAAATTACACAGAATTTTCCGCAGGAAATAGGATATATTTTTTACAGTGTAGGAGAGTTTGTCCATAATTCACCAAAAAAAAAAAAATCCAAATATATATATATATATATATATATATATATACCGTAAAATCCCGAAAATACATATTTTTGCTAAACTATTGATGCAGAATTTTGAATTGACCCTTCTTTTATGGATTTCCATTAATATTTTGTTGTTCTACTATATTTTAAAACAATATATGTAATAAAAACAAGAGACATCGCTGGTACAGACCAAGAATTTCATTAATTTTCTATACCAATATTATTATTTATCAAATTATGATATTAAAAAACCTTAAAACTTAACAGGAAATCTGTTGCGTACAAATAATGATCGGAGCAACCATGAAAAAAGGCGTGGCCGTACGATTCAAACGAGTGATATTTTGCGCAATCTCCCCTTATATAGCAGGAGTGATTGCGAAAATGGGTAGGACACATTTACCTTAATTATAACTACAATTACAAAGTTGGCATTGAAGCCACTAAGAATTTTCGACTAAGTATCAATTTATGAATTTCGAATTAGGATTGATTAAATTTAGAATCTCATATTAAGAAATTCTAACTCATTTATTTAAATTCAAATTCTGCAACTTTACTCTATCAGAAATAAGAATAACATGCATATTAATCAAATGAGAATAAGTTTAATTCTACTTACCCCCTCTGCCAGTATTCCGAATAGTAACGACACACCACACCACAAAATTAGAAGACTATAATTCAACATTCGAAGCATCGTTTATTTGACTTGAATAATTAATTACGACTTTTATTCATATTTAAGAATTACTACTGGAACTTTAATGAATACGATTAGAATGTTTAATAGTTCCGATTTTATTTTAAAGTCTTGAGATACCTTGTACCTCGTTCGGATTCGAAAGGCGACTGAAACAAAACTGCTCAGCGCCGATCTTAATCAGTTCAGATGTGCGCACCTTCTCCATCCCACATCCTGCGGGGGGGGGGGGCTGAGCATGGCAGACTGGCGATTCGATTGACGGGTCTTTCGGTTATTCCCGATGGCGTCTTCAGGGTAGCCACTCTAATAATTCCATCCTCACCCGGATGGACTTCCAGAAGGCGTGCCAATTTCCACTGAGCCGGCTGAATAGAAGGCTCCAACACCAGGACTAGCTGACCAGGTTGCAGATGTTTATTGCCACTCTTCCATTTTTCTCTTGACTGGAGTGACGTCAAATAAGACTTTGCCCATGTACTCCAAAATTTCTTCTTGATCTGCTGGAGGAGTTTCCACCTGGAAGAAAAACTGGTACACAATGGATTAGTTTGGTTAAAAGAGTGTTCAGGAAGCTGGAGAAGCGGAGCCCCAATTAAGAAATGTCCTGGTGTAAGTACCAGGAAATTATTGGGCTCGGTGGAGAGTGGGACTAAGGGTCGTGAATTTAAACAAGACTCAATTGTTGTAAGAATCGTAGCACACTCCTCAAACGATAGGCAACTAACTGCCTTTACACGCTTTAAGTAAATGGCGTTTGGCCAATTTAACCGAAGATTCCCATAGGCCACCAAAGTTAGGCCCGTAAGGTGGCATAAAATGCCAATGAATTTGTCTAGTTGTGGCAAAGTCTTGAATAATATTGGTTTTTGAAAGTGTCACGAGTTTCTTCAAATGGGCATGGGCACCAACAAAGTTCCGTCCGTTATCTGAGTAAATGTCAGTAGGATAGCCTCGACGCGCTATGAATCTTTGTAGGGCATATAAAAAATGTTCAGTTGATAAATTCGTGACTAGTTCGAGATGAATTGCCTTGGTGCTCATGCAGATGAATAGGCAAATATAGGACTTAAATTTTGTTTTTGTTCGTTTATGTTCACACTTTGTTTGAATAGGGCCTGCATAATCAAGGCCAACATGTTGAAATGGTCTACAAGGGTTGACTCTTGCACTGGGAAGGTCACCCATCATTTGTTGAATGGGGGTCGGTTGGACTTTGGCACACGTGACACATTTACGAAGCTCTTTTTTCACAGTGGATCTACCATCAGGAATCCAGTAAGACTGGCGAATGAGATTTAATACTAGGTCGACACCTCCATGAAGACTATACGTGTGAAAATGTCTCATTAATGTCGATGTAAAAGGATGATTTTTAGGTATGAGTATTGGATGTTTAGTATCATAGGGCAGAGTGATGTTTTTGTCAATTCTACCTCCCACTCTTAATATATTTTCTGAATCAAGAAACACATTGAGATTTTTTAATTTACTGCTGTTTGCCACGGGTTGGCCGCGCTGCAAAAGGGCGATTTCTGAAGCAAAGGACCTTTGTTGGACGAATTTAATAACAATTTTTCTAGCTTCTGAAATTTCTTGTACTGAGACTGGTCCTTTCAATTTTGTAGCATTTCTACTGTTATAAATAAACCTCTTCATAAATGCAATTACACGAAAAAGTTTATTACTTGATGAAAATTTTGAAACCAAATCCTCTATAACGGATTCATGCATTGGAGTTGACTCTATTAGTCCAGGAATTCCCACAATTGTACATGGGACTGAGGTAGCAATCTTGGACTCGTGATCTGAGACCGGAATCTTTGACCAATCAGGTCCAGACCACCACAAGTTAAAGTGGTTTAATTTGTCGGGTAACAGCCCACGGGTTGCACAGTCTGCTGGGTTATGTTTGCTTGGTAAGTGATGCCATGATGTTGTGTCTGTGAGAGCTCTAATTTTGTTTACTCGGTGTAGGACATATGTGTTGCCCTTTAAGGGTGGATTTAAGATCCAACTACGGGCGATTGTTGAGTCTGTCCATAGGAGAATTTCCTCAACCTGATAATCCAGCGAGCTCTGGACGACTGACAAAAGTTTCGAGAGTAATACAGCCGCGCTTAGCTCCAACCTAGGCAAGGTAATGGGTTTTAAAGGAGCTACACGGGTTTTAGCTGTAATCAATTTTAAAGATGAGTTCTGACTTGGGCGTATATAAATTACGGCAGCATATGCCTTTGTTGACGCATCACAAAATCCCAGAATCTGGTAAATAGGTTCGGATTTTAGGTCTAAAAATCTGGGTACTGACATGGCCTTAAAGGAAGCAATTTTTTCATAAGATTCGTTCCACCTGTTTTGAATGTCTGGTGGTAAAGGATCATCCCAACCAAGTTTTAGCTTCCAAACATCTTGTAGAAGCAATTTTAAAAGAATAGTGGCAGGGGATAACAGACCCAAAGGGTCGAAGATGCGTACAATTACAGACAATAATTGTCTTTTGGTTTTGACGTTTTCTTCTGTGTTGACGCCAACCTGCAGTGTATCCGATGTTAAATTCCAGTTTAGTCCTAAAATACGTTGGGATTGATCGGGGTTTAAGGATAATTCCTGATTTGTTGATTTTAAAGCCTCTGGGACTTGAACTAGAGCTTCCACATAATTTGAAGCCCATTTTCGCAGCTTGAAACCCCCAGCATTAAATAATGCCTGAAGGTCTGTGACCAAAGATTGAGCGGCTTCGATTGTTTCAGCCCCTCCAAGGAAATCGTCCATATACAGGTTGTTGCGGGCAGCCTGCACAGCTACGGGAAAATTGGGTTCTTCATCGTTTAATAGCTGTAATATGGTACGCAGGGCTAAAAATGGAGCACAGGCTGTGCCATAAGTAACAGTGTTCAATTTATACACTCTGAGTGGATCTGAAACATTGGCCCTCCAAAATATTCTTTGAAAGTCTGTATCAGGCTCTGCGATTAGAATTTGCCGAAACATTTTCTCGATATCACTCGAGAGGGCGACTTTATTTAAACGGAATCGAATCAAATTGCAAAATATACTAGATTGAAGTTTTGGCCCTTTGTGCAAATTGGAGTTCAGGGATTTGCCATTTGTAGTTACGGCCGACGCATTGAACACTACCCGTAGTTTCGTAGTGCTACTATTTTCATTTATAACTCCATGATGGGGCATATAATAATTGGGTTGGCGATTAAGTTCTTCAGCCCTTAGTAAAGTCATATGACCTAAGTCTGAGTATTCACACATAAACTTACAATATTCGTGTTTAAGATTAGGGTTCTGAATAAATCGATTTTCAAGTCGTTTAAACAATTTTAGTGCACAATTGGCACTTTCACCTAAAGCTATCTCATCATGGAGGGGTAATTTCACCACATAGCGACCTTCGGGGTTGCGCTTGGTGGAAGATTTATATGGTTCCTCTGCCGGATCGGCTTCGGTTTCACTCTTAGAAGATATTATGGGCTGATTGTCAAAAAAATCGTTCAAGTTAAGGCAGTGTAACGAGGAGCTATATGTTGATTATGGTTCCATTCCATTCCTTGAGAGGGGGCCACTGAGTAAGTACCCAAGTGAACTGGGAATGGCAGATGGTTCACCTGGCCTTCCCGATACTGGTGTGTCACAAATTAGTGACGCAAAAATATCTGCGCCTAATAATACTTCGATTGGTTTTTTCTTGAAGAAATTCATATCAGCCAACTGCAGATTTTTTGTATGTGGCCAAGACGTCGTTTGCACCCGGAAATTTGGCAGAGGGGTAGTAACCCTATTTACTACTAGCGCTTTCAAGTTCCTATACTCGTTAGCGAAATATGGCGAGAATGAGAATTCCGTAAAATTCAAAACAGTTTCTGCGGAAAGACCGTTTATGCCTATAAGTCGATGAGAAGTGCCAAACAAAGGCAAATTTAGCTTCTCAATGCACTCCTTTGTTATGAGACTATTTTGTGAGGCACTATCAACTAACGCCCGACATTGAATAATTTTGCCGTTAGGTGACCTAACCTTTATAAGGGCAGTAGCCAATAATACCTTTTGGTTACTAAATTTTGCATTAGATTGTGAACTATTGGCCACCGACGTAGTAACAAGGCCGCCTCCCTGATCTGCAGAATTCTGTGCATAAATGTGCAGAAGAGTGTGATGTGAACCTGCACATACTTTACATTTAATATTAATTCTACATTGACGCACTTGATGATTAGTTCGCAAACAATTTTCACACAGTGATTTTGATTTAACTAAGTCCCATCGCTCCTGAACACTAATTCGATTGAATTTGGGACATTTAAACAATTGATGTACTTGAGAACAGGCGACGCATTTATTTTCTTTGACTAGCATTGAATTATTGACACAAGATTTTTTTACACTACTACCTTCTACTGGCTTCTTAAACATCCCTGGTTTATTTTCAAGCTTTGTTTGACTCGACGCCTCCCTTTCAATGAATGTACGAAACGAATTTAAATCGGGAATAGTTTGAGTATTCTCTAGACTGAGCTCCCACCTATGCCTAACGGATGAATCCAATTTTGAAATCATGAAATTTATAAGAATAAGATCGCTAAGAGGATTAGATTCCAATCCGAGGGTCGATAAATTTCGCACCGCTTCGTTACAAGTATCTATTAAATTGAAAAACGAATTAGGATCATCCGCTTTGTTTACCTTTACTGAAAAGATTTTATTTATTTGAGTTATAGCTAATTGACGTTTATTTTCGTAGCGCTGAGTAAGAATTTCCCAACAGTGTTTAAGATTTTCCGATTGTAACGAAAATCCACGAATAAGTTTTGATGCACTACCTCTTACACACGATTGGAGGTATTGCAGCTTTTCAACCTCACTAAGGCTGTCATTATCCAGAATAGATGATTTAAATAAATTTTTAAATGACAACCAAGATTCATTATCCCGGGTTTGGTACGTGCATCATTATTTACATTTGGAGTATTTGATTGCGATTTACCCTCTAATACAACGGATAATTCTAACAGAGTGCCCCTATTCTTTAACACCTCTTCAGAGTTTTCATCGTTTTCCTCTTCGGAAAAATTTGTAACTATATCCTCGAATTTAACCTCCAGTGCATTTACCTTATCTTTTAAGATTTTTAATCTGGCTTGATCGCCTTTATCACAATCATTGACTTTCGATTTTATAAATTCCATTTCTTTAATTACATTTTCAAATTTTATCACTTCATTAGATTTTGGGAACAACGCACTCTGTTCGGCGTCATCCGCCCTTGTTTTTCCCTTTCTACCCATCTTATGAGCACACTAATTACAAATAATTAAATTTAAATATGAATTAATCGATTGAATTAAATTATTATTCTGCAGATCAGGAAGTAAAACAAAACAAAAATATAAGAACAAATGAAAAGAAACCACACATATGGAATTTTTTTTTTTTTTTTTTTTTTTTTTTTTTTTTTTTTTACTGAAATAAATAAACTAATAAAATATTAAATGCACTTTTCTCATTCTCATACACTCATTTATTCAACAATTACTTAACATGAAAGTTTATTTCTGAAATTCCAAACCGAAACTTTCGGTTTGAAACACAAACTATTTTGAATTACGTTTTCTCTCAAAACAAAACTTCTACGTAAGCATGAAAGCGAAACTACTTTGAATTACGTTTTATATCAAAATAATTTAACCTTGTATTAATGATTTATTTCAACAAATTAATTTTAATTTACTTTAAAGTTCTTATACAGATAATTTAATCCTACGTAAACAAAAGAATTTTTTCAATTTACAATTTTTTTTTTTTTTTTTTTTTTTTTTTTTTTTTATAATTTAACGAATTACGATTAATTATCTAACTAATAGGTAATTAAGCCTCCGTGAATCGACGGACTACTATGGCTTTGAAGCCACTAAGAATTTTCGACTAAGTATCAATTTATGAATTTCGAATAAGGATTGATTAAATTTAGAATCTCATATTAAGAAATTCTAACTCATTTATTTAAATTCAAATTCTGCAACTTTACTCTATCAGAAATAAGACTAACATGCATATTAATCAAATGAGAATAAGTTTAATTCGACTTACCCCCTCTGCCAGTATTCCGAATATTAACGACACACCACACCACAAAATTAGAAGACTATAATTCAACATTCGAAGCATCGTTTATTTGACTTGAATAATTAATTACGACTTTTATTCATATTTAAGAATTATTACTGGAACTTTAATGAATACGATTAGAATGTTTAATAGTTCCGATTTTATTTTAAAGTCTTGAGATACCTTGTACCTCGTTCGGATTCGAAATGCGACTGAAACAAAACTGCTCAGCGCCGATCTTAATCAGTTCAGATGTGCGCACCTTCTCCATCCCCCTCCTCCCCGACAAAAGTTAATAATAATAATTGCACTTAAATTAACATTGTTGTGATGTATTGTATTTATTACAATTATTTTTGTACTGGGATGGGATATTTCAATTCAATGATTAAAAAAATCAGAAAAAAAGTAAAAGAAATTTAAAAACAATTACAAAAAAAATATAAATAAATAAATAAATAAATTAAAGATAAAATGTTAACGAAAGAGAGAAAATACAAGACTAGATACAGATTGTAAAATAACATTAAGTTACTAGATAACACGTTTGACTTAAAATCATATATGCCAATATTTTAATATATTGCAGAGTATTTTTAGCTCCGCCTTTATTTAGCATCACTTTATTTACAGAGATGTAACTTCGAAAATCAGAAAATATTACTCTTAGGTATGAAATAAAGGCGAGGTTTAAAATACTCCTGAAAATAATTAAAATGTTAGCAGTTATTTTTAAATTTTGTACATTTTCTTTTCAGCTAAAATATTTTCTGGTTTGCTAACCTAGTCTTTCGTTGTCCACATTCTTTGCAGTTATTAATGCTTAAGTTGAAGTTATCATGCAACCACCTGCCACAAGTTAACCTCTTCGAGACAAAATGCACAACATGTGTGCAATGCATCTAGAAATAAAACGGGTAGCATACCGTGTGTACAAATATGTATGGCTAGTCCCGCCAACTATTAAGCTTTGTATCCGCCTACCGTTTGTTTTTTATTAAAGTTTTTTTTATTTTTTCTTTTTTTTTTTCTTAATATCTTCCGCAGGTAAACAATAACTTTTAAATATTTTGTGATAAGTTATCCATAGGCTAAAATTAGAATTCGAGAGCTAAATCTGTCAGTGGTGTGGCTTTAGTCGATGATGCCACCCCTGAAGACTGTTCAATTTCATATTCTTCGTACAGTCTCCAAAGAAAAAAAAAAGATCCATCTGGAATGGGTTGAACGTCTCCAATCACTTGTCGAAGTCATTTTCTTGTACAGTTTCATACATTGAACAAAATCATCTTTATTTTTTAGTTATTAATAATAAGCTACGAAATCTCTTTTAATATAGAATTTTAAATGCGCAATTTTCATACTTGCCAACACACTAATTAATTAACTTAGTATTGTTAGTCCCGCCTTCTCTTTCACACCAGTATCTTTTAAGAGTATTTTTTCTTGTTAATTAATCGCAATTGAATTTGGAGAATAGTACTCTAAAAATTTAATGGAATGAAAAAAAAAAAGGCGAGATATTAATTAGAATTTAGAATTTTTTTTATTCATGAATTCATCAACCGTAAATATTCATTTTAAGTAAAATGAACTGTAAAGGTATATATATATATATATATACACTATATATATATATATATATATATATATATATATATATATATATATATATATATATATATATATATATTATGTATACCAACTATGTGAAAAATACCAGAGCTAGGAATCGAATCTAGCTTAATTAATAACAGTTTAATTAAATATTTGTTTGAATGATTGGGTAAGAAAAAGTAAGAATATCTATAATTGGACAATATTAATAGTGAAATGCATTTTAAATTATCAGAAAATTCACGATATCCACGAAAATTTTATTTATTTATATATCTTTTTAAAGTTATATTTTCTACAGAAAATGAACCTATTATTACTATTATAATTTAGATGCACGATATTTAACATTAGTATTCATTTTTTTTTTCTTTTTTTTTTTTCTAATGAAAAAAAGTAAAGGGCTAACATAAAATACTTTATCTAAGTATTTTTGACAGGAAACAAGAAATCTTATGTTTAACATAAAAAACGTTTGGTACAAATATTTTTACAAATGAAAGCTAATTAACAAGATTCCGTATGGAACACAGGTATTTTCCTTACACGAAATATCTATACTAGAATTTTCACTTCGAATATGTATATTAGAATTTTCCCGTCAATTCCGTACGCGTTAATGATAACCCAGAGTGCTGATATTTTGCTAAAATAGAAACTAATCGGATTTATATTAAAAAAAAAAAAATATTCTCATTTAAGCGACTCTCTAATATATATGTATATATACATATATGCATGTGTATCATATATATATATATATATTTAATAATTGCTCATATTTCTTTGAAAAACAATCTAACGAAGAAAATATATATATATATATATATATTTATATAATAATTATAAAGCAAATGTAAATGATACAAAATTTTAATATTATTAAAACATTTTTAAAGTTTAAGTTCACAAGTGTACTCATTTTGATATTTGGCTCAAGATAGAGAAGAACAAATGAAATATATCGATTTCAATATCTGAAGTTCAACTAACAGAGGAAGAAAACTTACATGTACTTTAAAACTTTAGTCTTAAAACTAGAACTTTTACAGAAATATGTCAGATTTTAGAAATATTGGAAAATAACACAAAAAGTTTAATAACTCTCAAGAACTTCTATCTTTTATAAAATGTAAAAATAAAGATATTCTACAAGTGTATTAATAATAAATTCTAGTTTAATATTTAAAGAAGGAAATAATTCATGGAATACACTCTGAAAATATTTTTTAAACGTATGTGTATACTGTATTGTAGCGTTTATGTGTATATAAGTACCATTCTTATTTTTATAAATGGAAATATTGCTTCTCCCTCTTCATAAATTATGAAATTTCTTTTAGATTTTTTTACAAATGGATTATCATATTGTCCTCCTACTGTGTAGTTGGATTTTTCTTTTAAAACCCTAGAAATAATTGTTGAGTTTCTGCAACTGCTTTATATCAGTTCTGAAGTGATTAAATGTTTTGAAAATAAAACTTTCTAAAACTTAGTTGGAAATCTAATAAAGAAATTTATCAGTTTTCTGTATCAGGTTAGTTTATAATTGTTGTACTAATTTTAAATTCAAACTAGATTTCAGGAAATATGACCCAATGAAAAAAAAATGGTCAAACAGAAGAAAAAAAGTATTTCTAATGACAGATTTACATACTTGCCAACGTCCTAGTTAATATTCCGTAGTGTTCTTAGTCCGGCCTATTTTTTCTCATCAGTAAATTTTTAGAGAAATATACTTCAAATTCAATTACGATTGAATAAGCAGAAAAATATTCTAAAAACAAACAGGTGTGAAAAAGAAGGCGGCGCTATCAATACTACGGAGTATTTATTAGTATGTTGGCAAGTAGGGATTTGCAGTACCAGAGACTTAAACAGTGAGTGATGATAAATATTTTGTACGTCCACACATTTAAGGAGATGTAGCATATATTAATCTAAAATGCTGTTTTTTTTTATGTGAATAAGTAATTACATATATATATATTGTTATATATAAGTATATGTGTGTGTGATGTTAAATTTTTAGGTAAATTTTCAGGTTCTTTTTAAATGGTGATTTAGGAAGAAAAACAACAAATTAAGTTATGTAAAGTATCAGCATGAAGTATATAAAAAATTTTTACTCTCATTGATATTTTTTTCTTTTATCAGATGTTCTTTGATAGCCTTAATTTTTTTATTTTCATTATTTTCTATAAAATACCACCTAGTTGATACTTTTAAATTTAAAATCGGTTTTTAACTCATTGAATAAATTTCATTAATCGTGAATGGAATTTGGTTTCAATCCACCTGTTATTTACTGGTGAATAATATATATTTCGATGGAGTTAATTATAAATATTCTGCATATATGAATCCTACTGTAAATCTGGCGATGAGGATGAGCTCCATCTACCATACGTGTATATTCAGAGAATGTATAACACCATTTTTTTAGTCAATTTTGAAATATGTGATTCTGATGCACAGCTTTAATAAATAATTATACAAAATTTCGCTTAATAGTCAGCAAGTGCGTTGATTTGAATTAATTATTTATAAACAATACATTGTTCTATATTTGAAATTCTCACATTTTATAAGTTTTTAAATATTGTGTTCTATTAGCCATAGAATACATATAATTATTTCTATTCTGTATAGACAACGTTAACTGAAAACTTTAATTTCCCTCGCAAAACACTTTCAAAATTTCCATGTGCCAAAAACCAGTAATGCAGTTCATTAGTAAGTTAATATATTAAATGTATCATAACAAATTAAAACTTTTCACGTAACATTTTTATTCAACTTTTTGTTTATCCTTATTCACTTGTTTTACTTTAACTAAATATATGTTAAATATAATTTAATGTATATATATATATATATATATATATATATATATATAATTAAGATTGTCATTATTTTTGAAAATCATGAAATATTATATTGAAAGAGGTATACTAAATATCAGTATTCTCGGTATCCATAAAAATGAACGATTTTACACTTAATGAAAAATTAATTATTTACAGTAAAATCATATTATATAAATAAAATATAATAAATAATTTCTTTGTTCAAAATATAAATTGAATGTATGTTTCACGAACCAAATTTAATGAGTGCCTATTTTGGGTAGATTTTTATTTATTAAAGCTAGTCAATCAATATTCCTTTACTGATTATGTGAATTAAATTTTTAACAGATTATTAATCAGTTACTGTCCACTTTCATTTTATAATATTATCAATTTCTTTATTCATATTTTTGAATTAATTAAAAATATATTAATTTAATTTTAATTAATTAATAATTAATTTAATTATATTTAATTTTAAAATATTTAATTATATTTAAATTTAATAAATTAATTTAATATTAAATAATTTCAATTCTCTGATAATAAAATAGAAAGAATTAGATAAAACAATTAATTTCTTAATGAAAGAAGAACTTTACATCGAATGAAAATGTTACTAAACGAAACAACCGAAGAAGTATTTCTGTTTAATATAGGAATTGTCTTTCGGTGAATGAGCCGCAACATAATGTTCAAGTATTTTTCATATTAAGAAAAATTATTTAATTTAATTTAGCTTTTTCAAATTAATTAAACAAATACATGAGCATTGAACAACAATCTACTTGGAGATAAATGTTCATGATTTATTGAAACTAAATGGAATTTAATTTTGTTTAAATTAAATATAGATTTAACGAAAAATTTGTACGAACCAAATGTTTGAATATAATTTTTTTTCACAATAATTTTAACTCTCTTATTCAGCATTCAAATTTAAAAAGTAAGAAATAAAAATAGGAAATACAAAAAAAAAAAAAAAAAAAAAAAGGAAATATATGCATTATTTTTATAATGCTATTATTAATTTGGGGAAGAATTAAACGTATAAATTACAGTGTTTTCAATCATACATAAAATGTATTGAAACACATCTTAACGAACTTCAAACTTACTCCAACGAGAAATAAATATTTATAGACAAATTAATGTTTAACTGTTTCGATACAACAAAGTTTACTATCGAAACCGTTAATTTAAATTTCACAGGTGGTTTTCTAATTTTAAACTTAAATATGAGAAATTTTACATATAGCGAAAATTTAGTTTATTGAGTTGAGTACAATCTTTCCTCATTCCAAAGGGAAAGTTCTAAGATAAAATCGTTTCGACATTTCCTTAAGGAATAAAATTATTACAAGGAATTAAATGTGAAATAGGATCGGTAATAATTTAATATTTATGTATGACAAGAAAATTTTAAATATAATGAGTAGAACAATTAGGAATATTTGAACAATAATTTTAAATATGCAAAATAACAAATTACACGAAAACAACTTTCGACATTTAGATGTTCGTTCACTTAATTATTATTCTCATTTTCTTTATGTTTCTGTAAACTTTATTATATTTTAACTGCACTTTTAATAATTAATTACAGCAAATAAATGTATTTTGTTTTGTATACGATATAAACGTTTTTAAGATATTTTCCAACAGTTTTCTTCCATTTTATTTGAAATTGTGAAATTGACAGAAAAAACTAACATCAGGTTCACATTATTAAAGTTTTTTTTCTCCTAAATTTACAAATAGATGCCTGAAAAATGTCGTCAGGTTTTTTTTTTTTTTTTTTTTTTTTATGGATGAAAAACAAGTAAAAATAAAAATTACAGTAATGGTTATTTTCAAACATTTAGTACATATCAAATACATGCAAACAAAATACGGTAGATACAATTTATAGAGGCAACAAATGGGAATGTAACACATTAATAAACTTTGAAAATAAATAAATGATTAAAAATATGTCAGAAGAAAATAAATGAAATAAAAAATAAAATAAAAACAGATAACAGCAAACGAAAAAATAAAATTACATTTTTTTTTTTTTTTTTTTTTTTTTTTTTTTATCTTAAAGAAATACTAATTTGTTATATTTATATTATTTTACTATCCAGTGTTTTATAATATAATATTTTTTTTATTTCCTTTTTTTAAAAAATTCTTGTTAGTTATATATGTCTTACCATTCACCTTTATGTCTTTATCTTTGGGTCCAACGGAAGAAATAAATTGCATTATTTCGAAAATCGTCATGAAATTTACTTTTACACTGAGAAAAAAAAATTGTAACTGACATCTAGAACCTGAATTGTAGCTCTAAAAAATAGTTCCATGTCATCCTTAAAAATTTTAGTTCCCTTTGAAAGCGATTTCTAGAAACCCCTATTAGAATTCTAGAGCGTTTGCCTATATTCTCGATGGCAAATTTATTAAAATTCTCTGTAAATAAATGCGAATACAAGAGGTGAGTTTCAGCAATTATAATCTTGTTTTATTAGCCAATTCTGGAAAATCAAGCGAGCATTTCTCGCAATACAAAATATTCCGAATATTGTTTTACCATCTAGAAATGCGTAGGCCGGAAATTCTCGATTATTTCGACTATTCAGTTTAATGACGTGCCTTATGTGCACAGCTCGGAAATCTATATTTCTAAAAAAGGGATTTAGAAAATGACAAATTTTTCATTCTAGATGAAGGCGGTATACATTTTATTTTCTCAGTGTATGTCATTTTAAATAAGTTCTGTATCTGCGGTCAAAATAATATAGGTTTACTGTCCTCCACACCAAAATTTACAGTACCAAAATACAAAAATAAAGAATATTAAAAATATTAAAAATAAAGTTATCATAAAAGATAATTAAAAAAAAATATTAAATCAAATTTAAATAACAAAATTAGATCGAGTAACTATTCTGCACTGAGAAAAATATATATACCACCTCCATCTAAATCGAATAAGTAGTTATTTTCTGAATGCCTAAACTAGAAATATAGTTTCCGTTTTACGCGAATACGAAGTGGTCATAAATACCTAATTGATGTTTTTCTAAAAGGTAAAACAGTATTAGGAATATTATAAATATTTTGAATCCGCTGCACTGAGAGAAACGTTCGTTTAATTTCCAGGGATTAGGTCATAAAACTGATTTATAGTTACTATAATTCGAATCTTCGAATATATTATGTTCGAATATAATAAAATAAAAATCAATAAATTTGACAACGATAATATTGTTTATCTTTTATAATTTGTCTAGAATTCAAATAAAGAACTTTTTCCTGAATTCCATTGGGGGACTCTATAATCATATGGCATTATTTAAACGAAAAATAAATGTTTGTTGTGTTTGTACTTACTTAATTTTTGTGTTACTAGATACATTTTTTGAAGTGTGTCGAAAAGGTTTATCAAATCGAGAGCACTCGTAGGTGTAAACATGACTGTCAATTAATTATACATATTCGGCGTATGAGAAAGTCAATGTTATTGTATATAATTATTATCAGCAAAACTATTTTCATTAGATACAACAAATTAATAAATACTCAAACAAATTAATAAATTCAATCAAAACAGTGTAAATGCAAAATGTAAGATCATTACCTATTTTTATGTACACTAACTGTAAAATGTAGTATTTACTTTTTTATTTAAACATTTAATAAAACTCATCATTTTTTATATTATTTATATATGCTCTTCTAATTATTTTGAGTTTTAAAATAAATTGAATACAGATCAAACGAAAGAAGTTGAAAGGACAAAATCTTAACTGCTTGCAAAAAAAATGAAGACTTTATGCTTACGATTCATCCACATGTGACAATGAAGAAACTGCATTAATTCTTTAAAGTGTTAAAGTAATTTGAACTTCCTGACCCCCTTCAAAAAATACAAAATTAAATTTTTTTTTCTGCTTTTAGTATTTTTAACGCACTAAAATAAGGATTGTTTCAACCTGAGATTAAATAATGACCATTATTTTCAATATATATATATATATATATATATATATATATGTGTGTGTGTGTGTGTGTGTGTGTGTGTGTTTATGTATGTGTATCACATTTAAATAATAAAATCAAATAATAAAAAAAAATACCATTTCATATATATATTAAATTTAAAGTACATCTCAAAAATGAATCCGTTTATGCAATTGAATAGGTGTGTTGTTGTTTGTCAAATGTGCCACGTTTGTATCGTTTTGAAAATTTTCAGTTATCTCATCTATCCATGCTTTTAACAATGACGTTTGTAATGCCATTTTTGTAAGACATACAAAAAATTAATTAAATAACAACATGGATTAAATATGTACCGTCTCTTTTTCTAGATAAAATAGCAGAATGAAAATCATTAATGAAACATTAAATTTAGCATAGTTCAACAGACTTTGTAATACGTGGGAGCTTTCACTAAGCAGGTGTTTATTTATATTTATTTTATTTATTTTTTTTTTCAATTTACTTGTGTAGTTTTTCATATATTTTGGATATAGAACCAAGTTAGTTATAATAAATAAATAAATAAATAAATAAATAATAATAATAATAAACACTTTTTTTTAAACAAAATTTGCTAAAGCACTCTCGTGATATAACGAGATAAATCGAAACACATTTACTAATACATCATCCAAAACGTTCGTATACATACTTCAGTTGAGCGCTGTGAAAATAAACTAAAATTGTAAAAAAAAGATAATATAAAAAAATCTCGTTATATTTCTGTAAAAAAAAGTAAAAAATTAGAAGGAAGAATCATTATTGAACTTCATGTGTACACTATTTGCATTTAAACTAACAATTCTCCACTAAAGAACAAGTGCGTAGTTTTTTTTTTTTTTTTTTTTTTTTTCAAAAGGGATAAAACACAGACCAGACGGAACTTGCATAACATATTAAGTGCTCTTACATACATAAAATGAATAGCACAAGTCATAAACATACATATCTATTATTTTCGAAAACTATGATCTTGAATGATCTCGGGTTTATCTCCGCCTCTTATGCTGCCGTGCACTAGCTTAGCATGGTAGAGCACGTAAAATAAACATATTATTTACTATTTTTGCTTTTCCATAAAAGCAATTTAAATTCAAGAGTCGACTAAGAAGATGAAGACTCAGAAATTCTTCAACGATTTCAGCACATGACAAAAGTTAATAAGGGTAGAAACACAATATATACAGAGTACAAAGATTACATTTTAAATAAAAGTAGGAACAGTGATGTCAAAGCGGCACTACATTTTATACTTTAGAACATTTCAAAAGAAATACACAATGAGACGAATCTCTGCGAACCTTTCTAAAAGAAAGACTGCTTCTAACTGCCTAAGTTTTTTACTAAATTTCATTGTGTGAGAGGTCACGTGGTTTTGATGACGAACGCTTGTACGTAAACGCTTCGCGTTGGTTTTCGCTTTGAAAACAGCCTCACAGTGTTATCTAAGCTAGGAGATGTAGTTTGGGGTATTACACAACTATACAACTATACATACACACACACACACATATATATATATACATATATACACATATATACACATACACATATATACACATATATACAAAAACACATGCATACACACACACATATATACACATATATACAAAAACACATGCATACACACACACACACATAAATATATTGCTCGGCTAGCTCAGTAGAGCTCTAAATGCAGACATAAGGCATTATTCTTTGCTTTTCCATAAAAACAACTTAATTTTAAGCGTCGAATAAAAGATGAAGACTCAGATGAAGACTCTGCAACCATTTTATCACATGGCAAAGTTTAATGAAGAAACAAACATAACATATACACTATACAAAAATTCACAATTTTACTTTAGAATATTTCGAAAAAGAATAAAACAAGCGGACGACTACTCTGCGAGCCTCTCGGATGAAAAAAAAAATGTCAGGTACTGATTACAGTTACGTTTTCCCCTAAATTTCATTGGGTGCGAGGTCACGTGGATTTGATGTCGCAACTGTCGCATCCTTTAACCAGTTTCCGAAATATGCCCTCAACTCAAAGTAGTAGTCACGTCAGGTGCCTTCCTTTATCTTGCGATGAGTAAAAAATAACTGTCTAAACTTCTCGGCACTGTGCTTGAAACGTTTTAACAATAAATCCTTTACGAATTCAAAATTTGAAGCATTTTCTTCATTTTCACGGACTGTGAGGATGGAACTCGGTGCCACGCTTAGCAGGTCGTACACACAAAGATTCTCGGGTACCATCGATAGTTTGAGCTGCCCTTCTAGTAGTACAAGAAATAGGGTTATATCATCAGATTCTATTTTAAATGTGGGCAATAAATTTTGAACATCTATTTTGTTCTCGGCAGATGACGTTGTTCACTCCACTACATTTTTTGATTCATTAGGTTCCGAAGCCTACAATTTGAGCTTTTTTAACTCAGAATCTATTTCTAATTTTCGTTTTTCTAGCTCGAACTTTTCTACCCTACGTTTTTCTTCTAACTCTTCTTGTTTATGCTTTTTTTCCAAAGCTTCCTGCCGACGTTTCCCTTCTAACTCGGCTTCGGCCTTAATCTTAAGTTGTTTCTCCTCTCGTAATTCGATGACATTTTTTTTACTAGAGATTTAATAAAAACTTTGTCGGTAAAGATAGTTGATGATCTAATGATCTCGCGTCACTTAGTAAGTCGCATTGTTGGTTTCACATCCAGTTCCGATTCAAGTGCAACCTAATATAAAATAACCTTACGCGCTTTATCTGTTTATGGTATTGATTTAAATAAAAATAAATAAATAAATAAATAAAACACCAAGAAACAAATCAAAAACAACTATCAGGATTATTTTGCGGAAAAGAAGACGATCACACCCATGAAACATATTTACATAATTTTCAAGGCAAAGAAAATATAAAAATACCCCACATTTTCAAACAACACTACAAAATATTAAAATAGCACATATTATTATTATTATTATATTTTATAGAAGAAAATATCAGCATATCACTTAACGCTTTTTAAATCCAAATAGCATTTACTCTTAAACAATAAAATTATTCAAACTTATCAGCAATAAAACAAAAATATTTACATTAATAGTAATACTGAAAAATATTTATTAGCCTAAATAATTTCAAATTGTCAAGCAAAATTTATTTTATTGAAATATATGTATATATATATATATATATATATATATATATATATATATATATATATTTACTATAATCCAAATAAAACATGAAAGAACAAGGTACTTTGTTCTCGTATTCTCATATTCTCAAAAAGAAAAATTCTATTGTGTAGAAATATTAATACTCATAATATTTAAACATCTAATCATCAAAATTATATTGCAATTTAAAATCATGAGAACAACGTAATTCAAATATAACCATTATAATATAATATACCTTTATGTTCTCAAAAACAAAATAATAATAATCATAATAATAATAATAATATAAAAATATGATTTCAAAATATCTTTATTTATTTTTATTTTTATTTTATTTTATTTTTTCTTAAAGTTATTATTTATTTAATTATTTCGTTCATCACTGTCAATTTAAATATTTCAAAACAGAACAAATTTTAGAACCGTACTTGTTCTTATTACAATTTAAAAATATTATTTAAATAATAAAAAAATAATCGCTTACCTTAATAAAGTTGAATTAAATTTATTATTATCATATGACACATTTACTATTATTCAGTCGATGGTTACTAGAATTTACTTGTCAACAGAATGTCAACGAAAATATATTTTTTAAAAACACTTCTTTTACTAGATGTGCCTGATAGAATCAGCTTTACCCACAGAAGAACGCTAAAACAATTTTTTTTCTTCTTATAATATGATATGATATGATATGCCGGATAAAATTTACTTGTAAACGTAAGACTAACTAAACTCTTTTTAAAAACACTTTTTTGTTCCTAGATGTGCCGGACGGCATAAAATATTTTCAAAATGAATTCGCAAGTATTCACAGATCTAGAATTTTACGGATCAACCTTTAACACGGAGCACACAATATACAAGATGACATTTTTCACATGTGAAAACCATAGATAGAGTAATTTATATAGATGTATCATCCCACTGTTATAATGCAAAAAAATTTGATGATGAAATTTTTTTTTTTTTGTATCAGCCATATAGTGGTGTTGACACCATTGAAACTCGGCAATTTTAATAGAATAGAATAGAATAGAATGTTGATGAATTTTCAGAATGTCGAAATATTGCGTCTTTTAATTCTTCTAATAAATTTATGAAAATAAATGGATAAGTTATCATAAAAGTAAGTTATATTTAACTAAATTGTGAAAAATATAATTTTTATAATCGGTTACTTTGTTATTATTATGAAATAAAAACTGGTTTGATTTTTATTGGAATACGTTTTTTTTTACGTCTGATATTTTTCTAAGATTTTATATTAGTAAGTAATATAGAATTTTCAATTTTTTTTTTTTTTTATGTAGTTAGCAGCGGCGTAGGTAAAGAACGTTAGTTTTAGTATATAAAAAGAGTTTAACTTTAAATATTAACTAAATTAATAAATATATAAAAGAAAAAAAGTTAGAAAGAAAAAGAAAAAGAAATTTGAAATTGTATCTGCAGTTTTTCACCTTTAGTACATAAATTATTCATAAATTTTATTTTCTAAATTATCTATGTGTATTCAGTCTGAGAAAGACGGCCATATTGTGGACTTTTCTTCGAGTAAAAGAAATCATTTTTTCCCCCCAATGACTAATCTATATCTTATTACTATATCTATGGTGAAAACACTTTCCTGGAAGGAAAACACATTTCTTTAATATCATGAAACACTGGTTAAAAGTCGCAACATACTGAACACCACAGCGTGCATATGTATTACGAACACTTGCTTGTATAAATAGAAGAACATCACTATGAAAATACACTGACGAAATGACACAAACTTTTCTTGAAAATAGTAGACACATAATAAATTTATTAATTTTCTGAAAAAAATTCTTGAGGCACAGGTGAGATTACATCCCTCGATGTTATGACACATAACTGTTCTTTTTCTGAAAAAAAAAAATAATGGTTTCAGGCCCCACGTTAGGCGCCAGTTTTGTATTGCTCGGCTAGCTCAGTAAAGTACTAAATGCAGGCATAAGACATTATTATTTGCTTTTCCATAAAAACAAGTTAATTTTAAACGTTGAATAAAAGATGAAGACTTAGATTAAGACTCTGCAACCATTTTAGCATATGACAAAGTTAAATGAAGACACCGACATAATATATAATCTATAAGAATATACACAATTTTACTATAGATTTCATTGGATGCGAGGTCATGTGGGTTTCCTGTACGACAGTCGCACAGGTATTACATATTTATCATTACATTCTCTCTCCTAGGAAATGTAAAAAAAAAAAAGTCGTATAAATCTAAAGTAATATTGTAACATCTCATTAATTTATATATCCATGCTGTTAAAGGGACTAAATTAAAGAAACTAAAAACTAATGCATGAAAGGAAAATTTTTAAATTAAAGACCCCCAAAAAAAGAGTGAAAAAATTATGAGATAAAGTTTTGAAACTTTTAGTCAAAAAATATATTTCCCTAACTTCCTTATTTTTTGATAATAAATGAAGTATAAATTTACTTTCAGCTTTTGGAAAAAGAAATCTCTAATAATGCAAAAGTTTTGTTTTGAGAGAAAAATAAACTATAATTTTCAGTTGAATACTTTATTTGAAGAATTTTCTAAACTTGATCCTGATATTTTAAATCCGGCGCTTTCTTTAAAATAAATATTTGGAATATTACAATTGATTTTAGTAAATAATTTTTATTTCCTATTCCTAAATCGATTTGATTTTACATTTAAATTAATATAAAATAAAACAAACATATAAAATTAGTTGATGATTCATTAATATTTTATTTATTTATTTATTTTATAATAACCAATTTATACTTTTTTTTTACACTTCCTCTTACCCATAAGGTAGAGAAAGTATTGATTTAGGGTCAGACTTTCGAAAGTTCGTTTCTGTTATATTTACATGTTTTGAGGTTCCATGAATCCGAAAATCATGTTTTTAGGGGTTGGTCTCTCTGTGTGTGTGTATGTGTGTGTATGTGTCTGTTGTCAGCACATCTCAAGAACAAATGGTAGCAGAATGTCCAATCTTTTCTAAATGTGTATCATATAGAGATGCTACACCAAGCTTTTCGTTGAGATAAAACAAATGGTTCGTGTACAGGGACACTTAAGAGAATTCAAATGCATTACGTCTATGGGAGAAATTGTACTTAAGTAGAGTTTAACACAAATGGAGTAAACTAAATGAAATGAATGTATGTTTTTTATATGTGTAAAAACATGTTTCCTGTAAATAAGGTAGGGAAATCACTTACTGTTTATTTACAGGGCTACACAAAACAACTAGTTTATAATGAGACAATAGTCGAAAATTGATGGAAGCGTATTTTTGTTGTGCCATGTTATTATTATAGGATTATATTTAGGTGCACCTTGGGGTCTTTGCATAATCTTTAAAAGCTGTACAGGGCAGCAAATACTTAAGTGGTAACATTTTTTCTTATTGTTAGAGGAAATGCTTTGGTAACATATTTTACCATGTTCAGGAAAGCTGCACATGAATTGAAACTAATTCCTTATAGAGATATGGTAAATAATATATGTTTTTAAGCTAAATATTCATTACTTGTTTTTGTATGTTTACACGTTTTGAGGCTTCCTGGCTACTGAAGTCAAGTTTTTTTTAAATTTTGGTCTTTGTCTGTGTCTCTTAGAGTAATTTAAAAACGAATAATTTCAGGAGATCCAAAAGTTGTATTTTCAAGTTAATATAAGTTTACTGCTGGAAAAATTAAATCAAAACTGATAAGTTTCAAGGAATGTTGCGTGTTAAAGTTGTCTGAATGTTGCCAGAATAATTTTAAGCGAACTTTTAATTTTAATAACAGATTTAAATTCTACATAAATGAAGGTGCAGTAATGAAATTGGGGTTGAGGTGGCAGTAGCCCCCCTCACACAGAACTAATTATCATATAAAAGTCTGTCGAAGACAAATTTGAATTATTTTAACATTGGTTTACATAACAGTACTCGTTATCTTACCTCTTAAGGGGTTAGGGGTAGTCAGGATTTTCAAAAAATCAATTTTTTTTTTTTTTTGCATTTTCTTAAAGTGTAATATCTTATAAATATTCTCTGAAAGTTTGAAGTTGATCCGATAATTACTTTTCGAGTGGGTCTAATTCCCAGCAGTATGCAAAAAAAAAAGGATGCTGCACGTGTAAAAGTGGCAGATCAGCGCGCCAACGACAACACTCGGGAAGGCAGAATGCTTCGTAGGCAACGGCAAACTGATGTTTTGGAAACTTCCACAATGGCTGAAGAACTATTATATGGCCCAGGAATAGATGACTCAGTGTAAGTGATTAAATAATTCGTATTTCTGTACGTAAATCTAGTGCGAAACTTTAAATGCGTTTTTCTCAAAACTATGTTTTTTGAACTGGTGACAACTGTAACTTGAAAACCGCTCAGTAGATTTTAATGAAATTTATACAGCTTTTAGAATACATAATAAACTCGGGCCTGATCGAAGGATTTTTTTTTTTTTCAAAAATTTCGATTTTTTAAGACCAATTAACTGTTGATTCTTTCCCAAAAATTTAGAAAAAAATTTCCTGAGTCCGCCATTTTTTTAATTTTTGAAAAAAAAAAAAAAGCTTCGATCAGGCCCAGGATTATCTATTTATAAAACTAATTTTTCTTATCCGATTGATTTTAGATGAATCTCCAAGGACTTATCATTGTCACCGCAAGGACCTTTTTTTTGGACTGGGTCAACAGAAACAGCTATAACTTTGGAAATTATAATTGTTTTTTATTCAAATTTTCGTGACTTCAAGTCAAAACATTGAATAATAATGCCATATTATTACTTTTGTAAAATAAAATGATTTAATAGCGAAAAAAAATTACTGAAAATTATCATTTTTTCGTGTCTCTGACTACCCCTAACCCCTTAATCTCTAACCTGTAATTAGAGTATTTAATCTTAAGGTAAGAGAAAGTCGTGTGAGTCACACACCAGATTATTTTTTCATTTTAGTAAATTAAAAAAAAAAAAAAAAAAAAAAACTTTGATTTAGATTAACAAGTGAGAAAAAAATCCGAATATTTTAATTGGTTATAATACGTTTCATTAAGTTAAAAGTTTTAACAAAGTCGTAAAAATATATGTTTATGACTGAAATTTTATCATTTTATATAGTAAATGAACGTTCAGTTATTATTATTTTTTCCTTTTCTTTTTTTTTTTTCAGGTAATGTATGATTTACAATTTATTTAACACTGAACAAAAAGTTTATTATTTTACATAGATAATTCTACAAAGTAAATTTTTGAAGGTATTTTATTTTTTATTAATTAGAAAGTCTGTATGATTTTAAAGCTGGTTTAGTATAGTTATATGTATATATGCATATATATATATATATATATATATATATATATATATATATATATATATATATATATATTTATATATATATATATATAATACATAACATTTAATCTTCTTTAATAATAACGAATATTTTTTTTTTCATTATTTATTATACTTACTTAAAAATGTATGAAAAATGATTCTCCCAGAATATTCTATTTAACATTAAAAATGAAATTTATCCTGAATATTTTCAGCGAAGATGCTCCATTTTCAATTCGATGTGAAATATAAAATAATGTATTTTAGAAGGAAATCAAGAATTTTTAACATCTATGATCTTGAAGATAATATTCAGCTACGAATCCTGATAAAAATGACAATGGAATTTGACAAGATGTAATTCTATAGAATTTTACTGATAATCAGAATTGTTAAAATTTGAAAAATGGATATATTATACAATGAAAAAAAAACTTTTAAAGAAATGTTTATTTATATTTTACGTTAAAATTTTGTGAATATTTTTTCTGTTATCTTAATCTACTGTTAAATGTACTATTTCAAATACGTTTTTAATTATATTTATTTAAGAAAATTGAATACTTATTATTTCTCATACCCATACATTTGCTAGAGAATGTATTGTATTTTTGTCAAATTTTTAAGATTGAGTTTTTGTTATATTTACATGTTTTAAGGTCGCCTGAATCTCACAATCATGTTTGTAACGCTTGGTCTGTATGACGCTTGGTCTGTGTGTCTATCTGTGCGTCTGTTGCGTGTGTGTGCCATACACTGTAAAAAAAAAAAAAAAAATTCTTAAATATAAGTATATATTGTCTCAAAATAGCTCCGAAACAATAGATACTTTAATTTGAAAACCCATGTACTCATTTTTCAGTACATTGACTTGTCAAACATGGGGATATTGGGATTCTTATTAGTCAACCCCATTTTTTAGCATGTCAATATACTCAAAAATTAGTACATGGGTTTTCAAATTTAAGTATGTACTATTTCAGAGCTATTTTGAGGCAATATATACTTATTTTTAAGAACCTATTTTTTGCAGTGTATATTTTTTAGCATATCAAATAAATGGCTTGTGTACAGGGCCATCCAAGATAATTCATATACATTACGTCTATGGGCGAAATTTCTCTATATTACGGTGCAACAGGCTGCCAAAAAAAATGGAATTAGCATTTTTTTTTTTTTTTTTTTTTTTTTTTTTTTAATGCAGAAGAGCTTGTTTTGAGTACGCTGTATAGGCTGGGATGTGTATATAGTTTAACAATGCACAGGGCTACCAAAAAGTAATCTAAGCGTTCTTTTCGTTTGAATGTAATTGACGAAAGAGCTTTGCTACATTTTATTATGTCGATAGACATTGCTCAGGAAATAAAGTTAATTTCGTTTGCTCATACTGGAAACGAAGTAGTTTTGAAGTTTAATTTTCAACTCTGACGTTAATATCACGTTTTGGGATCATTTGAATAAGAAAGTTAGCTTTTTTAGCGGTTGGTCTGTACTTTTAACAGTTATCAGTATAACTTATAAAGGAATAACTGTAGGGAGCTAAAATTTGGTATTTTGAATTAACTTGCTACTTGAAAAATTTCATTAAGATTGGCAAGTTTGAAAAGAAAATTAATAACACCTTCATTTAAAATAAATATAAAAACTAAATTTGAACGAAAGAACTGAGAATTATATGCCAAATTAAACATTTATAAGCGTACTTTAGTTTATTTTAAAAGTATATTGAAATGTATTATCTTACTTTATTGATTTTTATGACTTAATCTGCAATCGACGGTTATAGTATTGAAATGCAGAGTAAAAGAAAATCATGTGAGTGACACACCAGATTATTTTTCTCACTTCAAAATTATCTTATAAAAATTATAAAATTATCTTATATATATATATATATATATAACAGAAAATATAATATTAAAGTACACTGAGAAAAAAATATATATATCTCGCTTTCATCTAGAACGAATAGGTGGTCCTTTTCTAAATCCCTAAACTAGAAATATAGATTTCCGATCTATGAGTATAAGGCACGGCAATACACTGAAAAAAAATTCTATAACTGACATCTAGAATCTAAATTGTGGCTCTAGAAAAAAATATTTCCATGTCATCCTTATAAATTTCTTATAATTTTTTTTCTAGTCCCCTTTGAAAACGAATTCTAGAGACCTCGATTGGAATTCTTGAGCGTTTGCCGATACTATAGAGGACAAACCTATTTGAAAATATCTCCAAATAAATGTGAATACAAGAGGCGGGTTTCAGCAGCTATAATCTTGGTATATGACCCAATTATAGAAAATCAAGCGGGAATATCTTGAAATACAAGATTCAGAATATTCAGAATATTGTTCCACCATCTAGAAGTTTGTAGATTAGAAATTCTCGACCATTTCGTCTATTCAGTTTATTGGTGTGCCTTATACGCATAGGTCGGAAATCTATATCTCTAGTTTAAGGATTTAGAAAATGACCATTTATTCGTTCTAGATGAAGGCGGGATATTGTTTTTCTCAGTCTATTCTGTATAAAATGTTATATAATTTTCGCTTGCTTATTTTAAATCTTCTGTTTCTCATGCTACATATTTTCTGATATATCAAAGAATATTTTCAATGTTATACAATAAGAGAATATTTAAGTTTATTCTTAAATCCTTCACACATTATTTAATTATAAATACTGATTAAGAATGACAGAAAGAATTATCTAACACAAAATTTTTTAATTCTAAAAAATGTTCGTGATATACTGCATTTTTCTTTTCAGTAGCGAAAAATGGGTGTATGTTCCGGTAAACGTTTTAGGAAAAAATATAGGCTGTTATCGCTATAAACAACAACAAAAAAAAAAGTTACTGCTATTTCTGTCCATTTTTTTTCTGGTCTGCCCGCATATCCTCGCAAACAAGACAGCATCGCAATAGGTACTAATGTTTGCTGAATAATCAAAGAAACCTGTTATCTGAAACTGTTGAAAGTTTAATTAAATATTAAACTCCTGTTGAAAGTTTAATTAAATATTCAATTAAATTAAACTCTCCTTTATTAACGAAGTTATCAATTAAAAACCTCTTTTTAATAAACGTACTCTATTTGGCAATTTGAAAATTGTTTCTCTGAATATTTTGTTTTTCTGTATCTGACATCATAGTCTCCAAAATAACTAAATAAATAAATAATATTTCATCCATTATTTGTATCATTGTTGCTCTTGGTAACAAAGAAATTTATGAACTGCAAATATCTAAAAAGTGTAATCTTAGATATTTTCAAAAAAAAAAAAAAAATGTAGAGTTGCAATTGATCGTCTTCAGTTTATATTGAACAAGAAAGAAAAGTCATGCAGTACGCATTGATTAGTAACACTTTCCAACTGTACGTAATTGTTGTATCGAATGACTTTTAATATTCTTTCCCTACGTTATCACACAACAGACAGAAGGACTGAAAAATATACAGATAGACTAATTGATTTTAAAATTACTCTTAATCATTTTGGAAAGTGTTAAAAAGGCTTAACGCAAAAGAAAATGCAGTCATTAGATTATAATTACAGCATTTGATCTCTCTAAAAATTTTAGTGTAGACCTGTAAATCAGAAAGTCAATCATATCATATTCTATACAAAACATTATTTTAGAATATAAATAATACATTTCAATATTTTTATGATTTTTTCAGTAGAAAGACTTTTAAATAAAACTTAAAAAAAATGCTGTCCTGAAACGTAATGCATTGGCTTTTTGTTATTGTTGTTGTTGTTGTTGTTGTTGTTGTTGTTGTTGTTGTTGTTGTCCTTGTAAACAAACTAATTGTATAAGACCTATTATATAACTTTCAAATGGCTATCTAGCCAGGACGTTAGTTAAAAGGTGATTGCAAGCTTTATACTGGAAACGCTGCCGAAGGCAGTAGGGTCCCGAAGCAATTGGACAAAAATATTTTAAAAAGCATTTTCACCGTATTCTGAATTATTCCGAAAGTTTCAAATATCTAGCTACTCGGGAAATAGTTAAATAAATTTTCTGTTGAATCATATAAGCGCTGCCGAAGGCAGTGGGACCTGAAATAGTTGACTAAAATTATTAGAAAAATGTATTGTCACCGTGTTGTGAGCTGTCCTGAAAGTTTAAAATGTCTAGCTAGTCCGAAAGTTAGTGAAACATTGATTGCAAGCTTTGTACAGATAACGCTGCCGAAGACAGCAGGAACCCGAAACAGCTGGCTAAAGGTATTAAGAAAATGCATTTACACCGTGTTCTGAACTATTCTGAAAGTTTCAAATGTCTGGCTAGTCGGGAAGTTAGTTAAATAAATTTCCTGTCGAATCATATAAGCGCTGCCGAAGGCAGAGGGACTTGAAATAGTTGACTAAAATTATTAGAAAATGTATTGTCACCGTGTTGTGAGCTGTCCTGAAAATTTCAAAAATCTAGCTAGTCGGGAAGTTTGTTAAAAATCGATTGCAAGATTTGTCCGTGACAAACACACAAACACACAAACAAACAAACAAACAAACAAGAATCGAAGTTAATAAAAACATGGTAAAATAACACTCATAGAACACAATGCTTTCGAATGCATTTGGGTGGCCCTGTACACGAACCTGAAGAGATATTCACTGGATTTTCAATAAGGAACATCCGATAGTGAACTTCAATAAAATATATCAGTTTCGAGTAAATATTTACAGGAATTAGAGCTCGGAAACACAGGCAGCCAGATAGACGGACATGCACATACACAAAACAGAAATCATATTCACACTTAAAAAATGCTAGAAAGTGTTAAAAACGCTTATAGTAAACGAAAGTACAATTCTAGCAATTTTTCATTAATACCTCTTAATAGAACTGGATATTTTTAGGCCACCCTGTAAATCTAATGCTAATCCTGCTATATTCTATGCAAAGCATTCTTTTGTGCATATAAATAACATATTTCAATTTACCAAAACTTCGTGGAAAGTAAGGTTATTAAAATTTGATTTATAGAAATATCCCTCATAGAACGCAATGCCTTGGAATACTTTTAAGTGTCCCTGTGTATAACCCGATGGTGTTATTTCCTCCATTTTATACAGGAAACATCCAATAGTGAACTTGAGCAACATATTTCAATTTCATTAAGATATGTCTACAGTAAAGTTATGAAAATATGGTTTAAAGAAATACCTCTCATAGAACGCAATGCTTTGAAGTAATTTCGGGTGTCCCTGTACACAAACCAGTAGAGGTATAAACTCCATTTTCAATAGTGAATAATCGATAATGAACTTGAATAACATATTTCAATTTCATTAAGATATGTCTGCACTAAAGGTACGAAAATATGGTTTTTAGAAATACCTCTCATAGAATAATGCTTTGAAATACTTTCGGGTGTCCCTGTCCACAAGCCAGTAGAGATATAAACACCAACTTCCAATAAGGAACCTCTGATAGCGAACTTGAATATCATATTTCATATTCATTAAGATATGTCTGCACTAAAGGTATGAAAATATGGTTTATAGAAATACCTCTCATAGAATAATGCTTTGAAATACTTTCGGGTGTCTCTGTCCACAAACTAGTTGAGGTATAAACTCCATTTTCAATAGGGAACGTCCGATAGTGAACTTGAAAAACATATATTTAAATTTCATTAAGATATGTCTACAGTAAAGGTATGAAAATATGGTTTACAGAAATACCTCCCATAGAACATAATGCTTTGAAATACTTTCGGGTGTCCCTGTACACAAACCAGTAGAGGTATAAACTCCATTTTCAATAGGGAACGTCCGATAGTGAACTTGAATAACATATATCAGTTTCAAGATATTCCATAAATATTTACGGGAGTTAGAGCGCGGACAGACAGACAGACGGACAGATAGACAGACAGACAAACCGTAGTCATAAACATTTTCCAACCTTGTTGGAAAGTGTTAAAAATTGACATCCTAGGCATGATGGGGAAAATAAAAAATAAAATAGGATAGTAAAAACATTTAAAAATAACCAAGATTAAAAAATAAATAAATAAAAAAAATAAATCAGGGGAAATGGAAATTAGTTTATGTTTTATTTTAATGTCAGGCAAAAAAACAAATATTGCTCTATCGTTTTAAATTAAGCCCAGAAACTTTAAAATGAAATTTGAGAGTCAACAACTTATATCAGTTTATAGAAAGATTTATTTACTTATTTATTTATTAACTTAAAATATATTGAAACCGTTGACTAAAAGGGAACAATTTTACCACGGGAAATTTAGCGATTTTAAAAATTTAGAGTACCTCGAATGCTTTTCGCCAAGGACTTTCTACGATCACTACACTCATTTGAACTCTGGTCACGCGTTAAATATATAGATAAATTAGACAATGATGAAAAATAGTAATGATAATAATGGGAATAATAATAATAAGAATAATGAAATGTTTACAATATTTACAATAATTACTTATTTTCAATGTATTTAACAAGATCATATTGCAGAAAAAAGGACTTTAAAAAGTTACATATTTAATGATGTAAGCGTCATTTGAAACCAAGCTGCACATTGCTGCCATCGTCCTTCATTTTTTGTGTTTAGCATATCATTCCACCAACAATGGTGATAAATTGTTATTAAGTTTATGAACATTAAGACAGATTTTTGACATATTATCTCATTTAAAAAAAAATAAAAAAATATATATATTAAATGGAGAGTTTCTATAATATTTCTAAGGATTTTTTAAAGATTTCTATAATATTTTTCTGCTTTCGTCTTGTGTTATGGACTATTAATATTTCTATTCAGCGAAAGGTAAAACTACGAATAGACGGTTAGAACTCCGCAAGTGTTAATGAACTTAGAGAGTTGGGGGGGGGGGGGGGGGGCTAGATTCCCTCTGATGTTGGTGAGCGGAGCTAGCAGTAGGCGGATCACTCTAGTTATTCAATTAGTTTATGCATGTTTTTGTAATTAAAAAACAGCAAAGAATTTTGTATATATATATATATATATATTAAACATTTAAAATTTTTACATATCAGTTTTTACTTTCCAAACAAATGCTTGCATAAAGTTAGAAATACAATCATGAAAAACAGACGGTGAGATTTTTGTGTGCATGAACGATTTGAGTTTTCACATTGAGCTCAAAGTTAGTGGGTATATTATGTGTTGCACAGCCTCTATAGGTTTTCATGGGTATAGGCCTTATATCAGTTATACATGGACACAAAGAAAAATTCTTTTATTTTAAGGCTTTTAGTCTAAAATTGTTATAAGTGCGAAAGCGTTTAATCTTTAAATTTCATTATGATAAAATTCATAGTCGTATTATAGGTCATTGTCGAGAGTATTATATTGAAAATATGTATGTAAGACTTACCCACATACACACGTACATACATATATATTACAGGGGTACAAATTAGAATTTTTTGTTTGCTCACTATGTTTTATAGTCTCACTAATTATGAAGTCATCAGAGAGGGGAGGATGCTAGGGAGTTTTATCAATATTTATTTACAATCAGCAAAAACTGTGTTACCATTGGACATTGAGTAACTAAAAATAAAAATGTGAGTAAAACCCCTTATAGTTCAGCATTTATTCTGCGAGGAACTGAAATTTTGTTCATTCTATCTCTCATACTTTTTGAATTTACTTGATATTTGTTTGTGGCTTTCATATAATTAGTTCAATATTTTTGGCTATAAAATTGTGAAAAAAAAAAAAAACTTTCACATGCGTAGTTAAAACTTATTTAGTAAAAATGCTTATAATTCGTAAAATGTATATTTTTTTTTTCATTCTGATTACCGTACGCTTTATTCAATGTAGTAGGTCAAGTTTTCGAAAAATGGCTTTGCACTGGATTTAATACCCTGTGTCTTACTATTAAAAATTTGCCATTTCTTTCTAGAAACTTTTATATCTCAATGAATATATGTGGTAGATTTATTTAAAAAAAAAAAGATGCAGATAATTAGAAGAATCTCATAATCACATGGTACAGCCAATACACATTTCAACCATTAATTTTTACATGATGTACTAAAGCATTTTTTTATATTTGTTTAAGTTTTTTACGGTCCTCTTTTCCTCCTCAGCACGAAACAAAACTTTTGTTAGAATACATGAAATATAACTCTTTTTTTTTTCTTTTTTTTTTTCTCAGAATTTATTTTAAGACAATAACTACGGAACTTTTCTAGATGTTTGACAAAAAGTTTAAATTCAAATGTGTCCAAAATACTTACTAGTAGATTGTGCAGAAACAGTACTTGTTAAAATTTTAAATATCAAAAGAAAAATTTCATATAATTCTAAGAGAAATATAAAGTAAAAATTTATAAAAATTTTCAAAACTTTCCAAAACTTTTTACTATTTTAACTATAAATAGTGCAAAATGACCCTTTATGAAGATAGATTATGACAGATGCAAAGACACTAGAAGCATAAACAATGTAATAAATTTAATTATTTGCTTAATGTGTTTGCAGTGAGAATTAAGACTTAAAAAAAAAAAAAAAAACTTGAAAAAAATTGTTAATAGAAAATTTAAAAACCTTTTATGAGGAACTAAACTATATTTTAAAATATATTTAGGATTATTTTTTATTATTTGTTTCCTATAAAAATTTGAGTTATTTACAATGAACAGGCATAGTCATAAGTAATTTTATTGACCTTTAAATCTTTTAGTTATTTGAGATAATTTAATGATTTATCCTTGTGAAATAATTGAAATAAATATACAAATGTACAAACTGAAATATTCATTAT
Source organism: Salticus scenicus (assembly GCA_963930645.1). Lineage (NCBI taxonomy): Eukaryota > Metazoa > Arthropoda > Arachnida > Araneae > Salticidae > Salticus > Salticus scenicus. The sequence goes on along the minus strand of OZ005656.1, from coordinate 223,847,247 downwards.
AATTTCTCTTTTTTCTAAATGAAGGTAATTATTTTGAAAACAAAATGTATATATACAGTAGAACTTGGATAATTCGAAGTTGAAGGGACCAGAGAAAAATTCGAAATATCCATAAATTCGAATTACATATACTGTTTTGTAAAAAAGAAAAGCAAAAAAAAAAAAAAAAAAAAAAAAAATTAAACTCTACGATTAAAGATTTAACACATAAATGTTATATCTAAGAATACTGCTACCAGTACAATCTTTGTGTCATAGTATATGACTTCAATCTATCAATTGATACAAAAATCTAATCTTCTAAATTAGACATACCTTTCAATAAAAAAAAAAAAAAAAAAAATCCAAGTTCATGCACATGCACCATATTTTCTGACGCACTAGGTAGGGGCTTCTCTTGTATTTCCTTATTCTTCTTTTGAAAGGCTGTTAAAATAAATAATGCAATTTAGCTGAGAAAAATTTCGAGAGCAAATTGTACTGTATCATTTTAAAGGTAATCATATGGAAAATTCGAATTATCCAAAATAAAATTCCAATTATCCACGATTTTTTAACATTATTTTAATACAAAATTCAAGGGACCAAGTAAAAAATTCGAATTATCCAGAATTTCTAATTAAACAAGTTCGAATTATTCAAATTTCACTGTATATATATTTATATACATATATATCCTCAATTGTACTTAAAGTAACAACATAACTAATTTTAATCAGTTTTCTTCTTCATTTCTGAACTTTTGTTTACTTATTTATCAAGATCTAATTCCCTTTACAAAGTTTACTGATACACAGCACAATTGTTGTGCAATGATTCTTCAATATAAAATATTCCTTTTATATTGCCTTATCAAAATCAGGACTTTTTGAAGGGAAAAAAAAAAAAAAAAAAAAAAACTTAATTATCCCTTAAATAAAAGAACATTTCTTTATCACCATTTACAAAATTGATTTGGAGATACTTAAGAGAGAATGAGCTTATTCAACAAAACTAAATATTTCTTGTTACTTTTACTATAGCTTTATCTTTGTTAATCATGATAAATAAAATCTTTATAAGCAATAAATTTTTGCATAATTTAATCATTTGTTAAAATGTGTACATAGGTATTCCTCAAGTCATATTTATTAAAATTCATGTTTACTAACGCAGTAATGAATGTATATCAATTACTTCAGAAGGGAATAAATATATTATCAAATAAAAACTAATTACTTTTCAAGGAAAGTATATGTATCGTGTTTCAAAATATTGACGAAACTTTATTATGAATGAGAAGTAATTCAATGACTCATGGGGAAAAAAAAAAAAAGAAAATACTTTTATAGATTGACAATGTTATGACATTTTTGCAGTAAAATAAAGATAGATAAATAAATATATTGCATTAACGTACTCTAAAATTCTGCAATAAATAATAATATCTGTGAAAAAAATCGATTTTTCATTTGTATCAGTCAATGGGATAAAGTAGTATTATAAATTTAATTTAAATTTAATTTAATTTTTTTAACTAAAATATTATATTTATTTCTTTATATATTTCTTAATATTATATTTATTTCTTTAATTTATACTCTAATTAATTTATATAATCTGTGCGCATCTGTCTGTCTGTCTGTCTGTGAGAAATGCCTTGTCATAGCTAAAGCTCCGGCGCTAATGGTCGCAACGCTTTGAAACCGGTGTCGACAGACGCAGGATTTCTTCATCTCGACATCGCAATAATTCGCTAAGCGATGCGACCCTAATTAGCAAAGATATTAATTAAAACGTCGACCCATATCTACCGAAAAATGACCCAGAATTCATGATTAAATGCTTAAAAAGCGACATTTTTACGGAAAAAGTGGAAAATAAATTAGAAATATCAGTCGTATCGTTACAAATAAGATATCAAATGAAAGGTCCGATTTTTCTGAATCCGACGGTTTAAATAGCTTATCTATAGGGCAATTAGATTTTTTAAAATTAACTAAAGTATGAAAAAAAAGGTGGCAACAAATCACAACAGTTCTATTAATTTCGCAATAGACGGATTTCGGTTACCATGGCGCCGGGCGAAAGAATAAATAGATTTTACTTCCAGCTTTACTGATTTTGTACTGGAAATAAAAATTGCAAATTTCAAAATGCTTCAATTTTCTTCAAAATTAATTCAAACTTGCTACAAACTTTTAACATCACAAGACGAAGTTCCAGTTCAAATATCATGGGGTTTCGAGAATAAATAAAAAATGTACAATTTAATTGCAAATTAAATGTTATTATAATACGCGTCCCAACAAACACAAGACTTCTGGCCACAAGCTGTAAACGTTCTGGCCAAACAGACTTGTGGCCATTGGTATCATGCCAGTGCTACATTTTAAATAGAGCGCCTGAACTTCCGGCAGTCGGTGATTAACTAATCACGGGCCAGTGCGGGGAAGCTGATGCCTTTTCCTTGCTGAGTAGCCACTGCAGGTCGGATTCCGGGAAAACTGTTGTGGCCTTGCATCATTTAAAGAGAAGCGGGCCTGTTACATCTACCGTAACCTAGCCGTAACTATGCCTGAATCTGCTAATCTCGCGCACGCGCAGACCGTTTTGTATCACGTCAAAACGCCTAGTAAGTAAACATACATGGCGTCTTGTCTTCGTTCGTGGAGTGGAGCAACCTAATGTGAAATGGTGAAAACGAAGCAAATGTAAGTAAGATCTTCCTGACATTTCTCATGCAAAATGCAAGTATGTATGCATCGCTTTGCTTTCTGTTTTTACTTTATGCTGTGACAGTAGTAGAATTAAGAAAATGACAGTAAAAAATTTAATATCTAAATATAGGAAAATGTTGAAATAATTCTAATCGCAAAAGATTCTACAACCGGTGTGGTAAAAACTTATTCAATTAGATGAGATATAACACAATTTCATGTCTGAAAGTACAAGCTTTGATTTAGAAAGTACAAGATTTGTTTCTTGTACATTGTTACAGAAAGAAAATCACAACCTACAAAAAAGGCTTAAAAAATCTCGTACCTGTTTATTGTTAATTTAAATTATTTTTAAATGAAGTAATAATTAATATTAGAGTATCAACTACTTCTGAAAGTGGTAATTTAATTTACAAATATGTATAATATGACTGAGAAACATTTACTAATAAAAACATGGTTAAAACGAAAAAAAACCTGTTTTTTTACCAACCCTGTATATTAACTTTAAAACACAAATTAATTCAAGTCTAGAAAACTTAATACAGTAGAGAATCTTTATAATGCACACCTTAGGCCCAGAAGTAGTGCATATTATAGAATCTTGCATTATCTATATAGTTTTACAAATTAATAAAACTTATCAAGTAATCATGGTCATATATTGCCTTGAATAAATTATGATATTTACATTTGAGAACCATTTAAAAATTTAAGATTTTTCATTGCATGAAATAAAATTTAAAATTTACATAAATGATTATTTAAATAAATTAGCAGCAAATACATTAACACTATACTTAATATTGTCTTACGAATCATTTACCAGTATTTTATTTTCTGCAGTTTTGTTGATTTTTTTGGATTATGAAATTTAGTTTTCTTTTTTTAATAAATTTAAAATATTTTATTCATTTAAAAAAAAAAAAAAAATTCTCCCCCCACCCCTTATTTATAGTTTTTTTTACAGGGAAATAATGAAAAATTCTGTAATATTATGGCCTACAGTCTGAAATTATTTAAAATATGATGGTGTCTGAATTCCTCATTTGATTGAGCTTTAAAATTCATATACAAGTTATAAGTATATGTCACACAAACTGTATAAATTTTGGTGAATGTAACACTAATAGTTATTCTACAGAGATACCCAAAAAATTTGAATACATTCTGTTTTATTCAACAATGTACTATTTGAGAGTAAATAATCAAACACTTATTGTTAATTTTCTCGTTTTGTTTATTTAATGACTTCTCTTACTTTATTTTATTTAAACAACAGTGAATTACTTAAAGTTCAGAAATTTGACTGGAGTCACTCAACATTTTTATTATTTCTCTTAATGTTTTTGCATATTTATCAAATTGGTTATATATATATATATATATATATAGTTATATACATTATTTTTGTGAAAAATAAAAAAATAACTTTTCTATGTAGAAGTAAAATTTAATTTTGTATATTTTTCATATGGAATTTCTATTACCAAGTAATTTTTTTTTAGAAAATTAAAATAAGAATATAAAATTATGAAATGATTAAGTATGTAAATTTGATTTTTTTTAGTTCTTGGATAAAAAAAATGACATGTTGGTATTGCACATAAAATGTTATATAAAAATGAAAACTTTGCTTTGAAAGGACTTGTGGACATAAATTGATAAAAACATTCTACCTACATTTATAAGATTTTTTTTTTACCTAGTATAGAAATGTTAAATAAGATATTTCCATATTAACCCTTAAATGCCTGATTATTTTTTAAATGAATTTAAAAATGTTTTATTCTTAACTGTATAAAATAAATCACGGTAAAAATGCTTTAAAAAATCGTACTTTATTTTAACTATGGTTTACAGCTAAAAAGCAATTTTTTGTTCATCGACAAGCATGAGACATTAGAGCTTCAATATTATTCTAATAATACTTTAGAAGAAAAAATTGGGTATGTCGCCGAATGGCAACGCACGGCATTTAAGGGTTAAGTACAAAATAACAAAGAAACAACTTAAATCATTTTTAAGATTATAATCGTCTATGACGTATGTAATTATCAATCATGCCGTTTGTGAAAAACTTTAATATTGAAAAGTCCATTTGGGGAGGGGGGGGGGATTAAGTTATTCTTTAATCGTCAACATTTTGTACTGGAGATGACTCAACATTATGCAAGAAATCTTTTTCTGGCTAAAAAGCCGTGTCTATTTCTTTTGTTTTTAAAGATTTAGATATAGCATTAAATAACTTTTTTTTTTTAAATCTTAATATCCAGTATGATTAATATTACAGTCCACCACAGCAGATTTACTTTGCTACATCTACAAACTGTACATAACTAATGTAATTAGCATTTTCTTCATGATTTTTTTTTTTCTTTGTTTGTTTATCGTGATTAAAATGAAATTACTTTTCATTAATCAAATTATTAATTTTTAATAAAATATTTCTATTGTTAAAATTGCTAATTTGAAGTTAAAATTGCAATTTATTGTTTTAACAGAATAATTTTATGCATTGAACATGTTCAGTTTAGAGGATTTTATTTTGTCCAGTTTCGTGTGTTTTTTTCCCTTTTTGTCCAGCATCCCGGACTTTTGACAAAAAGTGGACAAAATAACAACCCTGAATAATAGTAGTGCTGCACCGAGTAGCACTTTGACCGAGTACCGAGTACTCGGCCTTTTACTACTCGGCCGAGTACCGAGTAGCCTAGTACCAAGTAGTTGTAAGAAAGAATAATTGACATATATTATATATATGAAGAATTTTGCACATCTTGAAATATAAAAAGGGCTTTTTGAACACAAAATTAAGTTAAATGGCAAACAGCATGTTTTCATGAAACGTTTCAGAACTTTTGTAGTGTATATATATAATATACACAATTAGGTTCATTGTTATATTTGATACTTCCAGCTTAGTGGATTACTAAAACCATAATAACTGATAACTTCATTCTTTATTATATAGTCTTTCTCAGATGTGAATCATTCTCAGATAATTCTTAGAGAATATAAAATTTCCTATGCACTCAGGCTTAATTTAAGATGCATGAAGTTCACATATGTGAAATGAGAACATTAAAATAAATATTTTATCATTTCAAACATGATAGATTTCATTAATCATCAAATTCTAGAAGAATAAAAAAGATAGGTGGTTTTGGGCCATAATTTGCAGAACAGCAAATTTGATAATATATTTTTAATAACATTTTAGTGTATTTACCTTTATCATAATTATTATTTTTTAAATTAAAAATCAATCTTTTTTTTACAGTTTTAAAAGTGTCTTACTTTTATTTGCACAAATACGTAACTAAAGTTTTATCTACTATAGTAGTATTATATAAGGGGTTCTTTTTTCTAAAATATTTTATTTTTGTCTGTTTTATAGATACAATTTTATGTACAAATACGTTTCTTTCAATAATACATAAAAATAATGAAATTCTTACAACTACTCGGTATTGGCCGAATACTTAGTCCATATTTGGCCGAGTACCGAGTACTCGGCAAATTGGCCGAGTAGGCCGAGTTCCGAGTATATAACGAGTACTCGGTACAGCTCTAAATAATAGCATATTTAATTAATTTAGTTTATTTTTTTCCTTTTTTAGAATTTTTACCTATAATTGCAGGATTAATCATGGCTAAAGATTTTGATGTTGAGGCTATGCTCAAGGCACCTTTTAAGAAAGAGGTAAGAAGAACTATAGTGGTCTTGTTATTTATTTTTTTATATTTTGTTATGTAAACATTCCAGAAATTTCAAAAATCTTAAAAATAATCTTGCTCTGTCTTGTAGAATGAACCATTGGCCGCTGTTCCTTTAAATTACTAAACAAGGTAGTATGCATTGCCACGGGGTATAAATTAAGCTTTTGGTAGAATATTTTTTTTTTTTTTATAATTAAAATAAAATTGAGAAATATCGTGCTAGAGAAATCAGAATAGCTTCAATGTGTGTATGTGCAGCGCTCGTGAAATACAGTCAGCTGGTCAGCATTGGCGACCAATATCTTTTAACTAGCAATGTTCGTTTTCAATTTTAAGGAAACTGTTTTTTTTAATGTATGTTTTGGTGAAAGAATTGGTCCTAGAATCGGGCTCCAATTCTACTTTTGATGCTGGCTAACTTTCCCTGTCTTGATTCCTGCTTCTCTCACCACTTTTTCAGATAATGTGTTGAATTAGGGGATTGATTAGGTGCATGTTTCACAACTCAGTATTAAATTATTGTGCTGTTTTAGGGAGTTGGTTTACATTGCTCCCTGTCAGCGTATGCTATCGACCTGGTGTTTAGTCGTCGTACCTGGGTAATAATGTATCAATGCCGATGGTGTATTGGTTTAATGAAAATAATTGGTTTAATGTTAAATAAGATATTTCCATATTAAGTACAAAATAACAAAGAAACAACTTAAATTATTTTTAAGATTATAATCGTGTATGACCTATGTATTAATCAATCATGCTGGTTGTGAAAAACTTTAATATTGAAAATAGTCTCTTTTGGGGGGGAGATTAAGTTTTTCTTTAATTGTCAACATTTTGTACTGGAGAAAATCTTTTTCTGGCTAAACAGACGTGTTCTTTTGTTTTTAAAGATTTAGATATAGCATTAAATAACTTTTTTTTTTTTTTTTTTTTTTTTTTTTTTTTTTAAATCTTAATATCCAGTATGATTAATAATATTACAATCCACCACAGCAGATTTCCTTTGTTACATCTGCAAACTGTACATAACTAATGTAATTAGCATTTTCTTCATGATTTTGTTGTTGTTGTTGTTTGTTTGTTTGTTTATTGTGATTAAAATGAAATTACACTTTTCATTAATCAAATTAATAATTTTTAATAAAGTATTTCTATTGCTAAAATTGCTAATTTGAAATTAAAATTGCAATTTATTGTTTTAACAGAAAAGCTTTATGCATTGAACATGTACAGTTTAGATGATTTTATTTTGTCCAGTTTCGTGTGGTTTTTTTCCACTTTTGTCCAGCGTCCCGGACTTTTGACAAAAAAGTGGACAAAATAACCCTGATTAATACAGGACTGCCACTGGTGACTAAAAAGGCAACTAAAGAGACTATTTTGAAGGAAAGGCAACTATGGTGACTATTTTAGCCAAAATATAGGCAAAAGCAACTATTTTGGTACCAGTTGAAAAATTTAAACAACTATTTTAAACATTTAGCAACTAAAAAGAACAACTTCTGAGGTTATATTTAAAAACAAATCCTGCTCCAAAATTACCCCTTCTCAAAGTTTTATCTTAAAAGGAATTTTTACAGAAAATGTTTACTTAAGTAATCATATGCAAATCATGATGTATTTCCTCAATCAAGCGCTATAAAAGAATTTTTTTTTTCTTTATTTGGGGCTAAATGATATTTTGGGAATGAGCTATGAAAACAAATGCAAAGTAGTATGCTGTGGCTACCACAAGACATTCTTATATATTTTTCTGTTCAAAATCACCATGTAAAAATAATTTAAAAAAAAAAAAAAAATAAATAATACATAAGCAATGTTTAAGCACATGGACTCAGTTCAGTGATCTAATTAAACAAATGGCAATTGTCTGATGACATTTTATAGAAAAATCTATTTTTAAAGTTGCATCTTTAAAATCTTTGCAAGCATCATTTTAAACCTAGCAATACTTTTTAAATATATGAACAATAATTATAAGAAAAAAAAAACATTTTATATACCATGTTTTTAAATTTTCTGTTGAGTTATAGCTATAAAACTAAACGAGCACTTTATCAATTTGTATAAGATTTTTAAAGTGATAATGACGTCAATTTTTGTGAGATGCATAATTTAACTTTTTACAATTTTTTAACGTTCACGTTTAATTAGATGTATTTATTTTTATATCAAAAGAAAATGAACTTGTAAATTTTTTTGGCAACAATTAAATTATAGCTAATATTTTAATGTCTATTTTTAAAGCTATTAGGAGGTTATTATTTTCATATTTATTTTAATTAAAAGAAAACTAACAAAAATTCTAAAATCGGGCTTCGAAGTATTGTGTTGTCATTGGGTTCTGAGCTATTCTGAAAGTTTCAGATGTCTTACTAGTAGGGAAGTTAGTTAAAAATCGATTGCAAGATTTGTACTTAACAAACAAACAATAATTGAAGTTAATAAAAACATGGTAAAATAGGAACTTTTGTCATAACTTGACTAAAAAACGCAATAATTAAAAGCATAATAAAAATAGGTGCTAAAATATATATATATATATATATATTACAAAAACTTATGCCAGAATGAATAAATAAAAAAAAATTAATTAAAAGGCATCACCAACATGGCAGCAAAAGTTTAAAAATCATCAAAAGGGTTCTGTACTAAAGGTGTCCTGCCTGGGAAAATATGAAAACTGGGTTGTCAAACATGAATTTTATTTTGAAACTTTTCTTTGGATGATTTGTTTTAACTATCATTAGCGTTTCATCCTACAAAAACTAATAATAATTTGGCCTCTGATGGATTAAAATTTAAATTGGGTGATGAAATTGGTATAAGACTTATTAGTTTCAAATTTTAAAGGTAAATAAAAAGAAATTGTGAAAAATTCGCTAGGATTTGTTAGTAATAATACATTTTGGGAATCAGCTTTCATGGAAATTGCAATTAAATATAAATTTTGTTAATTAGCAGTGAGTTTTTTCTGTTTCGACAACTTGCGACAAAAATATAAATTTTCATCAAGCATTTTCTTTTTTTTTTTTTTTTTTTTTTTTTTTTAAGCTAATTTCATAAATTATATAGGCCTTTACCTTAAGAAGGTTTTTCATTTTAGTGTTTGGTCAAAGAAAATATTTTTTTTTTTTCACCTATTAACTTCTTTACCCACTTGCTGTATATCATGAAAGGGTGAAACTTTTGTCATTGCAATGTTATTTTTCATAACATGTCTCCTTGTTGATGTTTGCATGTTTCTAAGCAGCAAAATACCTTGCTTAAGGGTAAAACCATTTCTCTATGTAAAAATAAAGTGACTTACTTTCATAGAAAAGAAAGAAGAAAAAAACTACATTTGTTTCAGATAAAAATAGTACCATAACCCTTCATCAGGCTATAAGTAAAGTGTAGCAAATAAAGCAACAATGCACAAAACAAAATACTGAAAGACTGAAAATCACAAAGACTGAAACAAGACTGAAAATCAGTATAAATACTGGTGTGACAAGATTTAAAAAAAAAAAAAAAAAAGTATTATAAATAAACAAATAGATGTGACCAAAGGGGGGGAAAAATTACAAAAAAAAAAAAAAAAAAAAAAAAAAGAAAGGGGGTGTGGGGAGGAAACAAAAGAAACTTAGCAAGAGAAAGTTATGTGAGTGTTGAAGAAAGATTAACAGATTTTTATTTATTTAATTTTTAAAGATCTGAAAAGCTTCGTAAAAACAGCAACAGATCATCAATGGGAAGCAATAGATGATTTAGAAATCTCTTCATTAAGAACATTCCGTTGGTGCTCATTACTTCTAAATTTCAAATACCTTTTAGAATTAATGATCTGAAAGAATTAAAGTTTTAATCTCCAACCTAGCAGAAATCGCATGGAAAATGTGAATTGTCTTTTAAAACTCAGAAAAATTTGATTGTAAATATCTGGAAAATTGAAATTTCTTTCTCACACCTTGTTTAGCTCAATTCAAAGGATTCACATGCATTCTAATTCTGTCACAATCAGTAGAAACATAACCTATTATGATCTCTAATTTTTGAAATATTATATTAGAAAAGTACTAAAATTCAACCCATTGTGTGTTATTTGAAAGAAAACAAAGGATTGAAAGTGAATATCAGGCTAAACCAATTTTAGGTTGCAAGAGCAGCTGGCATCACCTGGTTATATTATGTGTTGCTGATATATATATGTATATATATTTCAGTAATCTAAAATACTCAGGATTTTTTTTTTTTTTTTTTTTTTTTTTAACATTAGTGAAAATTACTGCTTAATTATTCAGATTATTTTATATAATCATAAAATTAATATTGGATAAAAGAAGAAATTGGGGAGGAGGTAGGGGGGGGGGGGGTTGTGAAACGAAAACTATTTTCTGCTTCAGAAAACTTATTTAGGAGTATCTTTCCTATGAAAGGCTACTAAAGCGACTATTTTTGTAGTCTTCATTGAGTGGAAGCCCTGTTATTAGCATATTTAATTAATTTAGTTTATTTTTTTCCTTTTTTAGAATTTTTGCCTATAATTGCAGGATTTATCATGGCTGAAGATTTTGATGTTGAGGCTATGCACAAGGCACCTTATAAGAAAGAGGTAAGAAGAACTATGGTGGTCTTGTTATTTATTTTTTTACATTTTGTTATGTAAAGATTCCATAAATTTCAAAAATCCTAAAAATAATCTTGCACTGTGTTGTAGAATGAACCATTGGCCCCTGTTCCTTTGGATTACTAAACAAGGTAGTATGCATTGCCATGGGGTATAAATTAAGCTTTTGGTTGTATAAATTACAAATGGCTTTTTAAGTAGTATAAAATAGAATTTAAGTAGAATATATATATATATATATATATATATATATATATATATATATATATATATAGTTGAGAAAAATCATGCTAGAGAGATCAGAATAGCTTTAGTATAGAACCCTTTTGCGGAATTTTAAATTTGACATCAAATTAGCTCAGACATTTCCTGCTAAGGTCTTTACTTACGAAATTGCAATAGTCATTTCACTTCATCATCAAAATTATAAAGATTTAAAAGCCGCCAAGGGGCTCCTAAGTTAAAGCTCTACCTATACTATACCAAAGTAATTTTAATGAATAAATATAGTAAATGATGCTAGGGAATAAAATACAGTTACCGCATTATAAGAAATCACTGCAGAACTGATTTTAAAGTAATAAGTACAACACTTTGAATAAACACCATAAAATGCAATAAACTCGCAGAATTTAACAGAGGGGAGTCTATTGTATTTTATGGTGTTTATTCAAAGTTTTGTACTTATTACAGTTACAGCATGCCTTTATATGGAAGAATATATTAAAATAAAGCCTATCATGCTAAATTAAATTCTGTTTGCAAAGAATGTAAGCAGTACTTTTTTTTTTTTTTTTTAAATACATTTTTGTGTAGTAATCTTTTCCTCTTGCTTTTTCAAACTGTAAATTAAACTTCAAATATGAATCCCAAATTCAGAAATAACTTTGTGGCCTAATTCGGAAATACGGTATCATTTCACTACTAACTGTTAAAAAGTTATGCTTAAACGTATCTAATTCCTAAAATATGATATTATTTATATTATTTCGGTACTAATTGTTAAAATTTGCCATTTTTTTTAAGGTGATTTCCGAAAATCTGGATGTTTTGTGGCTTATTGTTGAAGCCATCAATCCTTTCGCCGCTAATTATTAAAGTTACTTTAATCGCCCAATTATTTTCTGAAATAGGCTTTATTTCACGGTGTTCAGTGAAATCTGCACTTTTTCTCAAAGATAATTCCCGATGTATGCAATAAATTAGCCAAAATATGGCATCATTTTACTGCTAATTTTTAAAATTTATGTAATAGCATTAATTGCCAATAAAGGTTATTATTTTACTGTTAATTGTTAAATTTTGTATATTTTTCAAAAATAAATACCGAAATATGCAATTGTTTCACAAAAAATAATAGAATTGCTTTTTTATGCGTGATTGCCATAATACACAATACGAAAGTCTATCGAAATATGAGATCGATTTGTCGATAAAATTTACATTTAATCGTTTGAATTATATGCTGAAATAAGCCATTATTTCACTACAAAACAACGTTATTTTCTTGCAGTGGGTCGTCAAAATATATCGCTGGATGGCTTGTTAACAAAATTTACCTTTATCGTGGCTAATTTCTCAATTAAACGATTGTCTGCGAGAGGGAATCTGCAAAAGCTATCATGTCATAACATCGCCAAAAAAAAAAACATAAAATGAAGTCAAATTTCATATTTTTATAATTTTTATAACTGTAATAAAAAAAAAAAAAATTCGAAAATCAAGCAACGAGGTACATCATGAAAGGTCAAAACGTACCTGAATATGTGTGTTTTTATTTTTTATTTTGCTGGCATCCGTTTGCCAACAAAGCAACCAGCATACACAAAACAAAATAGACATTTTTATTATATGTAGAAATAAAACTTATTCTTTGGCGATGTTTAGATGCATGGCGTTTTTTCCGGCTATGTAATGATGCAATGCCGTTTGTCATTTAAAATAAACATATTTATTTTCCTTCTTAGAACTTTAATTACATAACGCTGCACTCTGTTAAAGTGTTTATGTGATCTGTGTGAGGATTATTGTGGCACTTTAGTTAGATAACAAAAATAATTTGAAATTTGGTAATTTCTTTAGCTTGGATTAATCATGAAATATTTATGTATCCACTTAATATATGTATATATTTTATTCTTTATTTTGCTTTACCTAATTTATTCATTTATTTTGCATATTTTCGTACTACATCTCCAAAATCGCATTTGAGTAATAAATAATTAAAATGCACTGAATGGCTTTCAGTTTCAGCTCTAATTCTTTTTATTTTCATTTATTTTTTTAATTTATTTACATTAATATTAGCACTTTATTGATTGTTTTCAAATAATGATAAAATAAATAAGAAAATATAAAAAAGACTTATCTTTTTTCAATTATAGAAGTCAGCCTTATCCTGAAGCCTGTGGTCATTATGCTGTTCCAATTGAAAGCACTTTTAATATTGAAATACTTATAGAAAAAAATCAAATCTTGGCAAAAACTGCTATATTGGATTAGTTTTAGGTGTTCAAAATAAAAAAGAATGCAAGTTGACAAATTTAAATTAACATTTTCTAATGGATAGAACGAAATTAGATACAAAAACAATGATGTAATGCTAACCTATCAGGTGATTCTTTTTTTTTTTTTTTTTTTGGCTTCCACATATAAAAGAGGTTTCCAGTGTATATATATATATTATATTAGCTATATAAGCAGACTATTTTTATTAATTAAATCAACAGACAATTTTCATAAAAATTTGTTTCTGAAATCAATATTTCCTTCAAATCGTTCGTCGGTTTTACTCTGAAATTTTAATTTTTCGATCATTTCTTGCATTTTCAAATTTCGGGTTGCACAATCAAGTTCAAAGGGTATCGGGGCAGAATTCTTTTATCTGAAGGGCAAACAGGGTGCAGCGCTTCGTTAATTCTGCCTAGAATGGACACTGTGTGTGTGTGTGTATATATATATATATATATATATAGAGAGAGAGAGAGAGTATTTGTTTTATGAAAATTTTTGAACTCTAAAATGTCTGTCTGTGTATGTCATAAATTTTGTGGATGCTGTATCTCAAGAACTAATCAAGGAAATTTAACCAATCTTGGTATTTAGTTAAACCCTGACCTACACAGATGCTGATTAGATTGGGAGATCAATCGCTCAACAGATGGCACTGTGATCTCAATTAAAAAAAATTTAACATGGCATTATAGGACAAAATTTCACAAATGTACGTTATACAAGTTATTTTTAATGTGTAATTGTAAAGTTAATATGGATTATTGATGTAATAGTACTAGTAAATTAGCATTGCTTCTCCCCCCCATCCTTTCAGGATGTAAATTTTCAATATGAATGTCTTTCGAAAAACTTTTAAATACTTTAAGACAAATGGTTCAACAATAAATCTGTGATAATTTAAAACTAAGTTATCATTTTTTTTTCTATTCTTTAACAAAAAGTTAGAAAAAAAAAATCACATTTCTTCTTATGTTGGCACAAAACTTTCTTTTCGGCATTTAGTGTTATAATTCTGTGAGATAAAAACTCGTCTGTACTTATTATGGAAAAAAAATTCCATAAATAATAATTTAATAAATAACTTGTAGTGCATGAATTTGTGTAAAATTATATAGAAAAAAGTAATGTGGTGGTCACAACCTTCTGATTTTTTTTTTTTTTTTTTAATTACAAGTTAAGTAAAATTTTTAAATATCAATTTAGTATTAATTTTTATGCTGTTATGTATATATATGTGTGTGTAAGTAATATTGAGAGTAAATTCGTAAAATGTGTATGTGTCCTGTCAAAAATGTTTGACCACCGGGAAATCTTGTTGCAGAACATTCAAAAGTATTTTGCTATGGGGGATAGATAAGATCAAAGCATTGTAATTATGAAATTTTAATAATACATAAAGTAAGCTAAAGAGTTTTATGCAATATTCTTGGTATCACACAAGATAAAAATTTTTGTTCATAATTTTGTTTGACTAGTTAAATGTTTGTAGTAAGAAACCACATTTACAAAAATACTGGTGCTCAAACTAAAGTGGGACAAGATCATCAAACGTTGAAATGGATGCAAAATCTTGTATATATTAAAAGAAACAACAAAAATTAATTGAATGGATGATATTGAACGCTTTTAGTTTTTATAGGTTTTAAAACTTAATAAAGCAAGCTTTCAAAAATTATTGATATTTATGCTGCATATGGAGAAAGATTGGAAATCATAAGGCTTCTGCAGAGCATTTAATCAGATTTTTAGGAGGGGGGGGGGTTGGAAATCACAAAATTATAAGTGAGAGATATTGAACAATTCTATTTCTTTATAGGTTCTGGAATCTATTTACATAAGGTAAAAACATTTTACATCTCCCTCTTTAAATTCTAGAATTTAATAAAGCATGTTTAAAAGGACATTTATGCTATGGAGGGAGAAAAATTAGAAATTGCAATCTTTCTATTAAAAATCAGGAGACTTGGAATTTTTAAACAATACTATTTTGAAAAGAAACAGAAATATACAGTGCTGTAAATATAATATGCGTTGCATGAAAATAAACGCACCTTAGCTTTAAGAATTAGAATGGTATAGAAGTGTAATAAAAAAAAATATGAATAGGTGACGCTTGATGCAAACGGTATGTGTATTATTCAAGAAATGAAAATACGAGTCAAAACGATGAAAGAACAATATGATTTTTTAAAACATAACTTTATTGAATTTATGTCAAAAGTACATGTTGCATGAATTTAAACGCACATGCAAAAAATAAATAACTGAGAAACAAATATTGTATATAATACTTTGTAAAGCCACCATGGACTTCTATAACAGCCAGTAAACGCCTTGGCATTGACTGATACAGTGGCATGAGGTCATCCAAGCTGATTGTCTTCCAAGCTAATAGAATGGCTGATTTTAGTTCATCTTTCGTGTTAAACAGCCTTCCGTTTACGTAAACACGGCAAGCCAGAATACCCTATACGTTCTCCACTATGTTTAAATCGGGGCTTTTTGAGGGCCAATGCAGAACTTTAATTTTACTGCCTCGGAACCATTTTTTCACGATATGTGCTGTAGGTACAGATGCACAATCTTGCTGAAAAATATAATTTCTTCCAGCTTTCTTGACTGCTTGACGGCGGAGATTCCTTGTGAGCATCTGGACATAATCTACAGAGTTCATAGTGTTATCCACGAACTCTAATTCGAAAGTCCCTTTAAAACCTATGGCTGCCGACACCATGGCAGACCCACCTCCTGATTGACGTTTTGAACAGTACATTTCTTCGGTTCTCAAATCGTGCCAGTAGCTATTAAATCCATCCGGCCATCGAGATTAAACTTATTTCATCGGAGAAGATGAATTTTTCCCATTTTGTCGATCTAGAATCCATTTTCTTGCTCATTCCAACCGCATATCATTGTGCTTTTGAGCGAGGGGTGGTTTCGCCTTCATTTTCTTAAATTTAATGAATGTTGCAGCTTTGATAGTTCTCCATATGGTTTTCCGATAAACACCCAGCTTGTATTGAGCCTTTATCTTCGCACAGGAAATATTCTTATTCTTTGCAACGTTGCATATTCGACGTTTGTCGTAACTGGTAAGCTTTTCTGTTCGCTTCTTATACGCTTTTTTCCTATAATTTTGTACTTTCTTTATATAATTTCGCACAACACTCTCGCTTCTTCCGATTTGGTGCCCAATTTCACGATTGCCTTTATCACGCATAAAGTCGATTTTTATCCTCTCGTCTACTGTCAAAGTTTCCCCTCTTACCATCCTGAACAAACTCCGTAAATTTTGCACTCAAGCATTAAAACTGTTTTTAGAGAACTTTAGCAACATGACTGTCAGTGTTTTAGTTTAATTCCGGTGGCTCTGATAAATTTTAAACACAAAATACAGAGTGCGTTTAATTTCGCGCAACAAACGAAAAACAGAAAAAATAAGAAAATGCTTAAACACTCATTTACATAAGCTTGCATGAGCCTAAACATACGTGCTCAAAGCAACTTATTCAGTTGTTAGTAATATGCAATAACTGTAAGTCACATTCCTTCTTTAAAAATTACTATTTCTGGTTATTGGAAAAGGTGCGTTTACATTCATGCAACGCACTGTATGTCTCATGTCTCACGTTTTCTGTCATAGCGGTGGCACTGTAATAAGCTTCCTAAAATAGCGGCAATTTTTTAAAAACAATTTATTGGAAGTGAGGAAAGTTTAGCTATCTATTCCAGATTGTTGAATGTAGGTTAACCATATTTAATTTCAGCTGGAAAATACTTGTTAATTTCTATACTTTTGCCAATTTTTTTGTTTACCCGTCCTCTCTCTGAACATATCCTGACTTCCAAAGAAAGATTGAGGGGGTGCTTGAGCAGTATTTTACAGTATGTTTATATATATATATAATTTTCTTGAATCCCATAGTTTTCTTTATATTGACAAACATTTTTTTTTTTTAATGATTATGTGAAGAATATATGAGTAAAAAAAGAAATAAATTAGGGGAACAAACTGAGCTATCATTTAAAGCTCATAAAAGCATTGTATTTTAATTACAGATTGTATGCTTCACATGTCAAGATTTTTTAATGTAAATAAGTATTTATTTTATTCTTTCTTTTTCTAGCTGCTGTGAGGAGGATCAGATCTGGAAAAAGTAACTTAAAAAAGGAAAAAGTATCTTATTAACTGGAAAAAGTATTTCTGGAAAAAGTATCTTATTAACTAGGTGGAAAAAAATAAATGAATTTTTTTGAAGTTACTGGTTTTTGTTTGTTACAAAGCAAAGTTTACACACACACACACACACACACACAGAAAAAGCTTAAGTTAGTTTTTTTTTTTTTTTTTTTACTTAGAAAATGACAGGGTTGCTACAGAACCTGTAATTTTAATGAAAACTTGGAAAGATCAGTTAGTTTCACAGTTTATTGTAAAAACAGGAAAAACTCAGTCAATTGTTTGGGAGACTTTAAAATCATTTAAAGTCTCAAGTTATTGAGTCTTTTAGTTTAAATTTTTAAATTGTTTGTTAATGCTTAATATGAAAAAAAAAAAAAAAAAAAAAAAAAAAAAAAGTTAATTATATGTTTCTTTCTAACTGCACTAAGCTAATAAAATTAATATATCCTATTGCCAATTGACTCATAAATGTGTTAGATTCTACTGTTGCATGATGACATTTCATCTATTTTACTTTTAAAAGAACAGATGAAAATATCCTTTTTAAGTATTAAATTGTTCGACTTAAGAACTTTCTCTTTAATTTGTTATTAATAGTAAGTTAAAAAAAAAAAAAAAAAAAAAAGACTTTTCCAGCATAGTTCTATCAGAATAAAATATTTAAAAGAGAAAAAAGTGATTTTAAATATTAAAAAACTAATAAAATATAATATTTGTTGATTTTTTTTTTTTTTTTTTTTTAAAGGTCTACAAACATTTTTCATGAGAATCTGGCTATAGCTCCTTGGATTTTTTGCATTATTTATAAAAAATGTTGTAGTCTTACATTTATTTCAGTTAGATTTAGTTTTTACGACCCTAGTTTCAGTTCACTCTTGCTTATTAAAAATGAGAAAAGTATTTGCATATATATAATGTAACATGATTAAATTGTGGTAAATATTTCATTTCTTAATGCAGTGTTAAAATTTTACATTTTATTAGAACATGTAAAGCTTCTTCCTTTTTCTTTTTTTTTTTTTTATAATAAAGATTTGATGCTTAGATTCTCTACTGTGAGCTACAATCAACACTGGATTTTAACTGAGATTTATGCAAGTGCTATATATTGCATTTGAAAATATTTTTTCATTGTTAATTTATTAAAAGAGTCCTTTCTCTCTTCCCATGTTATCCAATGGGATTTTTGTTGCTTCGTTTCAAAAGGATATCTCATTCAAAAATAAAGTTTTTCGATATCTGTTTTTTTTTTTTTTTTTTTTTTTTTTTTTTTTTTTTTTTAATATTAAATATTACTTTTTGAACAGGTCATCATTTAGCTTAGTGAGTAATTTTTCGAAAAAATCAATTTAAATATTTTATTTCAATAAGTAAACTTAGAAGTAAGTTTAGATCTCTAAGTGATTTTTTTTTTCTTTTTTTTAATTACCCACTAAGCTTAAATACAACATGTTCAAAGAGTAATATTCAAGAAACAGAATTCGAAAAATTTAATTTTTTGAATGAGATTTTTATAAAACGGAGCAACAAAAATCCCATTGAATAAAATGAGAAGAAAGAGAGAGGGAATCTGACTGATGTACAGCCTTAAGGGTGGGTATGGAAGATATTGTAATCAGTTTTTATAAATTACTGTGTTTGAAATGTTAATTTTGCACACATATGCATTGAAATGCAGCAAAATTAAATATTTTTATTTTGAAAAGTAAAAAGAATTCCAAAACCTGCTTTTTTACAACCGAATTCATAAAAAAAAAAAAAAAAAAATCAATAATATTCTGATAAAAGTAACTTTTGGTGTCATTAACAGATGAAATAAAAATGAATTTAAATAAATATGTCTATTTATTTTATTTTTAAAGCTATACTTTAGATTTTTTAACTGCATACAGGTGAGCCATAATGACGGGCAATTTCGAAGTTCTGCTTTTGATCGATTTTAAATTGAAAAAATTCAAAAACTGCATTTTTTTTTATTTCCAGTACTTTGTCACGTGGGCGAAAAACAAAAGCAATTTTTCCCGACCGGAAGAATAGTCAGTCAGCATGTCTAGCACCTGGCACTGCAGAATCCTTGATAAATGAAATAACTGCCTGTTGGCAACTAAATTTCATACTTTAGTTCATTTTAAAAAATCTAATTGCTGTAGAGATAAGCCACTTGCACTCTTAGATTAGGAAAAAAATCCCCTTTCATTTTGTGCCAAATTCGTAACAATCGAACTAATATTTCTAATTTATTTTCCACTTTTCCTGATTTTAACTCCATTAAAATATCTATTTTTATGCAATCGCGGTGAATTCTCAGTCATTGAGATCGCCTTTTCATTTGACATGGGTCGACATTTTAATTAATATCTCCGGAACCAATTAAAATTTTTAAATTATTTTTTCACTATGCACTCAGGCAGGCTTCTGAGCACCCGTATGACAAATATTGTAGTTCTGCGTTCAATAGGGGCTGAACGTTTAGATGCTCAGACAGAGAGACAAACATCTTTTATTATTATAGATTAAATTTTTGCTTTCTGAAAATATTCTCAGTAGTTGAGTGAAACATTGAAAATTTCTATATGTTACAGAAGTGCTTCTCTCATTTTCTGAGCATATTTTTGACAGATACGCCACTAATAGTTCTCCTCATTGAAAATTGACCAGAAATGCAGACTTTGCTCTTCTGAAAACAATTTTATGACTGTAACAAATCCATATATAACTTTAAGATCATAATACTTATGTTCACTGACAGAGAAAAACAAAGCTATTTTATTGGAAAATTTGTTACCACAATGACTTCACATAATGCATTTCATTGAATTCTGTTTTCTCATTCAGAAAATTCACATCCATACAATTAGTACTCTGTTTTGTAAGTTCATTTTTTTTTTATATTTTGTTTCACAGTTAAAACAAACAGTTAAATTTTCACATTTTTAAATATAAAATATGAAAAATTTATAAATTTTTCAGAAAATTAGTACTAATTTAATGGATGTGAATTTTCTGAATGTGAAAATGGAATTTCAAAAAAATTAAGTGATGAATAATTCTGGTAACAAATTTTCCAGTGGAATAATTTGAGCTTTGGCCATTGCTAGTAACACTGTGGGAAACTTTTGGCCAATTTTTATTAATATTAACCATTTGTGGCTTGATGGTTGGCAACTTTCGGTTAGTTTTTATGTATAATGGCTGTTAATGATATGATGGCGGGCCACTTTCAGCTAATTTTCATTGATGTTAACTGTTAACGGCATGATGGAGGGCAACTTTCGGCCAATTTTCATATTTGACAGCCATTAGTGGCTTGATAACGGGTAACTTGCGGCCAATTTTCATATTTGTCAACCATTAATGGCTTGATAACGGGCAACTTACGGTCAATTTTCATGTTTGCCAGCCAGTAGAGGCCTGGTAACGGGTAACTTGTGGCCAATTTTCATAATTGTCAACCATTAGTGGCTTGATAACGGGTAACTTGCGGCCAATTTTCATATTTGTCAACCATTAGTGGCTTGATAACGGGCAACTTGCGGTCAATTTTCATGTTTGCCAGCCAGTAGAGGCCTGGTAACGGGTAACTTCTGGCCAATTTTCATAATTGTCAACCATTAGTGGCTTGATAACGGGTAACTTTCGGCCAATTTTCATGTTTATCAACCATTAGTGGCTTGATAATGGGTAACTTGCGGCCAATTTTCATATTTGTCAACCATTAGTGGCTTGATAACGGATAACTTACGGCCAATTTTCATATTTATCAACCACTAGTGGCTGGTTGGTGGCTATCTTTCAGTTAATTTTCTTTAATATTAATTGTTAATGGCATGATGGTGGGCAACTTTTGGCCAATTTTTCAATTTGTCAACCATTAGTGGCTTGTTGTTGGGCATCTTTCGGCTAATTTTCAGTTATTGTGACCATTAATGACATGATGGTGGGCAAATTCTGGCTAGCTTTCATTTATGTTAAGCATTAATGGCATGATAATGGGCATGTTTTGGCTAATTTTCATTTATGTTAGCCATTAGTGGCATGATGGCGGGCAGCTTACTGTACTTACGGCCAAACTCAATTTGGCCGTATTGAGGCCGGCGTGACACTTTTTTTACGTTGCCGTTACGGCCACCGATAGCGGGCCGCTACAAGTTGCTTATGGCCAAAGGTAACATAGCCACAAGTGGGCCATTACCTCCGTGTTTGTTGGGGTATTTCAAATTCTAACTATGATTAAATTATTTTTAGTACATCATTCGAAAGATATTTTAAAGTATTTTTATATTATCGAAAGCGGGATTCAAGATTTCGCTTCATTTACATGTTTTGAGGTCTCCTGAATCGGTTTTCTTTTGTATCTGAGCTACTAATTAAAATAATTCCATAAGTAATACATCATAAGATAGCTTTGTTGGTTTGAAATCGAACAGTAGATTACAGAAATTTCTACCGCCAGATGGCGCTGTAATATTTTAAAATCTCAATATTTCAATTTCTAATTATGATTAAATTGTTTTTAATGCATCATTCGAAAGATATATTAAAGTTCTTTTATATTATCGAAAGTTTCAACCAGATTTGCACGTTTTGAGGTGTCCTGTTTAGGTTTTCTTTTGCATCTCAGCTAATTCAGTTAGACCGTTCAAAATTGGTATATGTAGGTTAATTAGGAAGGGCTGAAAGGTTGGGGAAGATATAGGCGTGCACCGCGCGCACGGGACAGCGCTGCCGAAGGCAGTGGGGACCCAGTCCGACTTTTTAACCGATGAGAAATGATTTTTTTTTTCATTTTCTTTTCTTAAGAATAAAAATTTGATTTGAGAAGGAATATGTGCGCGTAGCGCGCGTATACCTTCACACGTGCGTGCGCAGCGCGCATGGGTCTGCGCTGCCGAAGGCAGTGGGGACCCGGTATGAGTTTTTACCCGATCAGATTTTTTTTTTTGAGGGGGGGCACGGAGGGTCAGGGAAGGAATACGCGCATGCAGCGCGCACGGGGCAGCGCTGCAGAAGGCAGTGGGGACCCGGGCCGACTTTTTACCCAATCAGAAATGATTTTTTTTTTTTTTTTTAATTTCTTTTCTTAACACTAAAAGTTACTGTTAGTGATTCATTAATTTTAGTGATTCATTTGAAAATACTGACCCGCTAGCGGGCGAAGCTGGCTAGTAAATAATAATATCTGTGAAAAAAATCGATTTTTCATTTGTATCAGTCAATGGGATAAAGTAGTATTATAAATTTAATTTAAATTTAATTTAATTCTTTTAACTAAAATATTATATTTATTTCTTTATATATTTCTTAATATTATATTTATTTCTTTAATTTATACATGTGTCGTCTAGTTGCAAAACCGGCTAACTCCTTAAATTTGGAAAATGCATTCTTTTTTTTTTTCCCAGTAAACGTTTTAATTAACTGGAAACAAGAAATCACACCATAGCCGATCCATCCCTGTGTTACTTGTGTTTGAAAATAACGTTGTGCTACAAAACCGGACAAATCCTAATGTTGGCGAGTTTCAAAACCGGCCATCTCTATATCTGAGAGATCGCGATTCTGCTCCAAACGACTAAAATAGAATATTTATTGATAGTTATCGTTATAATGCTTTCTCTCGCCTATAACGACTCTTACTATGTGTACATAAAGTTTCTACAAATTGAATTTTGTGTATTTTTGACAATAGAGAATTTTGTAGAAAAAGTATCTACTAATCAATCATGGAAGAGGAAAAGTAATTCTACGAGTACGACGTTGAAAACGAACAAAGCTAAAAGAAAAAAATTGAAAGGTAATGTACAATCACTTTGTATTAAAATGATATTAATTAAAATTTAATAGCATCACTGTTAGCACAATTTGACTATTTAATCAAATTTTATTACTTTAATAACATACCTATTATTTGTCAGCAGGTTATAGTGATGTGCTTACGTAAGTTTGTTTAAAATTCCATTGATTATCTCCTGAATTAAAGAACATATCGTGATTAATGAATTTGTGGTGTATGGGATATACTTTCCTAATTCTCTAGAGTTATTTTTTGTTATGGTATCAGTTATTTTTTGTCAGTAATTTATTTATTTATTATTATTATTATTATTATTATTTTGTCAGAAAATATAAAGCAGTTATTTTTAAATAAAATCTAATTCACAAAATATTTTGTATATTTGCAATCCTAAAAGTCCAAAATTCGTAATAAATGTAGTTAAATTAAATTATTGTTTGTTGCGAAACCGAACAACTCCAAAATATGTTGAAAAGGTGGACAAATCCAAAATAAATTTTGAATAATTCCCTAACATCACGTACCCTTGCCGCCTTATTTTCAGTTTTAAAATATACTGTCCTAACGAGTATAAGACTAAAGTGTTTTCGCTTCTATATTATTATAGCTAAGTTTGGGGGGAAAAAAAAGTTTTTTCTCTCTCTCTCTCTCTCTCTCTCTCTCTCTCACACACACACTTTTTTTTTTTCTTTTCTTTGAGATTTCCGATTTTGAGATTGCCAAAACGGCACACGTATAGAAACCATGATGATTATTGAGGTATACATTGCAATATGTATTTCTCCTATATATGTAAACATTTATACACTCCTGTTCAAAAGTTTGGCAAGATTTGCAAACGATGAGATTTTTTTCGATTTAAAAACGTATTTCTCCATGTAATGTCTTCAAACATCGGATATTTAAAGAACTGGGACTTCCTCATGATTTTCAATGGTGTTTCGTTTAAGACGACATTTAGGGGGCCGTTAACAAATTGTGATCAGCCTGTATCGTTAAGTGAACGAAAGGTTCTGTAACTTTATGATATGTTAATATTGACCCAGTGCAATGAATGAATTTGTGTGACGATAGCACGCTACATAACTGACATAAAGAAAAATCAGCATGTTTTCCATTTACAATACGCAGAGTAAAGAAAAAAAAATCTGGTGTGAAACAAACACATGACTTCCATTACCAAGTATTTCACGTATAATATGCACTTTTTAAAGATAATGTATAAATAATGTATATGTTTTAATATGTATAATTTTATATCAAGTTTAGATATTAAAATTTACATCAAGTTTAAATGTATAATTTCATATTTCCACTACAATTGTCAGCTGAAAAGTCAGCTGAATCGTCGTTTTAAACCCTTGCTGTAAAAATGCGTTTTTTGATTATTTTCTTGAATTAACTTCCAATAAAATTTAACTTGAATACATTTTGATAGCTATACTGGTTTAAAACGATGTGCGCAAAATCAAACGGCTGACGAGGCTATACAAATGATCAACACTCAATGCTATTCAACCATTTTTTTTTTTTTTTTTTTTTTTTTTTTTTTTAATTTATCTGGAAGGCAAAAATTTTGAAAAGTATAAATAATTTAATACGCATTTTTTTCCAGAGTTCTATATAAGACTAAATTGTGTTAATTGGTCAAATTAGTTAATTTAGTCAACTAATCGATCCATAAAGACTGTGGAATAAAAGTTTCCTTCAACGTCTTACTGTGTGCCGATCCTAATAATAATATTTATCGTTTGTCTAGACATTTGACAAAAAAAAATAAAATTGTGTAATTTGTCTCATACCTAAAATGTGTTTATTATTTAAATTTGTTTATAACAACAATGTGTTTATGATTTAAATTAACAAAAAATATAATAAATTGTTAAGCTTAATTAAAAACTAAGCCAATATAAATAATTATAAAATTATATATTTAAAAGTGTTAACTATAAAATGCGTCAATTAAAGCCAATTAAGTTTATAATTAAATGAAAATGGCAGTTAAAGAGAAAGTTTTATAAAAATAATTTACGTCTCTGATAATTTACATAAATGCTTAAAATGTACTTAAAAAGCCTGTTTTGTTAACTTAATATATAGATAAATCTACAAAAATTTTAAAATAAATATATTCTTTACAATAATATTTTTTTTTCTAAAATAAATTAATAAATTTTAAGCTTTTGATTAAAATCCCCCTCCCTTTCCCCTCTCTCTCTTTTTATACACACACACACACACACACACACATATATATATATATATATATATATATATATACGCATATATGTATATAAACAAAGGACAAAATGAAACAAAATAAAAATACAAAGCAAAGCGCAATAATTTTATCTTTAAAAAAGACAATGTTTTATATTCTTAAAAATAAATAAATATATATGAATACGTTTAAATATACATTAATCAAATCCAATATTTCCTCAATAATTATATACATGTTTTCATAATCCAAAAACAAAAACTATTTCTGCATTCAATACACTGTTGAAGAAAAAGAAAAATAATCCTATACAACACTTAAAAATGAATTAAAATTTATTTAATTTTGCCCCGGCTTCAAAAGTTATGATTAATTGTAGTGTTATAGGTTGTTTGGCGAAGGAAATTAATTTATGCTTTTAGGCGCAATTTACAGTTTCATTTTATACTTTATTTTTTCTTTTTTTAAGTTTGTTGAATAGTAGTTGCTTTTTGGAGTCGGTTCTATTTTATTAAAGAAAGGTTTTATTATAAGGAAAAGTAAACATTATTTCTGCATTCAAGATACTGTTGAAAAAAAAAAAAAGAAAAGAAAAAAAAAAAATACAACACTTTCTCTCAACAAATTTCGAAAGTGTGTTATTAAAATATAGATTCGTTTAAATGACAGCTATTTAGATAATGGTTCAAAGAGAGATGAAAATAATGATAGTTTTTATTATGAGAGTTTTCTATATATTTATGTATCGCAGGAGTGCTTTGATCGAACTTATACTTTAAATGGTTTTAAAATAAAATATTACATATCTGCAGTACATGGTGTCTTTTCACGTAAAACTGTATATCGAATTATCGTACAAAATTTATTTCGAAGGAAATATCATAAAGAATTTCGAAGAAATGAATGCAAAATACGAAAGGAAGGACGGAGAATATTCATTGAGGTTTCCGAGCAATACTTTTCTAATTAATTTTTATAAATAGTAATTCTGCTTTTTTTATTCTTCTTTTGTATCAAATATGTGCTGCTAACTGTATTTTCTTGTGGAAAAGTTTTTTTTTTATTATTCTTAAGTTGAATATATATATATATATATATATATATATATACATATTAACAAAGTGCATAAAACACAAAAATTATTTGTTTTACATTCTTGATCCACTACTAATGTTAGGAAATGTTGAATTTCAAGCATCGCTTGCCAACATTATGTCTAAACAGATGTGGTATATTTTTTATTTTTATTTATTTTTTTTTAATTGTTGTTAATTAGTAATGAAAATAAAAATGAAAAACACGTAGCATCGAGAGTATGCCATTATGTTCTTTGGAAAATTCTTGCTTAAACTTTGCTGAGAATAAAAAATAACATAAAATAAATGGAAAAATCACACCTATTTCAAAATACCAAATGTTTTCTTCGACTGTGTTCATAGTACTTTCCCATCACCTACATATAATTATCGAGAATATATACATATATGGAAAAAAATCGATTGTTGTTTACATAATATTACAAAGAAAAGTAAGCAAAGTATTTGTAAAAGTAAGCGTAAATTAAAAATTATAACTAATAAAGTACAAAGACGTTTTTAAGTAATTTTTGTCATCGCTGCCGAACGGTATGTGCTAACTTTTCATGTAAAAATATATAAATATTAATTGTATTTAATTATTCTTAATAAAATGCAATTTTTTTGCTTAGGAAGAATAATGCAGTGAAGTATTTTTGAAATACATTATTTTTATTAATTTAATAAATAAAATTTCTATTATAATTTTCTTTTTCTCTTTTTGTATCAAATATGAACGTTTAAAATGATATTCCTTATATTATTATATATATTATGTACTGAAATTGAACATAGATGTTTAATATATATATATATATATATATATATTACAAAGTACGTAAGTCCCACATGCCTTGCTAGAAAATGCTGAATTTTTAACCTTATTCGCCAATGAACTTCATATATTATCGTGGCGATATATATATTTTGAGAATAAAAGGTACCTTTTTAAGTAAATACGATTTAAAATATCACTTTTGTTTTTGTTAGATTCTATTTAAATTTTATGAAATTCAATGACTATTAGACGTATAAATCAAACACTATTTTCTTACTATAAATAAAATGATTTTTTTTTTTTTTTTTTTTTACACAGTTAAAAAAAAGAGCATACATTATAAGTTATATAAACTTTTTGTATCCTATAGCCAACGGAATAAAAATGAGCCATATTTTCATTGGAGAATTTTACTTCTTTCTGTTAAAAAATATAAAACTTTTCCAATTATAAATGGAAAAAAAAGTGATTTTTTTTTCTTAATTAAAACTTTCAAAGTGTCTAAAAATATAAAATATTTAATCAAGCATTTTTTTTAAATTCCTCACTTTTAGAAAGAAAGTGAAGATTTTTTTAAAAATTATTATTCTGTCCTGTTTACAGATAAGTGTCTGAACATCAAACAGTATAAACAGGATAGATTCTTTTGTGCACTCATTCAGCAATACTTCAAAAATCTTGAAAATCTGAGCTTTCATCGAAATGGTTAATGTTATGGTTATAGAAGTTCAATTCTGAGTAAGTAATTTAAAATGATTTAACAATTAATTGGTATTGTAATCTAATATATAAAATTCTCGTGTCACAGTGTTTGTTACCATACTCCTCCAAAACGGCTTAACCTATTTTAATGAAATTTTGTATGTACATATGGTAGGTCTGCGAATAGGTTTTTATCTATTAATGAAAGTTGTAACTTAATTAGTTCTTTCTTAATTAATTTTTAACCAACTCTTTTAACAACTTTTCCATCTAGATGGCGTGAGTTGTCCGTTGGATGTATGGATGTTTGTTACTCAATCACGTCACAACAGTTAAACGGATCTGGATAAAATTTGGTACCGAGATACATAATAATCTGGAATAGGACATATGCTACTATTTAGGATCTGGATAAAATTTCGTACCGAGATAGATAATAATCTGGAATAGGACATATGCTACTATTTGATTAGATTTTTTAAAATTAATTAAAATATGAAAATGATAAACTGGTAATTGCCTTAATATAAGCCATTCAAATTTTTAATTGTTGCCAAAAAAGTTTACGAAGTATTTTTATTTATTTATTTATTTATTTTCAGCATAAAATGAAATATACTTTCACGCGAAAAATAAAAATTTACTAAATGTTAAATTGGTGAATGAGAAATGACGTCTTTATAAATTAAAAATAAAATAGTAATAATACAAATCTAGCATGTTTCTTCTGAATTTTATTTCATAGCATTTTTTTATATACCTCAACTTTATATGTATATATATTGCACGGATGAATCACGCTAGGCATAAAAGATAATTCAGCATTATATTAATAGTATTTACTTATTGATAATACTGGACATTTTTTTAAATTTTGATGCTGAAGTAGATCGGACATATTTTGCCAAGGACAGCCTCTTAAAGCCAAGTAGCTCATCAAAAATATAACTAAATTATAAAGTATTGAAAAAGAGATAGAAAGAAATAGGAACGATAATCGCATAAATTATATTTTGGTCTAAAACGGCGACAAAAATTCAAATGTCGTCAAGGGGAGCTATATTAAGTTTGTACCATGATGAGGTTTACATATTAATTAATTAATTTATTTTTCTATATACCAACTACTATTAACTAAGAATGAAGTATATATAACCACAAAATAATAATAATAATAATAATAATTGTCTCATGGGATAGACGTAGCCGATCATAGCATATTGTAATATTATATGTGGCTTGAAATTGCTGTCATTTTATGGTTGATCGATTAAATCAAATAAATATAGGAAATAACTTGAAAGCAAATATTATGTACATCACGCATAATGTTGTTTTTATGTAATTGGTATTCAAATATAAAAAAGCTACTTCAAATTTTTCGATATTGTCTGTATCGAAACTGTCATATGTGATAAGCACCCAAATGGAAGCCCACGGGTAAGCTATTGCCGCAGGCAATAGGGACAGGCACCGGAGACTGCGAGGACGAACAATTCGATGCCAAAGGCAGCGGGAACTTAAAGCGAGCTTTTGAGCGATTTCAGTATTTTTTTTTTCTTTTTTTCATAAAGCTATATAGAAAAGAGTTTCCTTTAAATATAGTGACCAGCGAAGCGGGCAAAGCCTGCTAGTTAAATTATAAAAATCTATGGAAACACTTAAACTGAATTACAATCTCTTTTAATTTTGTATTATTGGTATTTACATTTATCTTTTGATTTCTGAGTATTATATTGGTATTAAACTGTTCAATTCATATATATATATATATATATATATATATATATATATTTGTGTGTGTGTGTGTGTAGTTTTTATAAGTATAATAAAAGGAATGAGATTGAAAACTAAATAATGAAATAATTCACCACAAAAACCCACAAAGCCCAATTTGGTAACTATAAAAAAAAGATTACATATCGAGTGTACTTAAAAAAAAAAAAAAAAAAAAAAAAAAAAAAAGTTACGATTAACAAAATTTTTGAACTAAATCACAAATGAAATTAATAATAAATAAAATTTCTCAAAATACCATAGGTCGTCTTTAGCAGTTACCCCCAATTAGCATGGAACAGATAATTGCAAGTTTCCTGTTTTTGGTAAACTTCGTAACCTATTTTTACACATAGTGTAGCCAAATTTTCTTCAAAGTGAAAATTATAAGATTATCTTAACATGATTGTTAATTTTTAAGAAATTATTATTATTATTATTATTTAATTGAAGAAGTTATTTTTTAAAATTTTAAGAAAAAAAGAGTGAGGGAAAGAGGGGAAAGAAAAATAGCATGGAGAAAAAAAAAAATTACGTTGATAAAATACTTGTAAAAACAGTAACTAGTATTTTCCATAATGAAAGTTTATTCACCTCTTTAATTGAATTTATTAATTTTTATTTACTTCTTTATTCAATTATTGTGTTATTGATTTTGTTTAATTATTTTATTAGAGTAACGCATAGTTAATTTATATTGTATATATATATATATATAACGAAAGTACGAAGATTTTTGTAAGATTCTCATATAATGTTTATAGAAAATATCATAGCTTAATTATTTTTACTGAATTAAACTAGCATACATATATATATATCTTTCAAAAGAATATCTTATTATTAAAGAAAATACGCGCACACACTCACACACACATTCATGTATATATATATATATATATATATATATATATATATATATATATATATATAATCTTGTGATATTATAAGTGTAAAAAGTATAAGTTTAATCTCATTCGTCCACGTATTGTTTAGAAATTAGTCCAGTATAGTTTAGAAGTTAGTCCAAGACTTATTTTTCTATTGTAATATATCTTTACTTCAAGGACGTTGTACAAACTTTAGCGTTAATTGTCTGAAAATTAGCTGAAATAGAAAAGAAACAGTTCTATTAGAAAAAAAAAGAAAAGAAAAAAGGTCATTGGAAATGATGTTTATTATCCAAAAGTCATCCAGATTTCATTAACTTCAATTCTTTCGGCTAATTGCTTCTCTGAATGAAGAAAAAAATTGTAAAAATCAATGAATTCTAGGACTTTCCATCTGTTTCGTT